>JANZLQ010000037.1:9104574-9123924 GCA_026212715.1 Elanus axillaris | reverse complement strand
GGGGTGGGGAGGGGAGAAAAAACAAGAAAGAAAAATATAAAGGTTGCAAAGAAAAGTGCCTGGAAACCCTCTCTGTGTCCATCCCAGAACTTTGTGTGGCTTATATTTTTGGCAATAATGGGGAAGAACCTGAGAATATTTATTTTACGAAGTAAAAAGAAAAAATTGACCTTTCTTAAAAACAATAGAGTAGTTTGAGGGGAAAAATCCAACATATCCTAATTTAGTCCCATGGGACGTAATACATGTGCAGTAGGCAGAGCAACCATGTAATGTGCTTGGGATGTTAGAACAATCTTTATGGGTGTGAGGAACACACAGACCTGTCCATGACTTTTAGTTTCAGATACTAGAAGTTATCAGAATAGGGTATATAGAGCTGTTCGGTACATTTAGGGCTCTGTAAATAAGGGGTATATTCATCACAAAGTGTGGTGTCAGTTGCATATCTGAATGTGCCTGCTTAAGTACACAATGTCATCAGAGGGTAAAGAGCAAAGGATCATAAAGGCTTCAGCTGCGCTATTCCTGAGTTACCGTGTCTGGTTCCAGAACCGAACAAGACCCAAAAAAAAAAAAAAAAAAAAAAAATCTGCCTTGAAAAATAGTAACGATACTCTCTAAGGCAGAGTTTGGCCTGATTAGCTAATCGTGATGTTCGAGTGTCTCATCTTACAGAGCAGTACTTCACTAGTACCGAGTGTGGAGAGCAGCCGAGGTGCAGACTGCCTGGAGCGCTGCAGCCGGGCCGAGGGGAGCTGCAATGCTTGCAAACAGTTGTGGTCTCCCAGCCTGGAAAGCCCATAGAAAATAGAATTCCCCCAATTTGAAAATGCCTTAAAAATGGTGTAATAGCTGGCTGTCTTTCAAAACACAGCTTGACAAATAACTCCTCTAATTTTATGTGAGAAAATAAATCATTAGATATCCACTCTTGGAATGATTGATTTTTATTTTTTTCACAGATTTTGGGAATGCTTCCACTCAAGGAGACAATGGTTTCATATTTTAATAACATTAACTGACTATTATAGTTCAATGAAATGTTGCAGCAATACAAAATTTATCATCCTATGTCTTTAATACACATGCTTTAGATAATATATTGCAGATATACACTACAACTGTTCAGACTATACTTGAGCAGTTACATATATATGGGAGAACTGTGGTCTGCTGGTGTCTGGTATTTCAAAGCTTTTTGTACATATATATTTTAATGATTTAAGAAATAATAAAACATCTAAATTACAGGGGCAGTTCATCCCCCATTTTCTTTTTCAGACCTCTTCAGGTTTTTAGATTGATTCTAACCTTTTGGTGGGTTTTTTGTTTGTTTTTGTTTGTTATTTTTTAAAAGCTTTTATCAATTCAAAAGTTTTAAGGATAGTCACAAAGAAGTAAGCCTCTTCCCAATTTTAGGACTTTCTTGGGCAGTTGGTAGAGGCAGCACCCTGCACTTGAATTGATACTGGTCTGGAGATCGCTTCTGTTCCACTCTCACGTTAAGGGCATTATTGATTATTGTTAAAGGAGACACCTTCCAACTCTAAAATGTGCTGCATTTGGCCCTTGCTTTTTAGTTTTTTGAAATGGAAATTGTTATTTGTTGAACAACAGGCGTTCCCCCCCCAGTGCTGTGTAGTTACACAGGATTTTGTCATTGGTTCAGATGCCTCTTTCCAACTCAGTCCCATCCAACAAGTTAAAAAAAATGGTTTTGCAAATACCAAGTGAGGAAAATCTTTCACTTTAGCCTAGTTGTACTAAAGCCTTAACTTTTCAAGAGCCTTTAAGCTGTATCATTAAGTTCATCTTGATCATTTATCAGCTTCTTAAATGGCGCTTTATTGCTCTTAATTTATTGTACAAGGACATATTTACCCCTCATCTTCAGATGTTTGCAAAGAATATCTTTAAAGTAAGATAAATAAATAAAGCACTAATTCATTGAATATGTCACTTTGGTTTTTATTGTACAAAACCCATGATCTTTTTTTTTCATTTGCTGAATCACCTCATGTTCTTTTTTAGTGACTTTTGTCTGAGCAGAACTGAATTTCATGATCCTAGCTATTAAAACACTATTTAATGTAAAATATTTTACTTGTCATTCAGATATGTAAATCTTCTATGTCCTTTCCTCTGTTCTGTACATTTAATGTACATATTTCTGTCTTGCGTGATTTGTATATTTCTCTGGTTTAAAAAAAAAAAAAAGAAAGGATTATGCCATAATGGAAGATAGATTATAAAAATAAAACTTTGGTTGTATATTGGGAAGTGGTTTTAATTATCTTTCAGAGGAGGGTTTGTTAAAACAATGAACAGAGTTGATCTTTAAATTTACTACGTGGTAAAACAGGGAAGCAATTGTTTGCCAGACGTACAAAGTACATCTTGAAGTTTTATTTCTATATTAAGAAGGCATACAGATGTAACTACTTCTTAAATAGAAGGAGGACCCCCCCGCCCCCCAAACCCAATCCCGAATCCCCATGACTGTGAACTAGAAGGTGTTTTAGATATGGGTTAAGTACTTAATTGGCAATGGATAGGGACCTGGCTTAATGCTATTTGTGTGCGTGTGGCTTCCAGGGCTGCTTGCGGTGGTTCTGGGACAGTGGGGCCCGATCCTGTGAACAGCTTCCTCCAGTAATCCCAGTGATGGCAGCAGGATCCTCGTATAGCAAAGGCTTCCAACGCAAAAAGTTTTTGGGACTGGTTTTGTGTGGTTGGGGTTGTGTGTGCGGTCGCTGGGGGGTGTGGTTCCCCCCCATCAGTCTGCCTGCACTTGAGCTGCAAGGTGAAAGCTCACCAGTTTTAACTTAGACTTCTTGCCCTGAAACTGAGTGTGTATGCAGGGTAGAATCCTTTAAAAATTGTTTAAAAAAAAAAAAGGAAAAAAAAAAAGGCAAAGCACAATGAAGTATTAGTAGTAAGGAAGTAAAGCAGAAAATGAAAATTAATGTAAAAACCAAGCCTTCTGGTTTGAGACTGGCTTTTCTTTGAACTGATTTCCTGAGTAAGTAATAATTTTTTTCTGCTACAGAGAGCTTGATGAATTAGTGGCCTTTCTCTGCCTCTCTTCTGCTTCTTTTCTTCTTTTTTTCTTGTTTTTTTTCTTTCTTCTTTTTTTTTCTTTTTTTTCTCAAGGATAACCTTCTAACATATCGAAACTCCTTCTGGCTGCCAAGAATGTATTATCCCACAAACCAGTAGACCAACATCGTGTGTTTAAAATAGCGATTCTGGGCAAATGCAACGTTCTGTGGTCCTATTACTGACATCTGGTTCAGTTTTCCTTCACTTGTATATTGACCAGTATTCTTTATTGCAAAAACACAGCCCCTATTTAGGAAAGTCAGCATTTTTTTGGACTGGATTGTATTCAAGCTCTTCCCAATAACAGAAAAGTTACAAAAAAATTTCTTTATTGGCAGCAGTAAATATCTGTATTCAAAATAGTCATTATGGGCTCAGATACAAGAGAATTGTTTTTAATTTGCAGCAAAGTTTATCTGTTTAATTTTGTTAAAAATGCTATTATCCCCTGGTTCAGAATCTTGTATTTTTAGTAATCTCTTCAAATCTTTGTGTTCGGTTATGGCTTTGCCAATAGCAATTTTCACCCTTTTTTTTTTGCAAAATATTGAAGCCCCAGGTGTTAGCAGGAAGCGTACCAGGAACGGGCAAGAAACATGAAGACGTGAATGGCAGTTTGGACTCAGGCACTGCATGCAGAAAGCAAGCTAAAAATCTGTCCTTTCTGAAGGACATGTTTGATGGAAGCATCTTACAAAGATGATACAATACTTGTAGAAATTGGTACTGAAGCTGACAGACTTACTTTCCTTTGGGTAAGGGTTCTTGAGAAATGCTATCTAAACTGTTAGGATTCTAATTGCAAAATGGTGGTTTTGCTGAATCAGTAAGGACATCTAGTTTTTTCTTCTGGACTATATGCTAGAGAAAACTATGAAAACAAAGGGGAAAAATAAAGCTCTTAAAAAACCATAAATATATTAATCTATAGTTTACATATGTACTTGCTGACTGTGGTAGTCTTAAAATTGCTTATCTATTACTGAAGTCAGTTTGGAAGGCAGGTCAGATCTGTTCTTTCGTTCTTCAAACTGTTTAAAATCCTCAATCGGAAAAAAGGAAAAAAATTACCTTTCTCCCCCACTGCAGGCTCTGGTATGTCTGTGTATGTTGCAGTGGGGTAAATGAACCACATAGGAGCACAGTGAGGGGTTTGTATATGCATTTTTGTTTTTTTAAAAGGTGTGATTAAAAAAATCCAATCTGTCTCATGCTCTGCTCTTATATGAGGTTGCGTGTGTGCATTTGTATATACTCTGCTGGTATTTTCCAATTGTGTTGGCCAAATTCTGCTTTTAGTTATGGTTAGGCATCTCTCCTGACTTTGGTGGTGTCATATGAGCCTGACATTTTTCGACCAGACATGAAGGCCCCCCTGCTCAAAGAGAATGCATATGAAATATATCAGCCTTTCTTCTGCTGGCTGGTTATTTAAACATGGGTAACTGAATTATTGTGAAACAAATTCTGGGACTGCAGCTGCAAAAGCAGTAATATGGTATATTCGTAGTGATGTTTCTGCGCCATACCTTCTAATTTCCCAGTTGATTTCCAGTGCAGACAGAAAGTCTAGAATGCATGTGGTATGTTCCTCATCATACATTTTTTAAATGTAAAATAATGATTTGTCAATTACTGTTTCTATTATAGAGATAAAATTAGGTATTTGGGACTCTCATGATTTCTTGAAGATCTCTTTCCTTTGGCTGTATTGAACATTGCTAGCTAGGAGCATCATTGAGCGGTGTTATGCGAAGACGCTTTTGGTACCGCCTCCGAAACCCAGGCTGTGCAGTGTGAATATTGGTACACTGTGTGCTTTTATAGCCGATGTTGGTTTACGTTGTGTTGTCTTTCCCAGCAGTCCTGCTTTCTCAAATGGTAATTGAACAGCAGCAGTCAAAATACTTAGCTGATGGAGAACCCCTGGACACTCCATGGGCAGTTATTCAAACACTTTCTGAACCGGTTTGCCTCATTGCTGATTTATTCCAGATCCATTGCGAGGAATTTAAAAAATGCAAACTGTAGCGTAGAGTTCATAGCGTGGCTCACAGTTCTTTTTGGTTTGGTTTTGTTTTTATAAAGCAGCCCATTCCAAAATGCCATTTTTTAAAAGAATTTTTTTGGAAAGCCCTTCTCTGGGAGGCACACCCTGAGCAAAGGAAACAGTCCCCACAATACAAGATGATAACCTCTGTGCAGTTCCTCTGGTGACTGCTAGGTCCTCGATGGCAGGTTACATTGGAGGACCGACCGCTTTCCGACCGCCCCCGCCCAGGCTGTCCTCCTGCTTCTCCCCTGGCAGTGGATGAGCAGAGTCCAGCAGCTGCAGCTTGCCAGTCACGGCAGCGTTGGCTGCTGCTTTCTGCCTCGTCTGTCTACCAGGGAAGCAAGCCCATCTCCTGGTAGGTTTTCCCATTGTTTTTCAAAAAGAGAACTGCATCTTTACCGAGCTTTTCTCAAGCGTGGGTTGGGATTTGCTTTCCATGACTATGGATTTCAGAAGAGCTAATGCTTGGTAGGCAAATAGTTTCAGGACTTCTCAAGTAGCTCTGCTTTGTAAATCGGCAACCTTGGAGGAGTAAAGGATAATCCCTGAGCAAACTTGAAGTGGCCATTACTTGAGGCACGGAGACTGAGGTCATTAATGCTGTAAAACACTGTTCAGCTGTATTTTTGTGCTTTCCTTTGGGGGATAGGATTCACAGCATGAAAAAGAAAGTTGTTACTCAGCAAAACATGAACTACTAAATATCTGAAGAAAATGGGGAAAAGACCAAGTTATGGTGGGCAAGTACATTGACTGCGTTAGCAGTCTTCATTGGTGTTGATTGACATTCATATAAAATCAAAGATCTCTGTATTTCTGCGTTTATGCTTTCTGGACAAAATTGTTCCCTTGATGATACTTTCATCTTACACATAGTGCATTTGTGGGTGAAGAGCCTGTAAGTAAATCAAGTTTGAGGACTTAATGAACTAGAAGTAAAACCATAACCAGAGAAACAGCTCAAAAAAACCCCACCATTATAAAGAAAGTAGTGCAAGATGTGTCAAACATAGTTTTTTTAAGAGTGGGTGTTGCTATAGTTCTCAAGCAGGCAAATGGTTACTTCTGTCAATGATAGTATGTCCATTGTAAGCCACAGTGCCATTTGATTTATGGATGTACAACTAGGCAAATGCCAATGATAGTAGTCTGGGAGCAGTTCCTTGGTAGTTCTATTCATTATATGGAATGCTTGTTATGACCTCTGGCAATCCCCAGTATGCATGATGATGTGCTTGTACCTGAAAATAGGTGATAAGACTTTTTTTTTTAATTTGTAAAAGTATTACAATTTGCATTGCATTATATATATAAGAATTTATTTTTTTGCTACAGCCTTCTAATGTATATGGGAGTCTAAATAGTTGAGAAAAATTATGGGAGAGGGTGCAACGCCTTGGCAGAAGCAGCAGCTGTACACAGCCTAGGGAATGGGAGGTGGAAGTTTCTTCATCCTGATGTCTCCTGTAAGAAGGCAGTATATATAGATCCTGCATAACAGATGCTTTGGAAAAGAATGACAGGAGGACTTCATGAACGGAGGGCATAATTCATTCATAGTAAGTACAAGGTCTGATGTACTAGTGTTGCCTTTGCCATGTCATTTGCATGCAATATATATTTCTATATGAGCATGTCAAATTCTAAGATCTTTACTCAAACGTAAGGTCTTTATTATAGCAGATTAAAAGCAGAATAAGCTCTAATGAAGCCAGATGTAATAGGAACTGAATATGTCCCTTGTTCTTACGTTCTACTGGATTTTGTTGTTACCTTGTTAAGATTCAAAATGTGTCTTCAGGATTTGGCTGACTGAAATGATAGATTAGTCATTGTGGAGGATTTTATGGATAATACATCACTTTTTTTTTTTTTTTAGGAAGGGATGATATATGCCTTTTCTGGAGGGCATTTTTATCATAGAATCTGCTTTAATTTGTAATGTAGTTTCTGATCCTCTCTGTGGTTAGAGAATATGTGGAAACATCTATGCCTTGTGTAGACTCTGTCATCTCTCATGTCTTGTTGTCCTCCTTGGTGGTATATATTTTGAATACTTTAAGTTACTATAGGTTTACTACTTTAAAGCCTGACTCTTGAAAGCAGAGATCTTGTAAGACCCCTGGCTTGTGGGTCTTACTGTAGGAGATCTATTGCCAAGTTCAGTGGAACTCCTTAGCATAAACTAGAGTGGCAAAATTGAAACATTTAACAGCTTGACTACATTTAAAAAAATCTAGGTGTGCAAGATTATGAAAAGATGTGTTTTCTTCACCTTATTCTCACCAACAACTGAAGACATCTATCCTCCGTGTCTAGGTGAACTTCTGGAAGGAATAAAAGACCAGTATCAAATGGTAGCCAACTCTTTCCCTCTATGTTATGATCCTAATGTACTTTTATTATACTTTGAGATCCTAAGGCTATGTTGATCTGCTACATGATTATATAATGCTCCAGGACACCTGTGTAAATAGCAAACAGAGAGGCTTTTTATAGATACTAGATCTTAGATAAGTGGCTCTAAGAAGTAATACAGGATCTCAGCTGTAAATCCCTGCTATACATACCATGTATTTTTGGTTGTTTGTTTATTATGAGAAGTACGGAAGCTGTTCCTTGTAACATAATTTTTGTAAGGCTTGCATATGTAAATATTAAATTTTCAAATATTAAATGGAGAAGCATTAGAGAAACCACTAAATGAATAGCTTCACATTCCTCATTTCCGATTCTGAAGCCGATTTCCTTAAATGTTGCTCCACTGACATTCAGATCTGTGTGCTGTTTAAGCCTCAGAGAGGAACTATGCAATCCCTCAGCCCTGGCCCTCTCTGGGTGTAGATCTCAACCAGCAATCTTTAATGGTAACAGATGTTTGCTGGAATCCTCCTCAGGGCGCTGCTGTTCTGGGTCAGGGGCTTGTGGTGTTAATCAAAGCACCCTGTCCGTCAGTGCCCGCTGAGGATCTGGCCCTCTGCAGGGACCACATTTTTCAGTGAGGTGATTCTGGTGTAGGATTCCCCTGGGATAAAGTCAGTAGGAAGTACCCCATCTCAGCTCCATCCCACAGTAGGAATGTCCTAGTACAATTAACTTGGCTTGCGTTAATGAGAATAGCCTAGAATCCAGAGGCGGGGTATTTTTATTTTTTTCTTCTTTTTTTTACAAATCAGCTAACTTGTGAGAAGGAAACTGGTTCCAGTGGTCCTTGGTAGGTACAATTCTGGGCTGCCAAAGCATTACAGTCCTCAGATTCCTGACAAAATGTCCCTGAAATCTACAGGAAAGTATATTGAATAGCTCCCCCTCTATACTTCACTGGGAGGGTAAGGAACTACAGTGGTGAGTGAACTGTTGTTTACCAGTATTTATGGAGGAAGGTTGTTTTACATTATTGCTTTTTAAGTACTTAATAGGGCACCTATTAAGAATGAATCATGTTTTTTCTTCTGAAAATAGGGTGAGGAAAATTGAGGCGAGAATACAAAAATGTGGATGTGGCAATACTGGCATGATACTGTTCCTGTTTGTACAGTGTTAGCAGATGATTCTGCAACCACGTAGCTGTAATTAATAGTCTGTGTGTGGTGTGCAGCCGACTGACCCATGACTTCCCATGGAGTCAAGGTTTCCTTATCCAGCCATTTCTTGCAATACAGTGAAGAAGAAAAGAATAAATGAGTCACGTGGGACACTTTAGTCAATACCTCAATTAACAAGAAAGTGCAGGGTAAATCCAGTGGCACTGATGAAACTTCTGTTATAAAGAAGCTGTGTACAAAGAAGCAATTTAGATTCCAGGTGCTCTGAATTTCTTAAACTTAAATGATCCATAAGGAAACTAGTTATTCATGATCTCATTATTACCCAAACTGAAATTTATTCAGTGGTGATGATGATACACCTCTTACTTTGTAGGGGCAAATGGGCAATAATATCAAATGTGCTTAGTTAGGACACAAAAATACATCATGCAGAGTGGCTTATAGGACTTGAAGTGCCAGACCCATCAACTTATTAGAATAAGTAACAATATGCCAGAATTAATTAATCCAAGAAGATTTTTTTAGTGATTGTTAATTTTTTCCCCAGTACTCAGACCGATTTGTCATGTTGGTGTTTATTAATTTAACATCTGATCCGAAAAAAATTCCCCAAACTTCAAAGTTCAGCCTGTTCTTTAAGAGCAATCCAAAAATATGTTTCTTCAGGCCCCAGGCATTTCTGAAGTAGCTGAAGTTAAACAAAAACCATTTCTCTCCAACTCTGCAAATGTTCTAAAAGCTTTAAAGTGGTTCCTCACAGGGAGCCGGAGCAGAGAGGGAACCCCTGGGTTATTTTTGTTGCTGTGCAGTGGCACGTGGTTTCCTGGAGGAAGGCTCCAGAATTATCACTTTTCTGTGTGTTTGTGTATGTTTTTCCTTCCTCTTTTCACCTCTGTCACTGGGCTTCTCTCTACCCCTGTGCTTGGATCCCCTGTTGAGAAAGTCTGGAGAAGGTAGGGGTTAGATCATCCTTCCAGCAAGGATAAACTGAATTCATGTCTGAATGAGAAGATGACTCATGTCGGATGTGATTTTTTCCTAAGCTCCGTGTTGGAAGGGATGAAGAAGGACTTTCTTGAGGAGGTACACCACCGCAGTGGGGTCTGAGCAAAGTATTTCCTTGGTGTGTTTCACTTTCATAAACCGTGTTTTTGCTCTGCAGTAAAACAGCATTGGTAAACCAGTCTGTATTTTGCTGGTTCCTTTTGCTGTTATAACGGCATCCCTGAGGTTACAAGTGCTGTTGAGAGCTCTTCGCTCGAGTAATTTTGGTGTGGTCTTAATTCATTTTCCCAAGCAAAGACTGGTATTTGCATAAGATGACAACATGGCTAATCTGCCTTAAGTGCAGGCTCTGAACATACATTGGCATTTCTAAGGGAATTGCTTCATTACTCCGAGGAGGCCCAACTCAAACTAGTAATTCTGCATCCAGTTTGGTTAATATTTGTGTTTGTTTAAAGCTTTTCCATTTACAGTTCACTTCTGGAAATTTCTGCCAGTGCATCCTGCCTTGTGAGAAGCCCTTCCAGCTCACAGTGCTGTTTTAAGTGGACTAGAGTGCTTTTCAGGACTTGGTTGTCACGTAGTGCGTCTCGCAGCGGGGAGTCAAATTAACTTCTCCCAGACAATTGCATTGTATGTTAAAATATGCGCTGTTGCACTTACATCATACGATAGCTAGTTGTGCCACATCACAGACAAGAGTTTGACATATGTTGCAAAATAAAAGTTGCCAGTCATGGACACTTTTTTGGGTGTTTTCATCTCCAGCAGTGCTGTCATGATCTCTACCAGCAGATTGTCTCCCGCTGAGAGCATAACACAAATACCGCCAACACCCTGCTTCCAGATGTGTTACGTGGCACTGAACCAGTGACAAATGATGCTGTTTCGATCTTGCATGATAACTGACGGCAAGGAGGGCACCTTGATATCCTCAAGCATCAACATGCTATTAAGCTTTTTGTATGAGAGGTCAGTGGCATTAAGGAATGGGGTTTGTTTCCTGTCGCTACTCAACTGCTTTTTGCCACATGTGGCCTTGCTGAAACCAGCCCTGGCCAGGACCCCTGGCATGGCCCAAGCTCTCACACACCCACCTCCCAAACCCTAAACAGCCCCTGAATTCATGTGCTTGGCAGCTTTGGTTTGCACAGGCGCTTTTCTTGGCGAGCAGGAGGAGATCCACAGCCCCCCTCCAGCCACGCTGCCCTCCCGCGCTGCTGCAGAGACATTGCCTGTCCCTGGGAGCCGGGCTGGGAGGGCGAAGGCAAAGCAATGCACGATCAGGGTGGGTTGAGCAGCGGGGTACAG
The DNA here is from genome assembly GCA_026212715.1 of Elanus axillaris. NCBI lineage: Eukaryota > Metazoa > Chordata > Aves > Accipitriformes > Accipitridae > Elanus > Elanus axillaris. The sequence goes on along the minus strand of JANZLQ010000037.1, from coordinate 9,112,902 downwards.
AGCAGGGCATCATGCTGGTGTCATGCTAATAACATTGGTATGTATTCTACCACAAGCATTTAGCCTCCTGCTGATGTCATGGTGCTGATATAACATCCACTGCTATGTGGACCCACGGAGCTCCAACAAACAGCCTTTACTGCTGCCTGCATAGCTCAATCCAAATATGCTCTCTGGCACGCAAACACTCTCATTTACACCTGTCAATGAAACAGGGAAATACTAGAACTTACATTTTTTGTGCTTGAACGGTAAGACTCAGGTCATGCAGAATATGAAGGGCCATGCGTTAGTTGTAAAGCTGCCTTAAAAAGAGCCATTCTGCCCAGGAGAAGTAATTTTGGTCCTTGGAAAGTAGTGAACAAAGTGGCATAACCTGAATACTATTTCCTAGTGCACTCCTGAGCTCTCTCTTTTGGAGATCACTCTTGTAACGATGAAGAAGCTGAGTGAGGGTAGCCACAGCCCTCTCCACGAGCCAAATGAGTCGTGCTCCCACTGAAATGGAAGTAAAAATATTGGAGGCTGCAGGAGGGACTTCAGGTTTGGGCATTCAGTCTCCTTGTTCATATATTATTGTAGAACAAGTCTGCTGTGGTGTTAATACCTTTGTCTTATACTCACAAGAGAAGTAAATGAGCTTTATCTGGATTTTCCATGGAAGAAAGAGCAGTGCTGTTTTACTTGTGGCATTTGAATTACCTTTTCAGAGCTTATTTGACTGCCTGCTGCTTTTGAGACGGGCAATAGAGCCAATCTGGTTTTGTATGTTGAATATTTTACAGTAGTAAGAAATATGTAATTAGAAGGGAAAATATTTAAAATAGCTATATGTCTTAATGTCAGTTCAGGTTGGCATTTGTGCATGCAGTTTCCCTTTTCTTTTTCTTAGTCATTAATCATTATTAGTGGAGCTATGTCAGAGCTTATAGCCAGATTCAGCTCTTACTGTGTTTCTCATTTCTTGGTAAGTTTTGTGTTCTGGAGTTCTATGTAAAAAAAGTTAATCTGCTTTGGGTTTTGTTTTCATGGTATAACAAAGTGACTTGTGGCAATAGATAATTATAACAGATAGTTTGTTTTCCTCTGGGAGGTTGAAATAATACATTGGATAATGCATTAGTGATGATACTTTATCTGCGATAGCCACCAGTGTGAAAAAACTGGACAAGGGTGTCACATCTTTAAATCTCTGATGCTGCATGAGATAATGTTGCTATGAACCAGCCATCCATTTCTAACATGGATCTCCTTTGGGCTCAGCAGTTGAAACTGTAAAAAAAAAAAGAACAGAACAAACCAGATGAAAATAGACCAAGAAGGTTACAGGTAACAAGTAGCTTAATCAGGAAATCACACTGTGCAGGCTCTTTTGCCTTTTCCTGATGTTGGTGCCAAAGGAGCAGACCATCCTATATTGGGGAGAGAAATTCACTATCATTGGGCAAATACTTTTGAAAAGCTCAAGGAGCGTCACCTCTTGAACTTCCCTTTCTTGGTTATTTTAACTTGACAAGACTGTAACCCTGGTGTAAACCTTATGAAAGCTGGACTGCAGCTAGGGAGGTTTGAATAGTTATCCAGACACTCGCTCCCAGGTCGGTGTCCCCCTCAGCTGCACATCATACACACGGTGTCCTAAAGCCAACCTGCTGTTCATCACACACGATAGTTCTGGCACCAAGGACGGACTGATGAGTGAATCCGCAAGATTGTTAAGACATGGCTTTGTAGCTAATACAAAATCTTGCCAGTTGTCTGGAAAAAATGTCACAGTGGGTAGGCTGTAAATGCAACTGTATTTTTACCTACTTCTCTGATTATTTAGAAATGTGATTTCAAAACAAAGTATTTAGCAGAACTCAAGCTGACTTCATGGCTACGTTTTCTTTTCTTCCTCTCTGCGTGATATTCCTTCCATGGTTTACTAAGCGGTGCAATTTTGATTTTTCTCCTCATCACAAGTCTAACGGGTGAATGGTGATAAGTTTGTAGCTTTGGAGAGATTTTCTTGGCAGTTTCAGTCTATATTTCTACAGGAAATCATTTTCTCCCTTGAATTATGATTGCTGGGTTACATGAGTGCAGTCTAACCACCACTCAACTGCTGTTTGTCTGCTGTCTTTCTGGTCTTATGAGAAGGCCAAACTGCCCCAATGCGAAACATAAAATTAGATGAATGCTGCAGGAAGGGAATAACAACATCATTTTCTGTGATCTCCTGCGATTTTATTTTACCACTTCTTATCTGAAAAGCATCTTCAATCCCACTTGGAGTCAAGAATTAAATTTGTTTAGAGGCAGTTCTTCCCATATATGGAAAACAAATGGAACTGACTCCATTTATGTGTTTTTTTTAGTGGAAGATCAGTATGTACTGCTACAGATGTTTGCAAATGAGCAAACTAGCAGAATATGTGGACCTCATCTTAGATCTACAGAAATTTGCCCCATAATGTGGCCTGTATCATTTGGCTAAACCTTGTGCAGTCCACATCAAATGCCTAGTACTGACCTTTCAAGGGTATAAACCTTATATGTAGTGTGGTGTTCATCTATAAATTGCTGTGGGTCCTACTGTCCTACTTGCTCCTGAAAATGGATAAATTTAACCCTTAGTACTGGAGGCAAATCCAAGGTTTGGAGGTAAATGATTTAATGCAAAATACTGTTACAGTTGAAATTTATAAAAGCAAGCAAGATCATTTGTTTTAATAATGAATAGCTGCGTAGCCAGCCAGCCAGCCAGCAAACCCCATCTCTTACTGCAGAGTTACGTCCCCAGTTTTACTGTCAGCACCCTGGGCCCATCGCTAAGGCTCTGGGCATCGCTGTCAGCAGTGTGCAGGCAGCAATGCAGGTGCATCTCCTCTTGCAACTTGCAAAGTCAACTGAAGAGGACCAAATAGAGGAAATCATGACCTGAAAATCATAGAAGTCTCACCTAACCAGTGCCAAACACAAGGCAGGACTACCATTTCTATCCTTCCTTCCCAATACTGTTTAATGAAAATCTTCATGGTACTTGTGCAAGTAACGGCTGAGGAATGAGAGGGAAGAGGGGCTCAGCGCTGCTGCTGCTGAAGCCCAGAGCTCTGTCACCGCCTTCTGCGGGCTCCTCGCCGCAGAAAGCTACAGCTGTCAACTTTGATGCTCTATTGAACTTCCTAATGTAATTGTAAAGATCATCTTGAAGTAATTTGATTTTTGTCTTCATGAAGTCACGCAAGTGTTGCTGATTTGTGTACTTGCTGTGTTTATTTGTGTTGCAAGTTCAGTTCTAGTCCATTTAGTCAGTAGGCCAGAGGGTCATCTCCCCTCTCCCGGCGCCAAGCCATCAGTAATTTCCCCATGCAACGTACAGTCGGCTTCAACAGTGGGGAGCGAGCTGTGCCCTTCCTCAGCGGGCGCTGGAGGTGATGGGTGGGGATCAGAGCCTCCCGCGCGCCAGCGCCGGGGTCCCTGCCCAGCCCCTCTGGGCACTGGTGACAGCAGCCGGAGCAGAGCATAAATCCCCATCGCACAGGCCCTCCTGTCACCTGGGAGATGTAAGACCATGTTAATGCAAAAAAATCTTGTTAATTCTCTTGAAATGCATGCAGTTATAACCCTGTTAACAGCACAGTATTAATTAACTGGGTGGTGCTTGGATTAGGTACTTATTTAATTTCCCTAACACATGTTCATAACCCATAGCAACTCAGAACAACTTTTTCTGTGCTCCAGAAAAACTGCAAATGAAAACTGAATCAGGAGTCCTGTAGATTTTCTTAAGGAAAGAAAATCTTCACCCTGACTAGTCCAGTAATGTCTAATCCCTGTCCCTAATCGTTTTGAAGTCCTGCCCAGTGATGCAGCCTGTGTTTTCCCCAAGAAGAGGAGAGGTCAGCAGGCTGAGGGAATTTAATACATGAAATCTGGACTATACCTCTAGCTCTTACAGATAACATGCTTCTTAAAGGCTGCCAGTCTCGGGTTTCTGCGTGAACACAGAGGATGGACGGTATAAAGTGGGGTTTAAGGAGAAGAAATGCATGGAAGACTGAGTCAACATAATAGTAAAAGTATACATTAATAAGCATCTTATAACTAATTGTTTCTGGCTCAAATACAAGCAATACAAACTCTAGTCCTATTTGTTGTTCTTGAATTAGACTTGCCTTTACTTGGGAACATTTTACGTAACAAAGTAGGTTGATTTTTATCAGATTAAGATGGCTTTTGTAAAACACTGTTTTAACATAGAAGTGATTATCGTAAATGCTCTCCTGACATTGGAATTTTTGTGTAATGATAAAAATTTTCATGACAATGGGATGCAGTATGTTAACATGGGTTTTACAAGCATTCTGCGTTTCCTAAAATGCATAGGAGAGCATCATATCACGCAGTCTGCATTTCCCAGACTGTTAAGAGTAGTCTGCACAGCACGACCCAGAGAATGAGTTAAGTACTCAGAATAGTATAGTTGTAGTGCTGAGGTGCTGCACACAGGCTGATCAGGGAAAATCAAGAAATTAAACTGCCGGTAAAGAATAGGAACCCCCCGATGTTGCTCTTCGCAAGACTTTGTTGGTAGCTGTGAGCTGCTGCAATATGGTTTGCTCAGATGGATGCAGCGGCAAAGTGCCCCATGGTGCAGAAGAAGATGAAGTTCCCCAGCCCTACTAACCTGTTTTGGGGAAAGGATTCCTGATAGCCTAAGACAGGATTCTTTGTACTGCCTCAAACACATCCCTGACCTCTCTGGTTTTTAGATTTTGGCTATTAAGCAGGGGGAGGGAAGCAGGAGAGGAGAGGAGTTATTTCTGACCTGTGGATGACTGGCTAAATCCCTAATGCCTGACAGTGTTCCAAGTGTGGGTCTGCAGGAGTCTGGAGTAGTCTGTGGGCAGTGTGGGCAACCCTGGTTTTATTATGTAATGTTACTATTAGAAAAAAGAGAATTAGCAGTAGTCGTAAAGGCATGCTGGAGCTGCAGGGGAGGGATGTGGCCGCTATGGAGTGAGGAGAGTGCCGTACAGCAGGGCCTGGCACCAAAAGGCTCTCCTGAGTCTTGAAAGCAAACCTGCAACTCTGCCCTGGGCTGAGGGTGCTGAGTGGAAAAGTTAGAGTGTGTGTGTGTGTGTGTGTCTGTCTGTCTGTCTATATTTCATTTTAGACTATGTATCTACAAGGCTGGAAAGTCATCACCAAGAGATTATTCTTTTCCATGTGTTAGTACCTAAAAGCATCAGTCAAGATACCTCTCAGCTGCTTCCTGACTCCCATGCCTAGGAGTGAGCAACGGGCTTAGATTGGTAAGTAGATGGTGAAATCAAATGTGCAGAGTCCATCACATCATCTTAAATGATGTTTTGAGCAGGTGCCAGAGTTTGCAGTATAAACGCAAAGACTTAGAGGAGCGCTGCTGAAATGTTTGCTCATGGACAATGAATAAATCGGTAGAAAGCAAAGTATAGTAAAATATGAGTCTCAATTTAATCAAAATTCTTTCTTAAACTGTTGTCCTCAAGTAGTCCTGGTTTCTGAGTTGAATCAATACCACCTTATTTTGCGACAGTGACTACTCATTCTACGTGGAAGTTTTACTTCAGTGATTATACATTTAGTGGCACTCTAAGTGCATTGAATAAAATATAAAACCAGTACTCTTAAATAAGTAATAAAAATCAGAGAAAACAAATGCTTCTTCTGAACTGGGATGTGTTCACCAAACACCTTGTTGGTGCATTTCTGATCTTTTGCCACTGGTGGACTTGCATCCTTCAATACAAAGAACTAATACTACAATTTTATTTTTTATTTTTCTTTTTTAGAAAACAGCAGCATGGTTTGGGATTGGCATTAGGCTTTAGTAGGATGCTGATGCAAACTGTCATTACTGTGAACTTGATCCTGCAGCTGGCACATGCGCTCAAGTTAGTAGTGTCACATGCAAAGAGAGAGAAATCTGGTCTTTCTCAAAAGATAGTTACCTATGAATGATGTGGATGTTGTTAAATATTTCTGTGCTGCTACAGATCAGGCTTAAAAGAAAACCTTTACAAACCTTTTGTTTTTTCATCGCTGAATTTGAACAAGCTGCAATCTACGCACCAAGTAGCGTGAATAGTACTCTGCCTACTCGTATATGCTTTAAAAAGCACAAAGGCTTGTACCAATGCGGATAAGAATTATTTCATGCACAATGCCGTTTCAGTCTGACTTCTGTTATACAGAGGTATTTGAACTTGCAGGGTACTAAGAGAAAACACATGGTCAGCTGAAACATGAGAGAGCCTTTTAAGCAGCGTGTCTTTCAAGTCTGCAGCCATTCCCCATTGGTCTGGGAGCCGTCAGCTTGCCGGCGAGGGCGAGGCCTCCGCAGTTGTCCGGACGGTCGCCGAAGCCCAGGCCCACTGGGGAGTGGGTGGCCTACCGGGAGGTAAGGCCCTTCCCAGTCAGGGGTAGGTTGGGGCTTAAGGTAGTGGTGGGCTTCCAAAGGTGCCGTCTTTGTGAAGGAGAGGACTGGATCACCACAGGCTTCGATGACGTTTCTGTAAAAGTAGTGTCCTGGCTGAATTCCAGCTTAATTAAGGTGGAATGGGAAGAGCTGACGGCTCCGTGTGTCTCCCACCTACTTTCTGCTTTCATTGGTAGAAATAGCCAGTGAAGGGAACATGTTTTCTTTCCCCGTGTAGAAGCCTCAGTTTAGGGTGGAGGTGCTTTTCTTTGACTTCACAGGAGACTTTGATGATGTGCCAAGCTTAAAAAAAAAGGAGATGCTATTTTCCTACTATACTGTATGTCTTAGATCTGATGAGAAAAAAACGATTTTCTTAAATTGCATGGGATGTTTGTGGGATTTGATCGCTGGGTAATAGCATGTGGTTTTAGGGCTCTGCATGTCTCATTAGTTTTACATAACCCCTTGCTCTTTCCTGATACCGCATCCCCCAAACTTTTCATCCTTCTCCCACTTACTTTCCTATGCCTTGCGCTGTCACCACCCACCCCCTCTGTTTGTGAGAATATCTTCCTATTTTTGTAGTAAACAGACACTTACTTTTTCTTTCTTCAGGAACTGTCTTTACAACAAATCCTTCCTTTAAGACTTTTGTTGGTAAACCCCTTGGATCTGTACATATCTGATGCTAGACTTTCAAGAATCTGGAGGTTATCCATTATGTACTATGCTGTCAGCACACTTAAGGACCTAAAAATATTTTGTTAATGTAGGGCAATAACACAATTCAGTAACAGTGTCTACACAACAAAGAGCAGAGCATGTTATGATATATTTGGGACACAATGTCCCATTCCCAGTACATTTTGTAGTGTGGTCCATCTATACTTTCCTTGGGGAGGGAAATAAATGTGAACTATGTACTGTACAGAGCTGAGAATGTTGCTGGTACAGGATAAATTGCAAAACAATATAACTGCTTCTCCAGCACTAATGATCAGAGCCATCCCTAATTATGCTAGTGCCTTGGGCAAAGGATTTTTATAGTGTTGCTACTCCAGCTTAGAAGACCACACTATCCGCATCCTAACGCAGCCATGGCTATTGCCCAGCTAACATCAAGAGCCTGCTTCTTAGGCGGCATCATGGTACCAGCACATCTCGTTCGAGGCTGCTGAAGTCACTTATAGGTAAAGAGGTTCCTGTTGAGGGCAGAAAGATGTATTAGCCCTAATTTTGAAGTGATTACAACTGAGCATGAGAAATCTTTTTGTTTCCACTCCACTTAGCAAAATGCAATCAATTCCATATTTTCTGTGAAACAATACTCTAGATGACATCACAAAACCAGCCTAATGCCTGCAGTCCTGGGCAGATTTGGTTGGAGACAGATTTTCCATGTAGCCATTTTGTACAGCCTCAGGACACAACCAAAAATCCCAGCTCTTTTGAAGGCAGAGAATAAATAACTTTAAATTTCTCCCATTGAATTTCGACATGTTTCTTTTATTGCAAAACTTGGATTTTCATGCCCTTATTTGAATTGTACATTAAAATCTGTTACTTGCCAGCATCCCACCCACATATAGTACTACGTCTCATGGAAGTCATCACTTAGTTGGAAATGTGTGCACCATATGCATACTCTCAACTCCAAAAGTAGCACCCAAGGGTTTTTTAAACTGAGCCCATAATCTACAGACCCAGTAAGAAAAATATAAAAGATAAAAGAGAAAATTTTAAGATGCTATAAAATCTTTTAGAAACTATTTTAAACCTCCCTCTGTTATAAGGAATCTGAGGAACATTTATTTTTCTTCTCAAACAGGAGAAAAGATAGGAGACTGTCCAAAAACTTTTGCAAGCATTTTTATTGCATT
>JANZLQ010000037.1:9019963-9104512 GCA_026212715.1 Elanus axillaris | reverse complement strand
CTAGAGATATCTAAAAGTTTGGAATCCTTATGAATAACATATACATTGACATATTTCTGGTTGGATAATATCAAACTAAGAGACTGTCTGGAAGCTCCTAATCGTACATCAGTATTATAACTACGCCATTTAAAAGAATGCTGCATATAATGCTGCTGCTGCTACCTTTGTAGCAGCTGTAGTTGCTCTTGCTTAATAGAGAAGGGCTTCCTAGTTGTACATAACATTTCTGCAAATCAGTCACCTGCTTTAGGACCCACTGTAGCCTGCTGTTCTTTGGCAGAGAGAAAGGGAAGCTGTCCTGGAGAAATGACTTTCCCTTTCTGACACTGTGCGTTAGACAGGAGTTTGTTATCCTCTTGAAAGTGATTTAAATATTACAAAGAGGACTAAGGTAAAAAGGACATTTATAAAAGGAGGTCAGAAACAAGAAGAGGCAACATGGGTATCAAATATCTGCATTGTGGATAGTTCTGGTCGGGTAACATTTTACATCCTGTTGGCTCAGATCTGTATGACTACACAAGGTAAAAGGCGAGGGAAAGTCAGGCAAGTAGCATTACACAATGTTCACTTTATTTTGATAGCTATGTGTGCATCTTTTGTCTGAAGCAAGGGATCAAAACCTAATGCCATCACCATATCAACATGTTCCACCTCTTTACTTTGCACTGCTACTTAAAAAGACCAAAACAAACCCACAACAGCAACAAACACACAAAAAAAGAGAATTGCACTTTAGAGGGTGGAAGGAGCCGGGGTCAGCGCTAAAAAAAATTTGGCACATTTTGGTAACTATGGGTCTCAGTAACTGGTAACCTGGTGCCGACCATACTGGTGACATGGGCTCGGCTTAGTGCTCACAGCTTGCACTCTGGAGAGGCTCTTGGTCTTTACTGAAACTGCCTTTCTCTCCGCATTTTAGCTCTCACAGTCACTGGATTTGTTTATGTGATTTTGCTGTTCCAGGCAATATCTCATTATTTAATCGGGAAAACTTTTTTTGTTTTTGTTTTGTTTATTTGTTTAAGGGCACACTCACATGTGTCATTCATCAACTTGAAACTGGGGGGTGGGGGGGCAGTTTCTTCTTTTTTTCAAGTTTCGTAAATGATTTTCGTCACCCTCTAGTAACCCCGCTGGTGACAGTCACCTGCACACTTGATAACTTGGTCAGTTTTTAAGTAAGAATTTCCAGTTGTTAATTAAAATCCCTGAAATGACTGGGCCTTGTCTGAAACTTATTTATACAAAAAGCACATCTCATAGACAGCTATTACAATGAAATTATTACATGTATTAAAATATAGCCAAATGCGCTTAAAAACTCAGAACACGTGTAAGTACAGATGTTCAGATCCTAGACTAAGGGCTTGGAAGAATTTGTTCTTACAAGAAGATTGCTCCATAACTGCTTGCTACAGCTCTTATGCATCTCCTCCTGCAGCACTGGTACCTGTTACCAGCAGACACGGTGCAGGGAAGAAATCACCTCTGGATGGGTGGGGATTCCTGTGTTCCCAAAACTGCAATAACACATGTCTTGGTTTAAATTCCTGTGGCTCGTGAAAGGTGGAGAGCTCATGGAAGGATGCGAGCCTGGAGCAGGGAGGGAGGTGACCGGCTCATGTGCTCCTGCTGCCGCCGCTGTGCCCCTCTGCAGGGTCGCTGCTCTTCAGCCCCCCTGCCCACATTGGCAGCCAGCCCTGGCTGTGCCAAGGGGATGCTCAGGACATCAGGGAGGGACACAACCCTTTCTCTTTGCTAGTTATCCTGCTGCAGAGATCAGTGGGGCTTGAGTGAGTGATGCTTTGGCGTCTCCAGGGATCCCAAGGACCCTGGAGCATTGGATGAAGCTTCTCCACTGACTGCTTAAACTACCTCCTGGGCAACCTTATGCCAGAGGAGCATCACAAAGTACAATCCTCACCTCTCAGGAGATGATAAATTTCTCTGAAATTAAAAAAATTCAGCATGGATTTTTGTGATTAAATAGATAGATGCTTTTGATGAACTCTTTGCCGGAATGCTGATTTTTGGAATTCCTACTGCAGGAGTTTCTGGTTGCTCCACTTACTGCTCTTATGTTTAGTAATATCACAAGAGTTTTGTGGATAGTGTCCATTTTGTTCCTGAGATTGTAGCTGGCTTGTATCTGGAAAGGAAGACAGGAACCAATAATTCCCTGGCCTAGCATTGGCTTTAGTGTATTATTAAAATAGTGGTTGTGATTTTCCAAATTAAATTAAAATTAGGTCAAATTCTGAGGCCTTCACATGAGGAAGAGAGCGGGGTGTGCGGTGCTGGCAGCTATGCCAGAGCAAGAGCCACCACCTCTCAGCAGGGTGAGGGGCAGCCCTGTCCTGTGGAGACCTTCTCCTGCAGAATGCTGAGCTTTGCACAGCTCTCGCAGAAGGTAAAGGGAGCTGTGTTTTCTCAGAATTGCTGACATCAAGGCCTCTGTTTTTGCTGACTAGAGAAACACTTGAAGTAGGAGGATGATGGATTATAGAGCCTCATTTAAATATATGCTCTTAACACTCTATATTACAAAAGTTAGGATGTGTCTTTCTTAGGCAAACAAATTCTAAACCTCTGTATTTTAGTCTCCCTTTAAGTTGTTTTTCTTATTGAGAAGGTAAATTTCTGAAATATGATTTGCCCTGAGTTTATGGAGTTTGCTTAAGCATTTTCAAATTGAAATGTACTTGAGCTTCTAAGCAATACATAGAAGCGTCCTTGCCATGATGTTATTACCAGCTGTCTACATTTTATGGGCATTATGCTCTATCTGTCTCACTAGTAGCAATCCTGAGGGTGCTCTCTGCAGAATTTTGTGTATTGACCCAAGTGTTTTGATCTTCTTTTTTATGGTGAACTTTATTTTAATTTGTATAATTAATGTGTTCTTCGACTGGCTAGACGAATTTGAGAAGTGGGGAGCATACTCATCTTTCTGCTAGCTGCCATGATGTGACCCCACATGGGTCACTGTGGCTCTTGCAGGGCTGCAGGCTCAGTTACAGGCGAGCTGCACTTGACGTGGAAGAACCAAGTCAATACAACTGCAGAAATGGTGTAGACACGGGTGTCTCTGCTCATAACTGCTTGGGGGGTCTGGATGGTTGCTTTAGCTGCTCTAAACTATGCCAAGTGGCCCTAGGGACTCCGGGGACTGTTTCAGCAGGTGGGAACCCCTTTACACAGGGAGATGCCTTTTTTCTTGGAACAAAACAAGTGCAGGGGCCCAACAGTGTTGTATCAGGATATCTGGTTCCAACACAGCCCATCACCCGGTATCTGCACATACAGCCCTCTTAAGCCCTGATGCAGACAGGAAAGTTAAATTGTGGCTCTTTTGCTCAGCACGGAACACATCCCACTTTCTGAGCAGCAGAGAATGCAAATATATTGCAAGAACCCCACAGGCACAGGGACTGTGCTTTGTCCCAGTCTGTACCATGGCTATCGTGCTGTGGGCTCCACTTAGGCTGGTGCCTCATTCTTTTGTAGAGACTGGACATCAGGGAATTAGTTTGAAGCAAGTTTGTTCTTGGTTGTTTCTGTGAGAAAATAGCATAGTCACAGATGAGTGAAAGATCTGATGTCTGTTAAAGCTCCTGTTGAGAAACAGTATTACAACTGACTTAATTCGAGTATAGGAATTTGGAGGAAATGTACAAGGAAATACATATAATATATCAAATTATGTATGCCATCCGTGGGGAAAATTTCTTAAGCATTGAAGTCTACATACTTACTGCATTTCTTTTAAGAAAAAAAATTTTACATTTTCCTTGTAACACATGGTGCTGTATTTGGATTACTTGTGTTCTTTTTGTCATACCCTGATCTGTGCAGTCTTTTTTTTTTCAGCAGAGAATTAGCCTGATTAAGAAGCAGGGTTCATACCCTTGTATGTTCCTCTTCCATTGGAACTGAATTACATTTTTAACACTTTATTTATTCCTACCTTATTTACATAATTGGAATTTTTCAGTAATACTTTTATTGCAGAAAGAAAGAGAGAAATGGAGTGTTTTGGCCAAATTAGCCTACTTCATGTTAGTTTGGCTAGCATGTTAATTTTCTCAGTTTGATCTGAAATAGCAATTACGTCATGATGAAAGTCAAGCATAGGTTTTGTCTGTACATCGCTTGTGTTTATTAGTGAGTTTGGTGTGTGGGGTTAAATATTATATTCACTTGATTTATTATTATTATTTATGGCACAGCTCTTTTTGACTGTGTATGCATATATGTATATGCATATAAACACACACATATGTTATGTTATATAAAAGATGGCAGTGTGTGGTAGTAAATACATTTCTTGGCATGAACTTGGAATGTCAGCAATACTCATGAGTAGCAAATTTAATTCTTGCCAAGCTAACATAAGAAGATATGCAAATATTTAATGTTATATATAGTTGTTTTATGGGCTGCTATCTGCACACATGTTCTCTTTATACTGCTTTTGTTGGGAGAGAGATAACTTTTTCTTCAAATTAAAAATCTGAATTAAAATTTTGTGTACCAAGGGGAAGCTGCCATCCAATGACTGGTCTTTTTCCTGAAGAAATCCTTCCTGTTAGTGATGGGAATTAGCTCAGTTGAGGACAAAGAAAAATAGGGAGAGAGTTTGTCTGCTGCTTCCTGGGGTCATATCAAAGTCCAAGCCTGTAAATACTTACGTATGTATTTAACTTTTGTACTTTGAGTACTCTTAATGATTCAAGTGAGATCTTTCACAGCAGAGTAGTTAATCATGGGAAAAAATGTTTGCAGGTTTGGGTCCCAAGGCTGTTTTTCTTCTTCAGCTGCACCATTTCAACTTTTTTGTACTCTCTTATAGCCCTCATGTGTGGAAATAGTATGTAATGATCAAGTTATACCATGTCTTACAAAGCAATAGCAAAATATTTTCATATGTAGAAGAAGTGATTATTTTTCTTCTGGGTGTCTATTGTTGATCTAAATATTCCTTTTAATTCAACTGCTTTAAAACATTGATTAATTATATGGGAGAATGGTAGACATTCTAAATGAAAATTGCAGGACAGGGCCACTCATTGGAGAAGAATGAAATACAACTTGTTATCATGATGAAGTGGCTGGTTTAATTCTTTATTTTTAAACTCTCATTTAACTCTACTGTGCTGTCATATATTCTTTAGGAAAAAATGTTAATGCTGATTTAATATGCATGTAGTAACCAGAATCTTGCAAGCCATTTGTGATGTTTGGGTTGATAGGACCCAGCTGTTTGATGGCATTTATAGGTATGCTTAATGCAAATATTTAATCCTGGTTCATCTAAAGATGGTCTATTAAAAACCAAAATGAAACATGGTGGATAAAATAGTAACATTTCCTCCCTTAAATGTATCAGATAATGCACTCTTAATTTAGAAACTTGTATTTCAAAATGTTGGGTTTTAGAAAAAAAATTAAGTAGTGCTCTAAGGGAAATGCAGTGCTTATATTCTCCTGTGTGCTGCACTGCAAGTGGTTTTGTGTGTCGTTGTGGTAGGTAGCACAGTGCTAGAGCAAATGGACTGCCATTTCAGATTAGCTTCTATGTGCTTTTTAGTATCTCTTGGAGATGAAGGGAAAAATGGGGATATTGTGATTTTCATCTTGATAAGCAGGATTGTATTTGCGTAGAATTTATGAAATGCTTCAGTTTAATATTGAGTTTGTTTCATCGGCTATTTATTTGGAGAATTGCTGAGAAATGTTGCACATACCTTTTGGGTTATTTTAAATCAACAGATTTGCTTTAAAAGAGGTTTTAATCTTTATCACATCTGCGGTGGATTTACTACACTTCCTGTAAAATGTTTTCTAAGGTAATGAATATAACATTAACAAAGACCACTTTTTATGTGTCAGTCAACATTACTTGATTTTTTCCCCTCTTAATCCATTAGCATTTTTTTGCTTTTTCCTAAAATATTTTCACTTGAATGCATTTTAAAAAGTAAACCAGATGAGATATATTTTAAAGTGAACCACCAAAGGTACTTGGATAGTATATATAGATTATAATATTTGTTAAATATTGATTCAAGCATGCATTTAAGTTTCTGGAGAAGTTTTTAAAATCAAAGAAAAGAAAAATGGGTATATGCATTACCTGTAGTTTAGAATAGCCTTGTGCTTTGTATTCTGCCTATGTTTGTATCTTTTCCCAGAATATATTAATCTTTTCTGTATCTCTAGTTTAAAAATGCAAGTAAGAATAATATTATATATGCAAATAATATTACACAGCACATGCTTTCTGAAATATTCTCATCATCCATCTGGATAGATGCAGAATGTATATTCTTTATATGCAGCTCTTCATACTAGAGTGAAATACTGCTCTTTTGCACTTGTCCAGAGTTGTGGTGGCCTGAGTTTTCTGCCATTACTTTCCCATCTGGAAATTCAATCCACTTTCCCATGGGCTGCCTCTTCCCCTGCTGCGCAGCTCTGGAAGGTGCTGGTGGGGGGAACTGGCCTTTTTCCTGTTGCTGCAGAATGGCATGCTGTGATTTAAATAATCCATCCTTGAAACTTGGACCTTTCCTTTTTGGTAATAGATTATTCCTAAATGAACCTTAATGAGAGTGCCGGCAGGTAGTTAACAGCAGCAAAGGCAATCTTTCTGAGTATATGTCAGAGTCATAAAACTTAGAAAAGTAAAATATAATGAGGTTTTTCATCTTACCTGTGAGGTAAAAATGATAGGGATAGAAATGAATGAATTTGAGGACTTCATGGACTACTGATTATTTATTTGATAAATGTTACAGTTTGTGCCACATGCCAGTGGAGCAGTCATTTTTCATGGACACTTAAGCAGTTCTTTCGTCTGACCCGTGAGCCTGAGCTCAAGGTTTAGCCGTCGCTGCTCAACCTGGTACCTCCCCCAGTTTCAGTGTTTAACAAGTGCCGTGAATCCAGTTCCAGGAACTGTTGACATTAGAATGTTTGCTGACAAACTTTTCTTCTTCCCTTGTGCCAAGCACAGCCATCACCTGTGGTTACCCCCATTACCGCTGACAAGTATCATCACGAGCGAGCAAATAACCCCCCTGCCTTCGGTAGGACTTGCTGTATCCACCTGGAATCGGGCTTAAGCACTGAACCGGCTCTTCAGTGCCCAGCAAGCGGCGGTGAGGCCGGCGGTCCCCCGCCGCTGCTGGGGCTGGGGCAGGTGGCTCCCGCGGAGTGGCCAGAGCGGAGACCCGCTGGGCTCTCGCTGCTGCTGCGGGGGGCAAGCGTGGGGTCCTGGCCTGTGGCTCCGGGTTAATCTCCCTCCTGCCCTGCCAGAGCAGCAGCTCTGGGTCTTCCATAGCCAGGCTTGAACGGCCCAGGTAGCACCCTAACCCAGGCACCTGAGAAACACCCTGAAACCTGCACTATCGAGCCCAGTCTTTTGGCAAGCTGAACTGCAGTGGCAGTGAAGTTAGCTCTCTGTAAGTGTTGCAAAGCTCTGCGTGGAGTTTGGCTCGGGTTTGTACTTGTTCAAGCTTTCTCAAAGGGTGTTTTGCGTTGAATTCTTCTTGGGACTTAGACTAATACGGGAGTGAAGACAAGATGCCTCAAACGAGGCAGTGACAAATGCAAAAAGAAACAGTGAAAAATGAGGAGACAAGGATCGTAAGGAAAAATCATAATAAACATCACATACAGGCTACCCACTTATGCCAGCTCAGCTTTCGGGGTGTTTTTCTAGCCTCTTTTAATATATAGCACAGGCTTCCCTTCAGTTAGGAAAAACATTAAAAATATATTAATCATCCTTAAACAAAAAAACATGTGCTTGAATGGCAGGGGAGACACATGCAATATCAAAGTAGGTGTTTCTGAATTTTGAATACCCCCTCCATACCCTTCTCCTGAAGTAATTCCTAAAATGTGCAAAACATCTCTGTGATCCCCAAGCCTGGCACTGGCGCATGGGAGCCACTCTGCCCAGCGATGGGCCAGTCGAGCTCCAACCAGCCTGCAGGGTCAGGGTACCAGTGTGTATGGGTGTTTGCAAGATGATGCCCCCACTTCTTCCCCTCTGTAGCTAGGCCTAAATAATACAGATTTAGCAAAGAGTTCTCATGAAGAGGACTCTGTTTTCTCTGGTAGCAAATGAAATGGAGTAGCTGTGCTTTAGGAGTGAAGAAACAGGATGACCTTTAGCTTGCCTTTTATGTGGGGAGTTGTTTGTCATCCACTACAACAGCATTCAGTAACAGAAGGGACAAGAATGCAGCAGGGTAACGGGAACAAACCTATTCGCATGCGACTTATGGGTATCTAAACAAGCTGAATTGGAGCTGTAAATGTAGAGCAGTTGCTGTATGCGCCAAAACTGTTCTTGTTCCGCAGGCACTGGAAGGTCTCTGTTTATGCAACTTGAGAACAAATCAGGATTAGAAATGCAATGCTTTAGCACTGGACAAACGGCGAGTGGTCCCTGTTCCCACAGGCTGACTAGCTAAAGCTCTGCACAATAGCCTTTGCTAGGTGTAACACCCTGATTTAGACAGACTTAAACATGCGTTTTGTCTGACCTCTAGTCAGAAACCATGTGGGCATTTGAAATAGCTGCTTCACTGGGGTTCTTGAGCAGGAGATGCTGAAGATGCTTTCTGAACTAGGTCCCGATCATACTGTCAGGGGGAAGAGAAGGGAAGAAGCAGCAAACTGGAAGAAAAAAAAGGATTTCAGGATAGAAATTTGTGTATACTTACTCTCACATGCAAACCAAGAGAGTTCCCCTCATGTCAGAATAATTACCTCAAATTTGAAATGACTGTACTCAATAGATATTGCACTTGGGAAAAATGGGCAGGCTGATGTCAGAGGAACATGCTATTGAGTTGAGTGTAAAAGAAAACAGTTTTTGAGAATATCTGCTTATTTCAGTTATTATCATCTGGTTGATATAATGTTTGTCTGAGAGAAACATTTTGAGAACAGGACCTCTGAGCTAGTTTAAGGTGAATATTTGATATGACTGGCATAAGACATTCATGTGTGAAATGAACAACCAGGTGCTGTGTTTAGCAGGAAGGAGAGTCAGTTTAATAAGACACCAGAGAAAGTAAATGAGGCTGTGGGGATCACCTGTCACTTTGTGGGTGCTTTCCACCCATGCGTGAATCACAGCGGCCCCTGGAGAGTCTCGTCCCATCCCAAAGGTAAGAGGCTGCAGCATGGCAGCTTTGTGGCAATTTATGTGCAATTGTTAGAGAAGACAAGGTCGAAAAGCTGTATTTTACTCTGGGAGCAGAAGTGGTGAGCAGATGGGGGACTTAATTCCCCAGCCTTGAGCCACCTTCGAGATATTCCAAACTCTAGGAGCTTCCCATTGGAGCCGGGTAACAGACTCCTGCAAAATATATTGCTTTTTCCGTGGTACTCCTCTGGCAGAGATCAAAGCAATCAGCACCCAGTCCTCCCCCAGTACTACAGATCCTCAGGCCACTGTGCAGAGAAAACATCCCCTTCCCCCGTTTCGATTTTCTCAGACGTGTAGAACTATTCTTAGAATTCCTGTTTCTGGCCTCGTTATCTACTTTGTCTATCTTGTATTGTAGCACTTTATTTTCTTTGAGCAACATATTAAACATGCCAACATATCCAGCACAGCTAATTTGCAGACCAGCAAACTTGTTTTCAGCACCTTCTAATCTCTTAGAAAAAGACTCCACTTTATTTTCAATAGCAGAGACAATCTGTGAGGAGTCTAGTCTTTCATGTATCAAATACTGCTCTGCAGCACTACTTGTTTCACATCTAATACACCAATCTCCCACACAGGACTTGCAAGAGTGGATACATTTCCCTTTACTGGAGGCTGCTGGACTGCTTGGGTGGTGTTGGAAGTTTGTTTTTAAACATGATGAAAACAGAAGTCCTGCTTACCCCTTTCTCAAGTGTCACCTCAGCAATCATAAGAAATTTCTGAAAGAGGCACAGCAAAGCATGCAGAGCAGCGACTGCATATTCTGATTGTCTCCCCCTTCCCTGTGAGCTGATTGTGAGGAAGAAGTGAACCTTGGGCCTGTGTTTTTGAAAGTATAATATGTTAAAAAATGAACTAGATAGACACGTTAATGGAGGCTGAGTCCTTCAGGGGCTGTTAAAATCTATGGTCCAGGTGCAGCCCCCAGCTCTGGATGTCCTTATTCTACCTTAAGATTGGAAGTTAGGAGGGCAGCTGTTGGAGGGAGTACCACTGCACACTCATCTGTAAGTGTATCTTCAGATTATCCTTACTGTCCTTTCCTTGTCTGCGAGGGGCTGCTGTCAAAGGCAGAATACAGAGCTGGATGAATCTTTGATCTGCTCCAGTACTGACATTCTTTTATATGAAAAGCTTGGGTCTTGTCTTCTTAAGGAGGTAAGCAAGTTTCTGTTAAAAAAATTAGAGAGGCCACTCACACTGTTTGAAATACACATCCTGTTTACCCTTCTCCTGGCTATCTGTTGTAGAAGACCTCAGAGGCTGGAGAGCACCAGGAACTCAAATCCTGTGCTGCAGGGCACAGTGCATGCAATTATGGGTCTAAAAATTCCCGTAATGCATCCAGTATTATCTGCCGCTCCTATCACCTTGTTCAGCCTCTGAAGAAGACAAAGATAAATGTTCTTTTCTCTCTCTGCTAATTGGAGTGAGGAAGGAGATAGCTGGTAAAACCTACTGATAAGATTTAGACAGAGGTGCCAACAATTCCCAAGAAGATGTGAAACATAAAATGTAAAGCTTTTCCCAGAAGAGCAATATCTAGCCACACTGCTAATTTCTGCAAGACAAATGCAAGAGAAGCACTTACTGTTTACTCGCTAGAATAAACTTCAAACGCAGTGCAGACCTCATTTACCCACTAGGCATGGGCAAGGACATTGCTGTGATGTCAAATTTGTCCATCAATGCTATAGCATCGTTTACTTTCTAATTTATGAGTTGTAATTTGTTATGCAGTTTCCCTGTTTCCAGACCTTCCGCATAGCATGTTGCTAATGAGCTTTCCCTGAAGATAGGTATTGGTAAATGCTGGGCAGGCAGCAGGCTGCCCTTTATAGTGAAGCTTCCTCCCAATAAAAGCTGTAATGGCAAAACCTGTTTGAAGCAGATGTATTGTAGAATCAAATGGGATCAATATGTTCTGCTTAGGCTGGAGACAGTTAGATGTACACTGAGTGAAGCAGAGGTGGATTCTGAAAGAGATGTTCCAGGTCTCGTATAATGGGGATTATGAGACCACTGAGCCATATAAGATATTTTAAAGCCTATTCAGCAAGCTTGCTGGCAAGCCTGCTGCATAATCAGGTATCAAATGGCCAGTGGTGTGGAATCCACGCTGATAGCTTCCTTGTTTACTGTGATATTGAATACAGGAGTATCCACAAAAGCTTTGGAGAGTGCTACATGAACAGTCCTTTGCCCATCCTGCCTATGTGTGAATTGCCTTTCCCATGGCATTCCCATCAAAATCAGAGCCTGCCACAAGTGGCTTATTTTCCATGAGTGATGAGGCTTTGAAAGGAAGATATAAAAAAGAGTTAATGGAAGCAGGGGGACATTTCTGAGTCAGTTGGCCATGTAAATTTTGAGTGGGGCTTCCCAAACATAACTTCAATATTTGAGTTAAGTGAATTAACAAGGAGCTATTGAAGCAATGAGCAATGAGCACTGGATATTTGGCTGCCACGTTGTGGTTTTGATCGTAAGCATGGTGGAAGGGCTGTACCAATTCCCTTTCTGTACTAAAAAACCCTAAATTACCCCAATTGTGTTGTGTTTTTTGTTTTAAACTTGTGAGATAAACTGTAACTGCCTTTTTTTTTTGCATTGATTTTACTCATTCTCTTAGCACTTCTCTTCTGTGACATGACCTAATTCGATCTGCTTTCCTAATGGTAAATGAAAACATCCTGGGAATGCAGTACGGGCACAGGCACAAGCACAAACTTTAAAAGGAAGGAGTGATCAAAGACAGCATTGGCTAACCACTGAACAATTTCTAATTAGCTTTCAGCTATCTTTATAGAGAGCAAACTGACTGATAAAGAGTAATTATTCATACAGAAGCCACATAATTTAGACAAATAACTTGTAAAACAGTAATCAGGCTGCGTTGCAATCTCTTTTTTAATTAGAATTCATATTTGGGATCAGGGAGGATTCTTCTGGTTAAAAAAGGAGGGAAGATGCAAGCTATAGGAATTAGAAAGGAAAAAGCATAATAATTCATCTGCTTATCTAGATAAATCCTAGCCAAATGTAGCATTCTTACCTTGACGCATCACTGTGAAGAGCTAGCCTTGCCACAATGAAGATAGAATATCTTTCCCTGTCTAAAAGGAGGCACGCAAAATATTCTAGATGGTTTTGACCTGTATAGCACTATGTGAAGCAAGTATTGCACAGTTAATTTGCTTTCAGCACATATTGCAAGAGCCACTAGACCTCCAAGTTCAATGCAGAATTTAACTGCCTCTTTCCCCAGGATATTAGCATATATTTGTCTGGGTGGTACTTCATTTGATTTTTCCTCTCTGGGGTTTTAAATATCTCTAGGTCCTTTCTGATGTTTGTAGCACTTCCTAATTAATGTGCTGTGCATTTTTAGTTAATGTGCTGTGTGCTGCATCTCAGAGATTATTAATAAAGATGTCAGATAAAATTGGTTCTAGCATTTATCCATCAATAGCTTGCTACTGCCCTTATAAAGACATTTATGACAATACACTATATCCATTGCAATTTTTCTCTCACCTAAAATTCTGCAGCTGTATCAGTCTTGGAGTTTCTAATGGAATCTTCCCCAAATTACAATCAAGAGTCTGATATTAAGAATCTGGACTTTTGAATATAATTGGATTTTAAAAATCTAATTGAACTAATGTAATTTGGTTTTGTTAGCTTGTATAAAGCAGTGTACAGATTTCCCCCACTTACAGATTTAGTTGCTGCTGATTATTGTGTGTCGTCATGGTAAGGCTCTTTGTTTTCTGTTTTGGTTGTTTGTTTCATTGCTTTCTAAAGGTAGATTTATTGCACCATACTTGCATGCATCTTTTCCCTCCCTTTCAATGTTTAGCAATACCTCAGCTTTCCTGCCCTCCCTGCCTACTTGTTGCCAATTCCTGATCTGCTTAATCTTTGGAAAATGCTCAGTTATTCCCCAGAATTCAACTGATACTGAATTTTTTTTTGTTATAGTAAATATTAATTCTCAATATTAATACACTGTGCTTGGAAAAGAGTATTACCATAGCAAAATATTCCTGCTCATGTACTAATATGAAATGAATCTCAGAAAGGAATAATTAATTCTGAATTTTAATGAGATCGGTTAATTTTGTTTTTGAAAATCATAAGATCTAGTTTAGCATTCAATTTTACGTACAGATTTAACCTTCCATTTATGATGTTCCTGAGATAATGCACTGCAAGTAAATTCTTTTTTTATTTTTTCCATCAGTGCAATCTAACCTTTTAAAGACTCTTCATGAATGCTATATGAAGAAAAATCATGGGAAAACAAAGTGGTGTTTGAGGATGCAAGTACAGTTTAGATGAGCAGTGAAAATACTTGTAGCATAGGCTGGGTTTTCACTATGTTAAGGGAACCAGGGACTTTACATAAACTCTAGCTAGCACAGAATGTGGCTGCCAGGTTTCTTATGAAAAGGAGACGACAGGAGCACATTTGATTTATTTTGAAAATGTATTGGCTGCCAGTCAAATACCATACTGGTTTTGAAATTGCTCTCCTTGTTTGTAAGGTGTTACATAGTCCCAGCCTATCTCTTTGACAGTTTTTGTCCTCACATTCCTGGTCAATCTCTGTGATTTACTCAGTTCCAAGAGTCCTCTAAAGACCAAGGGCTTTAATTTCTTACTGACAGTTTCTTATACAGCAGATATTAAAGTTGTCCCTGATTTTTGCTGCAGCCCTGACTCAGAGAATTTCACTGATGCAACTGAGCAGTCGCTTTGATTTGAAGTTGGGCATACTGTTAAGTACCTTTTTGAATTAACATCTCAGAATCACATTGTCTCCAGTAGTTTTGCAATGCACAGAGTAAGAGAAGAATCAAGCTTTTGCTTGTTTGAAAGTTAAATACATGTGGTAACTTCTTCTTCCAGTTTAGCTTTTCTGATGCATTGATTATACATTTAAAAAAAAAACAAAAACCACCAGAAAAAAAACCCCAAACCACTGAGGTTTAGCTTTCTATGCCAGTCATTGTGCAATATTTTCATGACAGCTGGTAGAAACACATTTTTTTTGTCTCATGTAAAAGACAATCTGATTTTTAATTTTTTTTTTCTTTGAAGTACAGTGCAGGAAATCTTTACAATTCATGACAGTTTTTTATTTTTTTAAAAATTAATGTCAGATACACTTGTGAATATTTTCCCCCACCATAATATTTTCTCCTTTTGTTGTTTTCTGTTTTTTTTTTCCTTTGCTTTCCTTTTTTGCTTGCATTTTCTATAAAGTTCTCCAGTCATGATTTTACATGTCAAAAATCCCTCTTGCTGCCTTCCCACTCACACAGATTGAGAAACATTCCAAACTTTTGATAAATTTGAGTGGTAATGTTGTAATGCTCCACATTTTACCATGTTTCTTCAGCTTTAGAAAAACATTTAAACTCTTTGGAGTGTGCAGCTCTTAGCATGACAGAGTGACGTCTGGGTGGGGGGAGGAGAAGAGGAAAAAGCGAAAGGAGGTGCTATATCTTTCTCAATGACCTGCATCTATATATCAGATTTTTCTTGAAGAAACTTTTCTCTAAAAAGGCAAACTCACCTTGCTGTTGCCACTAAAAAGGTGGTGGGTGGGACTGGAAACTGTTGATTTATTTTTACAACCAGTTTATATTTATTTTCTCCAAGTCACTAAAACACTTGATTTATTCTTTTTTTTCTCACAAGGATATAATCTTTCCTAGTGTTGTTTAATGTCTTGCAGTTTAATTAAGTTCATTCCATAATTGAAAAACCACAAATAGGCATTTTTTCAAACTCAAATAAGATGGTAGCTTAGGATCAAATAAGCCACCGCTAGTGCCACCCACTACTACTCACTACTGTGACCTAAAAGGGACTTGCAACCTGTACACCTGCAGTGCCCCAGCTGCTGAACGATGCCTCTGTTAACTCTTGATTTCCATATTTTTGAACCTGTGAGATGATTTTCTGAGGAGATGGGTTTTCAACACTACCAACTTAAAAAAAAAACCAAACTTAAAAAAGGATCTGATTACTGACCAACCCTTTTCTAGGCAGGTACCATGCAAAAAGAGAATGAATTATTTAAAGTTGTGCTACTGATTAAGTACATGGGAAAGTTAAGATAAGTGCCTTCTGCATATTCTTGCCTTTTGCATGTAGAATATAGTTCTACAAAAGTAATAATAATGAATCCCTGCTTTCCTTTTTGCCTGACCACCAAAAATGCTTTCTCTCCCTGGGGAGACAGACTAAGATACTTAGCCAAGGGTGTGTTTTATTTCTCTTAGTACTTCTGCTGCTCTTTTTTTCTTAAACCAATGTGGTATATACTCATGATTTTTATAAAGTACAAAATACGTAGAAACATAGCTGTGCATAGTCACAGTTTTGAGAAGCCAGGTTTCTTTCCAATAGCTTCTGTTCCCTTCTCTCCTGCTCTTATTTTTTAATTTTTGTTGGACAGATTGTCCTTGTTTTATTCTTCTTTCGAAGCTACATAGTAAAGCTTCTGTCCAATTCTATCTTTTGCTTAAGATGTGTGCATGAGTTTCATACTTATACTAAAGAGGGAATTAATGTTGCCGACTTCTTTACACGACCATGTCAATACCTCCTATTTCCTAATGGCAATATCCCTTCCATGTTATGTTTGTTCCTTCACTAAGTAGATGTAATTTTGCTAATTTACTAAGCTTGGTGGTGTGCTCAAATGAAGGGAAAGATCAGGCACTACAGAGTATTTCTGCTCGTGGTCAAACTGGAATATTCAGAGCTCTTCAGGGCAGAATTGGAGTGCTTTAGGAGAAAACGAACAAACAGAATCTTTGTTATAGTTTTTTCTTTTTTTTTCCTGGTTCAAAATTAGGAGTTGTTTGCCTTTGGGTCTTGTTTCATTTGAACTTGCAACAAGTGAGGAGGAGCAGGGAGAATTATATGAAATAAGCCTGGCTTTGGCCAATTTCTAGACTAAAAGCAAGTGAATGAACTAATGTTCTGCATCAGCAAGATTTCATACTATCTTACTTTAGGTTTGTCAAGTGCTTACACTTTCCTCAAATTTTCTCTTTGAATCCTGTATTGTCTTCAACCCACCTCAACAATTATATGCCTGGCAGTATCCCAAAGACAGCAGCAGCCTCTCCCATGATGGGATGCCAGGATGAGAAAACAATAAAGAAAATCCAAACATGCAAAGAAAGTATTACTATCTTTCTTAATGCATGCTGTTTACAATCAGGGGAAAAAGCCTTATAAAATACTATATAGATGCTAATGCTTTTTCTCCCTTTTTGAATTGCTTAATACATAATAATGATCCTCTGCTGCACGAGCTCCCTTTGATATTCGGACTCCATTGCAATGAACTACTCTTTCCTCAGAGAGAAAAGCTCTAGTTCCAGATGCTAATGAATAAACACAAATACATACAACAAAGGCAGTCCTGAGCTTGATGTAACTTTATTAGCAACAAGTAGGAAGAACGCAACATAATAATATACTATAAATCTGTATAACTAGAGAAGCACCATTAGAGGGAGCTCTGTTACTTAGTCCAATAGTTTATATTTGACAGGCTTGTAACCAAGTTGCATATTGCTGATTTGAAGTTGGAAAAAATATAGGATTAAAAAAAAAATAGCTTTGGCTCTAAGCACAGACGTCAAAAAACCACTCTAAATGTGGATATCTTTCTTGCTGAAAGAGCACGTTGGTTTCAGCCTATTTATTTCAGGCTGCTCCATATAATAGTATCTTAAAAAACTAAAACTGCGACTCAGTCCTTTTTATGTTCCCTGTTCTTCCCTCCCTCCATCTCCCTCAAAGCACTGAGATATTGGCTTTAAATTAATGATTTCTTTATTATTTTAAACACATGCTGTTTGTCCCCCTTTTTGCATAATGTATATTAACTTTGAGCACAGGTAAACACGGGGCCTGGGATTTGAAGATTTATTCTATAATGTTATCTCAACAGAATGCAGAATTGAAAGGAAATTTAAAAATCTATCTTAGAATTAGCTAGAATTAATAACTACTGATGATATGTAGAAATAGTATAAAAGAAATGAGAGAATATCACTCCTCTCCTACTATATTTATATCCACTTTACAGTGTATGAGGTGTAATTCTGCAATTAATGTGAAGATTCTTTAAATTGCATATTTCTCTTCCTTGTCCAAATCCTATAAATGCCTTAAACAGTTTATTAATTGGCTCAACACTAATCATGTGGTCCTTGAAAAATTATTCCAGTTGTTTCTTACCTGCAATAGAATTGACTAGAGTTGCCAACCTTTGCTCTACACAGCACTTAATGCTCTTTCTTGAAGGAGATTTTGGTTTTTGACTGTCAGTTTTCCTTCTTTCTCATCTAATGATGCTTAAACCAAACTTTGCAGAAGGAGAAAGTTCTAAAATAACTTCTATTTTTATTTGTTTTATAAAAATAACCCAGCAGAGGAAAGGGACCTAACTTGTGCCCCTACCAAAGGACAGATTGTAGTGAATGTTAATCTCTTACTACCCACCACGGCGCATCCACGCAGCAGTTTGGTATCAGGCACAAATTATTAGGAAAGCAGGCTTTACTGGCTCTGCCGGTAACAGTCCAACTGTTATCTCTCAGGGAGTTTGCTTATGAAGATACCCCGAGATGGGATCATTATCAACATTTTAAATTCTTGATCCTAGAAGGCCAATAAATTGCATCTGTCAAAAAGTAAGAAGATGCAAGAAATAAGTAAACACAGGAAAGGAAAACTGGGCTTTGCTTCCTATTTCCAAGTCCAAAGAGTGGAGCTAACCCATTTCTGTGCAGGGCCAAAGCAGCGGTGCTGGGGCTTGACTAGAGAACAAGGCTGTGCCTAGCACATATCATAATACAGCCCAAAATTTATGTAGCAGCCAACAATTGCTAAGTGCTGAGTGCTGGAGTGAGGGAGAGCCTTCCTCGGTGACTCTGCACTTCGGTGCCATACATCCCAAACCAGGACATTTATTGGCTTTGAGAACTTGATATGAATAAGTGAACCAATTTATAAAATGGAGTAGCCCCTGACTAGTTGCCACAATGGTAATATTCCTCGAGTTCCTAAATAAATACAGACTGAATGAAGAATATCAGCCATATTCGAGCAAACAGCCATTAGCACTGGTTTTCTTTTCCTCCTCTTGTGTGGCCTCTCTCCTTACACTTGTGGTAGCTTGTCAGCACTTTCTTTAAAGGTAACACAAAGCCCCCTGAATCTCCCGAACAATGAAAAATGAATTACCATAATGTATAATAAATAAGAATCGCCTCTTAAATCAGTCAGTGGCTATGTTAAAGGGGTCCCAGAGCCTTTTGCATTTCCAGAGCTGACGTGCAAGTTAGGTCACACTATTCCCTGGAAAGGTGGCTGGGGCAGAGGGGAAAGGGGATTGCTTAATTATTTTTTTTTATTTCAAGGGGACAGAGCAGGAGCATTCAGAGGAATGAGTCACAAGGACCAACTCAGGAGCTCAGGAATAACAGACAAAGCTGTGAAATAAATTTTAATAATAAACAGTGGTGTTTCAAGTTAATTAGTCTAGACAACCTGGTGGCAACACACTAACACCTTGGCTCACACTGAGGAGTGCCTAACCCAGGAATGTGTATTTCCACTGATCTGAAGCCCTTCTCCACTGTTGTTTTTTTGCCTTGGTCTCCTCCCAGAAACCTGTGGGACTATCTCTGAAGCCAGATCCCATACAGTGGTAAGATAGCCAAAGTCTGGCCCTTACGAGAAACTGAAATATTTCGTCCTGAAAGTCAAAGGAGACATGAAATCTGAGTGCTGGCAAATGTGGGCAATAGGGGGAAAAATGTTGGATGAGAATAAGAAATTAGTTAATAACACTGTTATTTACTTTGCCTGAAATTCCTCACCCTCACTGGCAAAACTCTTTTCCGAAAGCAGCCGGAAGAGAAACTGGGTAACTTAAGACTTCAATCACTAATGGCAAATAAAGCAGAATATTAGTGGCAGCACTTTTCTGCATTTATTGTGGAGAAGCACTGATTGCAGGCAATTGTATCGATCCATTCAGCCACTCATTTCACTTCATTGGAAAATGAATTAGTTCTGACAGGCTTTGCCAAGAACTCATTAGTCTGTACCTTAATGCTTAATAAACTGTCATCTCTCCTTTAATGGTGTAGGATCCATTGCCAGCCTGCCTGGGGATGCAGGGAAAATCTGAAGACTTCATTTTTTCTCAGAAATTAGATTAATAAAAGACAAAATTATATGGGAGCAAATGAAAAGAAATACATACATGAAATAAGAATGAAAGCACTTACCTGCAAAAAGGAAAGAAAAATTCTCAAAAAAAAAAATAGGAAGGGGGATTGGAATTTAAACCTATATCAGAAATTAATTATTTCACTGTGGCAAAAAGCATGAGCCACTGTTGGATGGCCTTGGAGCATCACCTCCGAAATTCTGTAAAGTGAGGTTATTTCTGGTAGTTTCAATGGTATCATTTCCTGTGCTCTAGACAAATAGTGTTTAAATGTTCTTAGCATGTTAATTATAAGGATTTTGTGAATGTAAAGAAAATTCCATTAAAAAACCCAACCTGCACAGAAAAAGCCATATATGCAAATTTGCTAAAAGATTGATTGGCTTCTTTACCTCCACCTATCTGCTTTCAGATGATGAGGTCAACAGTTGCTTTGAACAATCAAAAGGCTTTCTCAGGCTGTGATAAATGCTTTGAATACAGCATGATCTTTTTATATTTTTTTGTTGTGTTTTCAGATGTAATTGTATAATATTACATATGTTCTCCCAGCAAAACTCTTGACATTAACTTGAAGTGCCATCTAAAAAAAAAAAAAAAAGGAATGTGCTTATTTTGTTTTCTGTGCTAGATTGATAATCCTGCTTCTGCATCTATGGTATTTACTGTGCCAGATGTTCCAGCCTTTCTGTGTCTACTTTGTAAAGTGTGTAAGTCTTTGAAGGATCATAGCCATCATTGCTTTGACTCTGGGTAAAAGTGTGGGAAAGATGGCCACAGGTGGTACATGAGAAGGTCTTGCACAAACATGTGGGAAACCTTCTGAAATTATTATTGTTGCTATATCGTGTGATTTTTTTTTCCGACTGTAATAACATGCTTTTATTCGAACTCATTGCCAGTTCTTGTCCAATCCTCTCACTTGCAAGTAAAATCCATTTCCTTCATGTTTTATGATAGACGACAGCTTGATGAATTCACTTAAGGATACTAGTGACTACTGCAGCTAAGTGAAACAAAATAGTAGCCCTCTTTCTTTTCTAATGCAGCAAAGCCAGGTCTTCTGTTTCTGTATGTGGCAGTGGCCATGTCCCAGTGCATCTGTCTGTCCCATCACAGCAAATGTACAGGGGTATAACCCAGCCTCCAAAGGCATCTTCCCATTTTCCCATTTTCCCCAAAGAGTTTGGGCCTCCTGAAATTGCTCACCTCAGACAGATTGTGGAGAAAAAATGTAGCATCTATCAGTGGCGTCAGCTCCTACATGCAGTATGGTGAGACTACTGAGAGTTAATGTCTGAAGCAACATTTATCTGCGGCATAGCATGGATTCTCTATACTAGAAAAGATTTGGCAGTTTGCTATTCTGGCAAGCTTTCCTAGTGTAGCCACAGCTTATACTGGCAAGCTAGTGTTTTGTCTGTATGTAGTTTATACCAGTTCCCTGAATGAAATGTGCTATACTGGCAGACTCCTTCCTCCTCCCACCCACATACAGCAGCATCTACTTTGGCATTCAGTATACAACAGAAGTTTTGACTATAGATCTATTAGTGTAAAAAAAAAATTATGCTCCTTGGTAAAAAGGAGGCTGAAAGGAGGTCATGTAAAAGTTGGGTAGAAAGCTGTCTTTGCACTGCAACTGTATGAGAAAATTGTAAGCATGTGTGTTTGGTAAAGTGATTGATATACCAATGCTACTGGTGCCAGATTAGTACTCCAAGGATTGTACCTGCACTGGTTTGCTACTACATTTTCCAGGTGGAGAGCCCGGAGGCATTTCTTCTCCTGTGTTGCGTAAGATTGGTGGGTGAGAAACTACTGCCATTGATCAGTTTACTCTTACAAATAACCCTCTTTTTCCTTACAACCCCCCTCTCTTTTCCTGAGGGGATGTGGAGTTTGAAATGCTGATGGCACAGAAGTCCCTGTCTCTGTTATCTCTTTTTATGGTTCTCTTTGAAGGGGAGAATTTCCCTGCCTGTGGCTGAGATAACAGAGAGATGCTAAGTGGTAGGATTTTTCACAGCACTTGACCATATGCAATAAAAGGTCAATTTGGACACACATCCCAGTGAACTTGGAAACATCAGAGTTTTGCTGGTTTAATGTGGAAATCAAAGTGTTTCAATAGCTCACCCAGTAGAGCTATTACCCCCTAATTGCCTTTTTCTTCATTTGCCCCCCACCTCTTAAAAGCACAGTGCCTTACTACTTGCTTTTAAGTTTAGAACATTGTGAGTAGGTGGACTGAAATTGATTCATGCCTGTCTCTAACAGGAGAACAAGGGCTCACAAGTGAGGGCTGTGGGGGCCAGGTCCAAACCCCCAAGTTCTCCATGAGATGAGCAGAAGAACCTCTGGACAAAGGACATTTTGGCTGTTGGATGTTCACATGGGCTCCAGCCACAACTGGAGAAGGACTCATATGAGACACTCTCTGAGGGTTACTGAGCAAACCAGACCAGGGTTGGGAATCAGTGGAGCTGAAAATAGTTGGAGACTGGGAGAATGCTCCCAGTATTGGGAATATTCAACACCATTGCCTTTTTTATTTTAATTTCCCTATGTGTCAGCCAAGAGCCTGCAGTAGACTGGATATGGATTAGATGCATCCCAGAATGGTTGTTCTTATGTTCTTGTGTATATGGGGTTAAATCAGTACAGAATTCAAATGTATAGAGCCAGAATATATTTATCTTGTAATGTTCCTACCATTACGCAGTAGTTTATCCTTTGCAGAAACACTCAGAAATTAAGGTTTCTCTCCAGGTACCTCCTTGATAAAGAATGCCTGGCACAGTTAAAATTTTCAGGTTTTGAGTAATATATTGTTAGGAGCTGGAGATAGCAGCACACAATAAATTATTTTTGGTTTTGGCTTGGCACCTAAACCCAGCTGACTGAGGCTCAGTAAAAGGAAATTTGGCATTGCTGCTATTTAGGAGACTGGCTAATGCAAGGATTTAGAATATAAAAACCAAATCAGAAGAAATATTTCGTCTTCATAAGGTGGTCCCTAGGCTCAGTCCTGCAGCCTTTGCTCATGCAAAACAAATTTCTCATACAGCTTATTCACATTAGGGGGAAAATATCATGATTGGGCCATTTGTTTGTCAGGTTTATGAACTTTCTCTAGCAGTGAGGGACCCTGGTGCGTCCTTCCTCACTTGCCTCCTCACTCTGTGCTGTCTGTTCCGGTTGAAGTCACAACAAATTTGTCAGCATGGAGCCAGAGAAGGCAGGGCTGCTCGGGGAACCACGGGGGAAGCACAGCCAGGGCTCTCCCAAAATACGCCCGAGCCCTTGTGCGCACACAAGCCCTCCTGCTCCCGTGTGTGCGCCAGTGCCAGGCTGGCTGTCAGCAGGAGAATCATTTGTCAAGATTTGCCCTCCAGTTTCTGTTGCTTCATTGTTTTATTTATATTTATTTAAACCTCCGGTTCTTTTCTTTGCCCTCTCCCCCTCCTCTCCACCCCTTATTTTGTCTCAGATTGGGGACTGAGCTACACCAGGCTGCACAGGGCCAGGCATGGTGCTGGGAGGGCAGTGGAAGGGTCCTAGGGACCCCTGGCCCACACCAGCAAGGGCACCGTGTTTTGGCTCTTGGCTTGATGCTTTCTGACCCCAGGGAAGGGAGTGGGGCCAGGCCCTTCCCTGCTGCAAGGCTTTTTGTGGCCAAGTGCCTTGGGGACGGCACAGCCTCTGCTGGGTGCTGGTCATGGCCCACCCTCAGTGGGTGGGGAAAGGGAAGGACCTTTGAAAGCCCTTGCAAATGGAGGGTCATTGGGCAGGGGGGTGGGGGGCGGTTGTCCACAAACGGCCATGATATTCCTGAATGTTTGCGCTTGGTGGCCATGGTGATGGCAGGTGGCCAGGAAGCCAGGAGTGAGGGCTGCAGTGCAGGCCTGGCCCTGGCTGGGCAGCCATGTCGGGGCTTGTGGCTAGGGAGCAGTGCTGCTGCAGGGGCTGTGGGGAAGCAAATTGAGTTTCCATTTTGTTAGCACAAATTGTATCATTCCTTTCTTTCTGTGCCTCTAAAAATGCAGTTTGCCTTAGTTTGGAGGATACCTTGCCCTCAGCAAGTAAATAAATGCCAACTAAAATAAAAAGGAAGCACAAAACAATAATGAGGCCTGCCATACGCCAGCTTTAGAAGCCTCTTGAGGCTGGCTGGGAAAGCAGAGTGTAAGGGGCTGAATCCTGTGCCCTGGCTGCTGGGCTGCCACGGGGTCTTTCCACCCTGTGGCCATGTTTGCCCACTAAGGGGGTGGCCCGTGGCCAGAGGGTCCCACAGGGCAGCCTGCGAGGGC
This sequence comes from Elanus axillaris, assembly GCA_026212715.1. NCBI lineage: Eukaryota > Metazoa > Chordata > Aves > Accipitriformes > Accipitridae > Elanus > Elanus axillaris. The sequence goes on along the minus strand of JANZLQ010000037.1, from coordinate 9,080,682 downwards.
AGCCACTTCCAGAAAGGGAGCGTGCGCATAGGCAATGGTGGTGGACAAGCATCTGGAAATAAAAGCTGCTGCCCATCATCACTAACATGCAGAGAGGGCAGAGGCACACCGAAGTTAGAAATAGTAAGCTTCTAAGATTTTACTTACTGAAAATGAGTAAGTAAAAGTAATACAGTGTCAGTCTCATTTAGATCTGTTCGAGCTTGCAAATTGCGTATGAATTTGCCTAACTGAAACACCTGAAAACTGAGTGATAGTTTTATTTCTTACCTACCATTTCCTGAAGAATGATTAAGGGTTTTTCTTTTATTCCTGTTTTTTTTTTTATTTTCCTGATTTCTACATGAATGGACATATCACAAAAAGACATATACCTTACCACTGAAGGATAGGGGCTTATTGGCAGAAATTTCTCACAGTTTGTTTTTCCAAATAATGTGTTGCTGCTAAAATAAACTATAGAAAATAAGAATTACATTATTTTTTTAAGCACATAGTTAAGTACTCAAGTCCTAAATAAAGTAAAGGAATGTCGTGGTTTAACCCCAGCCAGCAACTAGGCACCATACAGCCACTTGCTCACTCCTCCCCCATCCCACTGGGATGGGGAGGAGAATGAAAAAAAAAAAAGTAAAACTCATGGGTTGAGTTAAGCATGATTTAGTAACTAAAGTAAAATATAATGCTGACAATAATAATAGTAATAGGAGGAGTAGTAGTAGTAGTAATAATAATAATGAAAAGGAATATAACAAAAAAACCCCAACCCACCCAACAAGAAAAGACAAGTGATGCACAATGCAATTGCTCACCACCCGCTGAGCAATGCCCGAGCAGTGAACTGTGCCTCCTGGACAACTCCCCCCAATTTATATACTGACCATGATGTTCTGTGGTATGGAATATCCCTTTGGCTAGTTTGGGTCAGCTGTCTTTGCCATGCTCCCTCCCAGCTTCTTGTGCACCTGCTTGCTGGCAGAGCATGGGAAACCGAAAAATACTTAGAATAAGTGCTACTTAGCAACAACTAAAACATTAGTGCCTTATCAACATTATTCTCACACTAAATCCAAAACACACTGTACCAGGTACTAAGAAGAAAATTAACTCTATCCCAGCTGAAACCAGGATAAGGAGATTCCACTATAAATGGAAAGAGCCTGGAAACAACTTTAAAGGGACTTTATGTGTGAAGGAGATACACTTCACATTAGCCACCCCAACTACACACGTTAGGAGAAAAAAAGTCATGTAGCGCATTACTTACCTCTGTTTGAATAATTTACTTCATGTGCTTTCCCATCAAGATGGTGGTAGGTTAAACACTTTATTTTATTATTTTTTCTGTATACTCTTGTTCTCTCTGATGTTTCATGCCAAACTGCTGTGGTAAAAAGAAGTCAAATATACTAAAGATGTATATTTTAATTAAAAATATTAGAAGAAACATATTAGTGTTCCTTTTTTATTAATAGCAGATTGTTGGCCAACTAGGCAGTGAAGTTATTTATTCGGAAGACATATGTTATGCTGTGGAGTAATACTACAAGTAGGACATTGCATGTGGTAAGTGGTTCTATTGGCAAACTGCTTCACTTCTGCTGCATTATAGAAGCACTGGGCACATCCTCTCCTGGTGCAAACTGGCATTGCCCTGAATGGGCACTGAAATCAAAGCTGTCAATATGACCACATTGGGTGTGAGCAGAAAGAAATCACTTCTGTGATGAACTAATTTAGGGCTGTTATCCGTGAAATGGTTAGAAGAAAATAATGTAATGACACATTGTGCATGCCAGCTTTTTTGCAGGGTTGAACTAAAAGCTTAAGTCCGTAAAAGTTATTTTTCTTTTAAATTTTTAACAGTTTAAGTGACTAAACCAGGCAAGAAAAGTAATGAGTTTGGTCACAATAGTTTCAGAGAGAATTATAATAAAAAAGGTGTTGCCGATACAAGCTAGGCTATTTTTATCATTTTCTTCCCTTCTTCCTCATCTTTATCAGTGTTTTATGTAAACCTGACACATTTATATATGTGAAACAGATGCAAAATGAAGCAGTTTTGTCTTCAGTTATGACCATGTTTTTTCAATCATGGACATGATTTATGGATATGTTCTTTGCTGTAAAAAATTTCTTTTAAAATCCAAACCACATTAATTATAAATCTAACATTAAATTTCTTTTGATACTTTGGGGAATGTGGGGAAGTAAATTTTTAATGTAAATAAACAGTTTCTTTAAAAAAATCAGTATTTATTAAATGTTGAGATGAAACTAGCACAAGACTTCTCAGTGAAACTACTAGAGAATTCAATTAGATGTTGAGAAAATTAGCTCTCTTTTTAGAAAAATACTGTATGTCTCAGATTTCTATCTGCTATGGTATATTTGGCACCCTTGGGGCCAACCAAACTGTGAAAAGCTATTGATGTTGGCTCCTTGGCTGATCAGCCCATTCAGGGCTGAGCTCAGTTTACTGTGGAATAAACTCTAAACATTTCAGAGTTCAGAAGAGCTGTGCAAAGGTGTAGGAACTGCTTGAGACTGAGCGGTATCACCAATAGAGACCAGGAAAATTTGTAAGGTCAGCAACTGGAGAGAATATTTTTCTCCTGGACAAGGCCAAACTATATAATATCCACAGTGCTGCCAGCTATGACGACTTTATCACATCTATTACAAAGCTTAGGGTTTTTCTTCACACCGCAGCCCTTGAAGCATGTACAAATCCTAGTTTCCATTTTTTAAATAGTGGGTTTCTAGTCCTTGTGATTACAAACAGAAGCTTGGAGATGTTAACCCTAGAGGCTGAACACCCGGAAAGCAAATAAAAATTGTATTTTTCTTAAATCTCACTTTAAAGCCAGTCTCATTATTTTGTGGGTCTCATTCATAATTTCTGGGTGTGTAGATCTGGCTGTACTGAATACCAGGAAGCTAATTCAGCTTTACAGAATTCATCCCTCCTGACAGAAGGTCTCTGTGGTCTGTTGTGATCTGGTGGTCTGTGGTGAACTGCTACTTCTATCGTCTCCCTATTTCCACCTGCTATTTCTCATTAAAAGACAGCTAAAAATACTTCAGATGTGCTTTCACTGTATTCCTATTGCTTATAAGCAATTACAGTGCATTAAGAATTATTTGACAGCATTGTGGCAGTTGGATTCACATGTTCATCTTCTCCCTACCCATTCAGTTGTCCATAGGATATTCTCTCAACATGTGTTTCATACAATGAAGTATTTTTAAGGTGTCTGTCTCAAGATCATTTCCAATGTCAGTATTGTGACGTTAAAATTGATCATTAAAATGTGAAAGGAAGTGAATTTTACCCAGTCTTTTAAAGAGTAGGCAGTGGCAGGGGGTCTTTTCAACCTGCGCTGGAAGAATGGCTTGTGCTTGAATTAGCTTTTTATGAAAGTTATTTCCCTACCTAGCTGGGCTCTGCTGGAGATTGGATCTCTGTTCTCATTACAGCTTCTGTGTAGCTGAAAGCTCTGATGATAGCCACAGAAGCAGCAGGGAGGACAAGGAAGGTTTGGTTTCTGTGGAAAGAAGGAAGGAAGCCGCAAGTCCTGGTATCTGTGTAAAATAAAAGCAGCATCATGGAGTCTACAACTGATCCCCCAATAAACCAATTTTGAAAGCCCCGGCTTCCCCTATTGCCCTCCTCACTGTCTTCCTTTGATAGGAACAGGAGGTAGGAGCTTCCCAGGAGTGTAAAGATGTCTGGTCTGGAAAACATGAAAGAAGAAAGCTTCTATGTTTATTGTGCACACCATAGATTTTAGGGCCAGAAAGCCTTTCTTTCTTTCTAATTAGAAGATAATATCTTGTTAAAAAGTATATGTTCTGAAGCTTCAAAGAGGGAAAAACAAAACAAATCCTCCTCTTGACCTATAAATACAGTTTGAAAAGCTACAACAATTCATTGAAGTTTACTGTGATAACTTGATTTTGGCCTCAGTCTAGAAGATTTGGGTGCTTTGGGAATTGAAGGAATCTTGAATCTCACTGGTAAACTGTGAAAGGAGAAGTATGAAAGCATGGTGCAATGCTGACAGGGCAGTATGCAGCATTCCTGCACATCAGCAGTGTCAAAGTGTGGAGTTTATGACTGCCGTTTCTTTCTCCTCCATCAGTAAACACAATCTCTCCACTCCCTGAAGTTAAATCAAACCACTGTAAAGCAACTTGTGAGTAACCAGGGTAAAATTTCCACTGAATTAATCATATATCTGGTCCAAAATATTTAAGATATATAAACAAAAGAGGATAGAATAAGACCAGCCAGGCAAGTAAACATTTCCAAAGTGGTTGTTTTCCAGATAGTTTTTGAGCCACAACTGGTGAAAAACAGGGTGGTTGCACAAAGCTAGCTTTGAAAGAAATGGATTGTCATCAGTTTACACCAGCTGAGGATATGATCCCACATATTTTGTGACTCTCTGTTTAAAACATATCCAAATGTCCTTGGAAAATATTTTTCCGTTGGAAAAAAAAGGGCAAAACCATATCTATGAAAAGTTGGGCAAACTTTAATAGGCATTCTAATCGAAGTAATCCTACTATTTTTACATAAAAGCAAGGGGCTTTTAATCTACATCCAGTGTCCTTATCTGGCTTTCCAGCACATGTATGAGAACAATAATTTTTATGACAGTTTTCATTTTCTTCCTTGAAAGTGTAGTAAAAATAAGAAGGACAAGTACTAATAAATCAGATCAAAACCAGAGCTGTTGAAGAAGCTAAAGGCACAGTGATTTGGGAGAGACTAAAATTCCAGACATTTCAGGTTTGGTTCAAAATCTGTATGGTACACAGTGGACATAGTGCAAAACGTGGGGAGGCAGCAGTTCACACCACAAAAAGTAAACTGGAGGACAAGATACAGTAGAGTAGGTCAACAGTGGAATATTCTAAATCCAAACTTGGGATGCATGAACAACTTATTAAATGATGACAATCACCTCTTTATATCTAAAATCCAGTATGCAGATTTTCTTTGGGAAGTTTGAACTGTATTGTTGCATTTTCTAGTGTTACGTGAAACGAACCCAGCTTGAAGTCTCAATGCCTTTCATGCTTCACACACAGCCACTTGAGCTCTATTCAAATAATAAGCTTCAGAACAGAGGCTAGGAATGTCATTTCTTGCTCTGCTGGACTACCTAGAGGAAGAAAGTGCATTCAATATGTTAGACTTTGAGGTTCTTCCTCAAGGCACATGTTAAATACTGGTAGTATGCAAACTGTATTCATATTTGCAGAGAGGTTTGTGTGAGTGGCTAGAATCCATAGTTCCTATAAAGTCTTTGCCTGACACAGGTCTTATGTAGGCTTTGCCTGATACAAAGGCTTAGAGTTTTTCCAATTAAAGTCAACAATGAGCTGAACTCTGGGTGAAGGGAACATATTGAATGCTATAGGGTTATGTTTCATGTAAGTGACTTTGAAGTATTTGGAAGATAACATGTTACAATGCATCATTTCCTGGTTGTATTTTCCTTAACAGTGCATAAGCCATTTTTTTTGTTTTATTACATGCATTCTTCCTGTGGTCCTGCAGGCCAGTTAGGGACTGATTCTTTTGAAGCACAATTTGTAGTCAAAGCAACAAATTTGTAACAGCATCTTTTGGATTAAGCGCGTTTTGAGTCTAGACAGTTGCAAATGACAGTTTATCAATTGTTACTGCAGCCTTGAAAGATCAGATGAGATGATAGGGCTGAACTGATTGGAAAAGTATCTCAAAATTCATTCTCTGCCCCAGGTAGCCTCATCCCCAGGTTTTATGAAGGGACATATCTTACACTGATACGCTCTGAAAAATTCCCAGACAAGTAATTTTCCACAGTGTTTCTCTAGCCTAGTAAAATATTTTGCTGATGGAGAATACAAGTGGTCCTATAACCCCTGTAACCTGCTGGTAGGGGTGCTGGATACCAAAACTGAGTCCTTGCTTGGCCTTGGTTCAGAGCCAGGACCTACAAGGCAGTCCTCTGCATTTCTGGCAAGTATCCTTAGCTACCAGACTATTTGTTATTTCTGGATGTGTCCCTGATTTTCATTCTGTATCTGTCCTGCTTTGTATTAACTAACTCTTCATTATGCAGGGAAGGAAGCAACAGGAGTTGGACACTCCAACCCTTGGTTTTGTCACACCCTTGGTGCATTAGCTAGAGAAACTCCTGAACACTGGCTTACAAAGTTCCAGATAGCAAAGCTGTAAAGCTCCAGCTGCCAAGATTAGAATTTGTCTTCTCTCTGTTAACTTCAAAACAGTCTCCTGCAGACACAGGACTGTCTGTGCTTTGTGTAGTTTAGCCTCCAGCTGTTTCCTCTTGGCGAGGTGATGGTATTGCTCACTACCTGCTGGAAGTTGTCCATATTATATAAATATATATTTTGGGGAGCAAGTCCTTAAATGCCACTATCAGAATTTAGTCCAGACTGATTGTTCACTTTCTTGTGGCTATAGAAGGGGGTGACGGTGGATTTTTAGGCTAGTCATGGAGCCTGGACTGGGACCTGACTCTGAGTAGTTAGGCAGTAATCTGGAGCTGGTTTTGCCAGCTTTGTACTTCAAAAGGTAACACTTTGAAGTTTCATTAATTCTTGTTTCATAAGATCATACCTCATTAGGGCATGCTTAATTAGTTCCTGCTCTGTAAGCTGATGCTTTGAACATTTAAAAGCTCATGTTTGTGGTGGTTTTTTTTTCGTATTACAACTAGCAAGTCTTTTTAATTGATATTGTACATTTTATCAGTTCCCATGGTGCAATAGTTGGTGAAACTTGCAATTTGATTACAAATCCATAAACTTTTAAAATGTTCCTTCTAGTTCTCTATTCATGTCCTTTGGGCAAAACAAAGCCCTTTGGTGTGGTAAATAGCAAGCATTTGAGTAAACGTAATGTGCTTGAGGGAGCTGATGCAGTTTTCTGTGATGGTATTAAAGATATCTGTGCCAAGTTGTACTCAGTTCCATAGGACTAGTCAGTTGTCTCTGGAGATAAGGATTGAAATATAGGAGTGGCTGCCTCTTGGGTGGGACGCCCTTTTGCCGTGAAGCACTGAACATGCCAGTTGGAGTCCTTCAATATGTCCGCTCAGCCAGGAGGGCTGCTTGGGAATAGGATGTTGCATATAACCTGTGTCCTCAGGCTGAGTAGAGCAGAAGGCACCAATCACAAATCACTCCCCTCATATTTATTTTCACAAAAGACACAGTCTAGCATGCTCATATAAGTACTGATAAAAAAGTTGAGGCTAGCAAGTTATGCTTTAAGTGACTGGTGCAGAGTAGTTATATATAGAATGATTAATTTTTTTTTAGAGAAGCCAAGGGCTGTCCTTAAGTTTATGGGAGACCTCAACAGCAGGTGGGAGCAGACAGCAGGTGAAGATTCATATCTCCCTGAAGAGGCCCAGAGCTGTCAGCAGAGCTTTCTGAACATTAGCATTAAATAAGTGTTCTATGCAAATAGTACTATTCCTTCCACTGAGGCTTAAGTCATATATCTGGCATGCTACCTGCAGATGACAATGACTTGTTTATTTTATTAGATCATGTGCTACTCTCCCAAACTCAAATAAATTATTCATTTCTAAAGAATGTCAACAGCTAATGAGTGCTTGAACAGTTCACAAAAGCTCAATGCTCTGTGGAAGGTTGGATCTGTTATTACTACAACCTGGTACATTTAATTGTGGATATATCATATACAAATTAGGGCTATTTCTGCATCTTTCACTTTTGTAATGCTTTTGCTTTGAGCTGGCCATAGTAAAGTATATACTAATTAGTATGGCCAATGATAAAATTAGTCGTCTACACTGCAAAATTGTTTACTGTATTTTTCAAGGGACAGAAGTCATTAAAGCCCAGACTTGATCTGTAGTTTGGATGACAAGCTTGCTTCAAGCTTCTGGCTAAAAATCTAGAGTATGGTTGCTTTGTTCACTTCCAAAATTTGAGTAATGGATGAATTAGAATAAGTCAGACAAAACCACTCAAGGAAGATTCTAGGTAGTGTTCAGTTTTGTATTTTCTCTTAGTCTCTTATACACTAATTGCGACTGTGAGTGTTATTTCACCGGATTGCTTCTAATTATATTTGTTTGGATAACAAATTATCTTTCTGTAGAAAATATTTGCTTTTATGTTCTGAAACATGGCTTTATATGAACTGCGAAAGCTGTGCATGGGTTTTTGGTTTTTTTTGTTTCCAGCAATAGGGTGAATTTGCCATGTCTGCAAAGTGATTAAAATTAGCTAATAAGGAGATGAGATCAGAGATAATATTTTTATGAAGCAGTTGTTGGAAAAGAGAAACTATCACAAGTTTTTCAGCGGGTTTTCTAGAAAAGCTACACAGAAGTTGAAGATCTCCTTTCTTAAAGGCAAGGTAGTAATGTATTTCTATATTTATTTCCAGCCAATACCCAAAGATCCAAAGAGAAGCATCTGTGCATCATTATTCTTACATAAGGAGGGGCAAAGCCTAAGTCAATGTGGAAGACTTGAAATTTGCCAGCAGCTTGCTGTAAAGCTACCAGACCTAGAAGAGGCCAGCAGGATTTATATTTTTTTGTGTCTTTTCATATTATATGATAGAGCCAAACAGTATCAAGCTGTACACACCTGTTTCAGTAATGTATTCTCACAAAGAACTCAAATGCCAACTGAAATATGAAATGGGAGCCTTTCAGGAGCAGTTTTGTCCTTTTCTTTCTAAAGATGTTAGGTCTGCGCAGAAGCAATGGATTTATGTGCCTGACTCCAGAACTGCAATGGTCAAGAGGCAACCCAGTGACAATTTCACACAGAGATGTGATTTATCATTGATTTTGATTTTACATCACCATTACCAAAGCCTCAGATGATGCAATAATAAAATTATCCACACATTTCTGCACATTTACCCTCTGCCAAGTTGTAGCCAAGGTCTGGGTCTCTGTAGTACAACTTCATGGCAAATATAGTCCTTATGGTGCCCACGTATGGTAAGGCATGTTTGCTTACATTCACTGATCTGTGTATGAACATGTTTTTTTTCCACTACATTAGCAAAACCAGTGGTGCCACGTTCCAGGAATCAAATTTAATTCAAGGCAAAAAAAAGACCTCTGTCTGCTTGAAACAAACTCCTGTTAATCACTAATAACGTGTATCTAAGTGTGGAAAGTGTTTGTAAACTATGTAAACTTCTTTAATGTCCATCATGAAGACAGAAATTAATAAGTGACACTGTTGCTACTTCATACATGCCTATAACAGCCTTGCAGAGCTATACTTTTGATCATCGATTTTGATTAAAATTGCCAAAACATCAAAAGAGCTTTCCTATATTACACAGAATTTCTATTTTTTGAGATAAGTCGTTGTTGTTCTTTACATGCTCTGTCATGTACAAAATGCTTCTATAAAGTCCATAAAAAACAAGAACAAGAACAAAAAAAGCCCCCAAAAGGAAAGGAATGCTAAAAACAATACATGTTTCTCTAACAAAGCAATTTACTGTCAGCTTATGTTCTTGAATATTCAGGAACTATCTATGTTAAGTACCATTTCAATTGTGTTTTCCTCTCTTGGTATAGAATCATTTTTCTAGCATCTATATAAAGGAAAGCAAATTTTTAAACTGCCTTTTTTCCTTAACCAGGATCTCTCATAGATGAGATGCCACTGTCACCAAAGGCTCACCAGTAAGGGGGTTTTGGTAAGAAAGCTGAGAAACGTTCCAAAACTGAGAAAAGCACAAATATCAGTGTAGCCAAAGACTAAAGTTTTAATGACTTTTTATCTGCTATTTGTTCAAGGCTGGATTATGTAAGTTTTCCCTTAAACATCTTTCCCTGAAAAGCACTTCTAAGACAAGTACAGGTAAATTGGATAGCCTCATAGTTTTGTCAAGAGTATATTCAGTAGTCGTTTCAGCAAGGGTTATGTATATTGTACATAATATTGAACAAGAAATATTCTGATTGCAGACACTGAGGTATTCTCTGGTATTGCTAAAAGAGTTGTGTGGCAATGAACATCATCCAGGCTAGTACATTTGGAAAAGTCTGGTTTGCCATTTTTATTCAAGACATGTTCTTGTTATAGAAATGGGTTTATCATAAAATAAAGATGTGTAGCTGAAACACAAATCCAGTTCTTCCCTGTGCCTACTACACAGCCATGTTTCAGCCATCACAGCCCAGTCTTTAAGACAAAATGCTTTCAAATGGCAGGAACAGATGGTGATGGGAGCTACACAGAGTGCCATTTCGGGAGAGTTGCACTAGTTAATGCAGAAGGTGCTAAGAGCAACTCTTTGTAGGAGAGCAAAGTGCCAAAGTGTGGCTGAAGGCTTGCTTAGCCAGCCAGGTCAGCAGTGGGGGAAGATATCTGGACAACACCACAGCAGCAATCAATGCCCAACATCTGCTGTGCTTCCGTGAACGCATGACAAACTGAAGTAGTGTAAAACAGAAAAACAAAGAGATGACACATGTTTGGTGTGTGGGGTGATGCTCCCATCACACAGGCTGACTGACAGCTACCTCAGACGGTCTCAAGGCAGGACAATTAGGCAAAGAAGGTCATTTTTCCAGAGAAGCTGTATTAGTAAGAAGCAAAAAAATTGCTAGATTATTGACAGTGGTCTACTGCAAGATGTTTTCTGTAGCTCCAGTCACTGTATTGATGATCTGAGTTTTGTCCTGATCGCTAGTCTTGTGGAAGAAGTAGGATAAATTAGTGAATCAATGGATAAGTTAATTCAGTCCGTCTTTCTTGCACTCCAGCAGGTGTACATACAATTTCTATGATTTTAATACTGCACACAGGGGTAATGAAGAAATATTAGGCATCAGACATCTCTTTTGGAACAGGAAAGTCTATCAAAGGTGGCAACTGGTCTGTAGAGTTCTGTACTGAAAAAAATTAGTTATGTCTACTACACCTGCCTCTTCACAGGGAAACCTGGGCATAGTGTTACTCGTGGGCAAAAGGTCAAACCAAAGATAGCCTTGTATCTCCTTTTGTTAGCTGCAAAATTTATGTTGGTGAATTTTCTGTCTCAGAGCCTAAGCTCATGTGTCTAGCTGTATTTATGTGAGCAATGAAAATTTTACAGGAGCCCTGGTTTAACTGAGCTCTGTCTTCCACCTACTGCTTGAGCTCTGCATTACTGACATCAATAACAGATTTTGAGTGCTATTGGCATTGAAGAAGGAGGAAGATCTAAATATTAAGTGGCTGCTTGAGACAGTACTGTAGTTAAGAATTCATTTAGAAAGAACAGACGCCCCACAATGAAAAATGTATCTCAGCTGAGGTGTTAAGAGGATTAAGGATTAAATAAGCACAAGATCAGAGGCTATACTAGGGCCAAAATAAACAAACCATTTTAATCAGGTATAAGAAGAGGAGATCAGAAGAAATGAGAGGAATTAGAAGACATTGATGATGATGGTGACTCACAGAGGATATTCAAGATACAGAGGTCATAGATGAGAGTTTCTAAACCACAAACCAGAATTGTTAAATCAAAAACAGATGACATGCAGAAAAACAGGCCATGATGGCCAGATGGTAAAATTCTGTGAAGAACTGTCTGAGGATAAAAAAACCCTGTTAAATAATCTTGTTTCGACAGGTGACAGATAACCATGACATGAAAAGCTGAAACAAAGTTTACAGTCAAAAAGTCAAGAATAGAAAAGCTTTAGGTACTAGGCAAGGCAATAGATTTTCCCAGGTTGAATATCAGTACTAGGGATGACTTGTTCCAAGTGGGAACATGGAAGACTTTGGATAAATACTCATTCCATTACCAAACAAAAATAATGGGAAAACTTGTATAAACAACATCAAACTTTCTATTATTCCATGGGATCAAAATAATCACTGGCAACTTTTAGAGAAGGTTTTCAGAGGGGTCAGTACTTCCCTCCCCCCAAAAATGAATAGCTTGGTACAGCCTGTGTGAACTGGCCTCCGAGACAGTTTCTAACATTTCATACAAATTTGTGATATTTGCCCATCTCTTCACAACCAGTCGGTTGTCCACCATCAGCTACAAGATGCAAAGTTACATTTACTAACTTCCATCGTTATAAAAACAGAATTACACATCACATGCACCCAAAAGCTGCATCTGTCAGAAAGAAAACTCTGCTCCTGTCACTCCTTACATTGTTTACCACAGTCTTTTGAACTCTGTGCCAGACATCCATGTTTCAGCAAATTTGGTTTTTCATACTTGTTGCTCCCTTCCTCATTAGAATGAAAACAGTCACTAACTGGTGTGTAAAGCTCTCTAAAAGGGATTTGGGCGCTTTAAATTGTAGGTCTGGAAAAATTCCCCTGCAGTTTGTACCTCAGTTTGATTGAGCTCCTACATGAGTACATTTCTAACTGTAGGTATCCCTAAATACCTAAATATCTGCTTCTGAACATGGCCAGGCCTTGCAGGTCCTGACAGGCAATCCACTAGGCACATGGCTGTTCAGAACAGCCTCCAAGGACACGTGGGTACATGGCCTGATCTCATAGAAAAGGGCCTTATACAAAGTGGGGCAAACCAGTGCTGATGAACCCTCTGGGAAGGGAGGTAAGGAGAGGAGAGAGGTCCTTTTACCATTTGCCTGGAATTCAGAAAACTGAGTTTAACTTCCTTTAAAGCGTCAGAGAACACAAGTCTGCATCATCCATATTGCAGATGAGCACTGTGCTGGAGGTGCCGTGGGTTTTTGCCGTTCCCTTCTTACGGAAAGATGTGAGACTGTAACAGCTGGTCCACGAGCCGATGAGTCATGCTGCAATGGGAGGAAGGTGGGGTTGGGGGGAGATCTGCAAGAGGCGGGTGGTCCAGGCACCAAAGAGCAGGAATCACTACAGACATCCTAAGATAACTATCTGACTTGTGAGTCAGAACCCAAAGATACCAGGATTAACAAACTTAAAAGCAAAAGACTTAGCCAGACAAAGATTGTATATAATCCAGTGTGTATATAAACTCCTCTCGTACTGCCCAGCCAGTGAGCCAAAGTGCTTGGACAGGACTTCTTAGTGGGAAGTCACTATTTCTGATTGTTCTGAGAGATGAGTTAGAGAGCACAGCGTCCAGTTTCTTGCTCATTAAACTTTGCTAGCCTTTTTGAACACCTATTTTTAGCTTAAGTAAAACAGAATTTCAGTGAAACATGAAGTAAAGGCCTTGTTCCCCTCCACTGCACGGTTATAGAGCAGTGACACAGATGAGGGATGGCACAGCAGTGGAGCTGATGTAAGTATCTATGCAATAATATATAATTATGAAATATGTAAGCAGTCAGTCTGTAATCCCAGGCCAAACTATGGTGTCCACTGATGGCAGTTAGTGCAGTATCATAACTTCACACAAGCAGTATACAACAGTTAGTAACATGTTTTCAGGTAGGGGGTTTTGCTTCCTTCTTTCTTAACACACCTGCTCAGAAATACCCATGAGTTCAATTTCTTGCTAATAATGCAGGATGTTAGATGATCTGGGTAAATCTAATATATAGTTAAAAAAGACAGATCTCATTTGTGAGTTGTGCATCATTTTCTTCTTCCCCAGCTGGGGAAAGAAAAACCCATCTCCTTATCAAAGTGAGAAATGAAACAGTAATGAAGGATGTACTTGGTGGTGGGCTTTTTTTCATCAGAGAATTATTATTTGGATTCAACTTATTTCCTAAGTTAAAGGATTTTTTAATTTTTCAACTGCCAACAAGCACTATTTTGTGAATTAGAACCATTTCATGGGTGCATGTGTCACTTCATTTCCCGTGGAGACATGTCTGCAGGATCATGAAAATTTTCTGGTGATACCTCTGACAATTTGCTGCTTTACCCAGTACCACCACAACTACTGAACATATACCATTTCTATTATCTACAGCCAAACTAGGTCTTTAAGAAGACATTGCATGTTACAAAAATCCTGGGAATCAGGATTTTTCTGGTGCTACATCATATGCTAATTATTTTTTTTCTGACTCTTGGCAAAACCAAGAAGAAAATCCTAAAATCAGCATATCTGATTTGTAGCAAACCCAAGGTATAACTAATATTAGCACAATATTATGGTTCAAGCAGGGCGGGGAGAAAATAAATTCATAACTGAACCTCTTTAGGGGGAAAAAATTCAAATTTAATATACCACCCACAAGGAAGCCAGAAGCCATGTTTGCTGTTGTTAAAAAACAACAAAAAACCCAAAACATTCAGTGCCTTTTTGGCACTGCAGATCAGATCCAAGGGATAACATCATATTGTCACACTCCGAGTGAGTGAAATCACATTAGCAAGCACTTTTATCTCAGAGTTGGTGACACCTAACAGATATTCCCCAGGGCACTGGCAGGCCACAGATTTGTTAAGACTTGGCATAGTTGCTTTCCTGTAAAACTGTGATTCTTAGCCATCTGTAGAAAAATTAGTTTTGGTAATCTTTCTGCTACTGTTAGGTCACAAATGCCATCATACCTGATTGGCCATTCAGAAACTGGGTCTTGTGATTGCAGATATAACTCATAAACTTTAATGTAGGAGTAAAACATTGCAAACCACAGGAGAAGCACAGGGGGGAGAGAGAGGGGCAGGAAGCAGGGCAATCTCTCACAGGAAGCCAAATGGTCAAAATAACATGAGGAGAAGAAGAGCATCCAGATAAGGAAAAAGAGAAAGGAAAGAAAAAGAGAATTGCTGAAGAAAATGTTGATCCTGTGATAGAGTATGTGTTGTCTTCCTCTAATTTCTGTCCTTTGGAAGGGTAATTTTCAGATAAAGTTGTGATTACATAGTGCATCCTGAAGCTCATCTGCGGTCCCAGGCCATTTCTAAGAAACTTCATAAACCCCCAAATGATCTTGCAGTAGTGCTTACTGCCAGAGGAAAGGATCAGTGATGGTATTTCTGTCAAGAAATATATATGGAGTCTTAGCACTGCATTTGACAGCTATACTGTGGATGGCAGCTGTGGTCCTGCTCCCAGAGACACAGACCGAGCAGGAATGGGGAGAAGAAGGAAAAGCTTCAGAAGTTGTCTGGCGGGTAAATGCTTGGTGAAGGCAGTTACATAAAGAGCTACATTTAAACTTTCCTTCACTACACTTTGATGCACTCTCATATCATCTGTGTAAGAGTCCTTGTCTCTGCTAAGAGGTAAGCTCTCAGGCATAACTTTTAAAATGCAGCTCTTTTTGAATTTAAGGGAGCTGCTTCCATGCTTCAGCCCGAGCTGGCAGGATTGGAGGCCTGATGGTGTCACAAATAACAAAGGAGCCCTAAAGGGCTGGGGAGGCCAGATTCCAGCTCTCATCAGAGGGCACCACATTACTGCACAGAAAAAGAGCAGGGTTTGCACTAATTCTGTAATTTCTCCAGCACAGCTCATGTCTCCTGCCATCCCCCAAAATAAATAAAAAAAAAAACCAAGGAGAAAACAATAGCAAAGCATGTCTCTTATTGTGTTTGGGAAGTGCCAAGCAGCTGGCGGAGTCTGCTGCTGCAAAAAACTAGCAAATGACAGTGATGTGAAGTTAATGAGGATCAGGACACTTGGCTGTGGAGGTTTCTGGGCTGCAGGAAGGAGGGGGGCTCTCAGGAGGTCCTGATAAGCATTAGCAGTTTTGGATGCTCAGCCAAAACTTTTGTGGTTTGCCTGTTAGTACTCAATCTCTTTTTAGTTCAGCCGTTACTTTATACTATGCGGTCTGGCTAGCAGTTGTACAACAGCATTTAAAATATACAACATGCTGTGAGACAGAATGCAGCTACCTTGTCAAAGATGCCAGCATTAAATTACAAAGAGGCTAGTATACTCCATATATAGGATATAGCCATTTTGCCTGTAAAAGTCCAGATAGCGAACTTCTGTTATCATTGAGCTTAGGATGCAGCAGCTGCCTTGAGTACAGCAAGGGAGGGTGAAGAAACTACAAGGAAAGGGAGGTGAATGGTCCCATTCGGGTCCATAAGCAGTCAGGCCTGGGAGAATGAGAAAGAGAAGAGGTTGGTGATCTTTTTTTTGGAATGAGTAAAAAGGGAAGAAAAGTAATTGTATAAGGCCTCCACAGTGCTCATCACATGAAAGTGCAAGGGTTGTTTGCAGGGTGAATGTAGCAGAGACAGTGATTATGTTTTTTGAAGTGAAACAGTGAAGAAGTTCTACCTTTAGGTGCGGGGTTTGACTTTCTGTTATTTTTTTTTGCATTTGATGAAATTGATTACTTCTTGAAAATTATTGGCTTTGAGAGAAAATATATAGAGTAGGGTATCTGAACAACAACATTGCCGTGACACATCATAATCCTTTGCACTCTGCAATGGGTCCTTCTTTTCTTAGTAGTTAACTCTGTATTACTGAAAATAAGTTCCATATTCTTAAAGGAGGTGGAACTAAAGATGCAGCTACCCCAGAAGCTGTGTAAGAATTACAGAGGAAAGCTTAAAAAGATCTCATAGGAGAAAACAAAGACACTAGATTAGCTTTGAACCTGGGAGTTTCCCACACCGCAAATCAAGTGCATTGTCAGAAGCAGCACAGGTGTACAGCACATGTACAGGTTAAAATGTAGTCCTGAGTGCTGTGATGACAGTTCTGTGTTCATAATGTATATATCCCAAAGAGTACTTATGCATCTGTTATACATTCATGTAGGATAGAGATAGAAGAATTTCTTTCTAAGTTACAATATTGTAAATACAGCTTCATTCTATTGGTATGAATGAAATTATTCATATATGAATTTGTCCCAGAGGTTTTTCTTTTCCTTGTAATAATAGTTTTGTAGACACCAATATTTAAATATTTATGTATCTCCCCCACTTTAAGACATGGACAAAGATTATCTTGAGACTGTGCTGTGGTCTGATAAGAGCAGTGAGGAATTCTCTGCAGGAGCAGGTCTGATATGTACTGTGGTAAGGATATAAAAGGGTTGAAAAACCCTTGGAGGTTTCACAGCTTTCTACATGACACAGTGCAGCATAAATGGAGGAGATGGGCTAAAACAGACCAGCAGTTTGAAGAACAAAACCAACATAAATCTATTTATATGACATTGCCAAAATAAAAATGGTTTTGCATCAGAAACATGCAGAAACTTACTTTTCTCACCTGATACCACAGTAGGTGTTTCAGCAAATTTTTGTGTGTAGCACAAATGTTGGAAGTAGCACATGCGTTTGGTAATTATGAAAAATCAGTGAGTTTTTCGGTTGCAATTTTGCACAAAAGAAGTAGTTTGGGCTTCGTGGCCCACCTTTAGCAAGGTCCACATAAGTCTTGGCACATGATCAAACTTTAAGGGCTGAAGCCTTTTGGGGATGTGGGGTGTAGGGGATTGCACCCTTTCAAAAAAAAGCTCTGGTGCCTGTGATTGTGAGAACCACCACCTTGGATCCTGAAAGAAAGGGGGAAAGTTTAAAGGAGAAGAGATGTTAGGCCGACTCCATAAATGAATCACTTTGTTGCTTTTATTCATAGTGTGCATCTACAAGCCCTGGGTCAGCTTCAGGCCAGTGTACTAGGAACTATATTCCACATTTAAGAAATAAGGTAACTGCTGTCATCAGGCTTGTACTGGCCAAACAAAGACTTGCCAAATTGTTCTGCCATAAGAATGTGTTTGTTGGCCAGGCTGGAAATGGAAGACAATTCGCTCAAGAACCGAACACAGGTTTTTGCATCAGCTCTGGTTAGTCCAAGTAACAATAATACTTAAAAAAACCCAAACCAAACCCAAACCCAACAACAACAACCCTCCAGAAAGATAGTGAACATTGTGCTTTAAGCATCTTTGGGACTAAAAATATGTGAAAGGGTTAGCAATGAGCTGTGTGAACTTTGCTAAAAACTTGATCAATATTTCCATAATTCATGCATCCCACCGAGTGACAAGCTGACAGTCAGAATAGCATCACTTCTACATAATACTACTGCAACAGGAAAAGGAAAATATTTTCTACATCCTGAATCAGTTATTTAAGCCTTCTCTACCTCCTTGGGAGTATGACAGAATCAATCAGCCAAGCTGAACAACACTGGCATTGCAAACATTTATTCATACCATCTGGTACAGAGTCAAATCCAAGTAACAAAGGCTTTTATTTTCCCACAAAGGCTGAAGGTTACATAAATGTTACCCACATATTTGTGGCATCCCAACATGTTATTCTCACGTGCTGTAGAGAGATTGACAATTCCCAGACCAGAACAAGACACCCAGCCACGAAGATTCCTGCAGCACAATTGCTTACTAATACCACTAAATGTACATTTTAGACCCCTTGAAGAGCATTAAATTCCCCTTGTTCCATATTGCACAGATAATATACATGGTCCAACATGACAAGCAACATCTCCAGTGGTTAAATGCAAAGGTAGTAGTGTTGGGGTTTTTTTACTTATCTAGGATGACCACTTACTTGAACTCACTTATGGCTGTATTTCATTCAGCTGCTCATAAATTAGCTTGGCATCCTGAACTCATGAAAGTAAATAGGTATTTGATGCTTCACCAGTGTATAGTCAGTCTCACTTGCTGCTTTTTTTTCATATATTTCGATGCTCACATGAAACTTGTTATCCTTCATGACAACTATAAATATCATCTGAATGAGTTTTAGGACTTAAAAGTTTTGTAAGGGGTTGTGCAAAAATAAAAGTCTAAGAAATACAGACAGACCTTCAGAAAGTTTAATGATGTGGGGTAACCTGTTAAGAAAAATGGTTTTTTTTTCATGACTTCCATTTCAGAATCTGGTGCACCTTATTTACAGCCTTACAATTAAGACATTTATATGAAACAGCTTCAGGCTTTTAGGGCACAAAGCTAAATTGAGATCTGAAACTTAGTGCGTTTGCTCACCTGCTGCTGGTCTCTCCTATTTATGAGATGCTCTAATGGGCCAGCTCCTACAGCAACTCCCATTCCATGCAAGGGGCCACATCCTGCAGGTGCAAAGCTGCCAAGGAAATTTTATATTTAAGCATTCTGGAAAACAGACCTAGTTAGAATTGTTATTTTCCTGAAGGAAACATTAAAGGAAAATAAAAATGAAAACAGGAAGGGGGGGGGACGGGGACTGCACATATTTTTTGGTGGGGAAGAAAACACAGTTAGAAAACTTTCTTTTTTTTCAACAAGAAATTGATGTGTTTGACATGAAAAGTGGAAGATGTGTTTCTCCAACTTGCAGTTTATGCTTCTATTTTTATGGTGTTTTATTCAGACTGTATGTTCCATGAAAAACCCAGCAATTGCTCATTGCTTCCTGAGATGTGTGAGATATCCTGAATCTCTCTGAAGGAAGGCCATTGAATAAAATGTTATTAGGGCATATTGGCCACTCTGCTTTGATGGGAACAGAATTTTAACCACAAGGCCAGTAAGATCACCATGATATGGGGAACTGTATTCCCTAGATCTAAAGATAAATAAGGGAGGTAGAATATACCACTGATTTTTTTTTGAAAAATTAAAAAAAAATAATCCTCAGTTCAATGCTTTATGAAGCTACTGAGATCACCTGATAATAGTAACAGAAAATGGGGAAATCGGGGTGAGATAGTAAATCTTTCCAATAATCCTTTAAAGCTCTTCCTTTTAATGCTGAGCTATGGCCACACACGAGAGTCTTCTACACAAACCTGCTTTTAAGAAGCTGTTATGGAAATTTCCATTCTTAAAGATCAGGCCAAGCTCAACTCTTTCCGCATTCAGATGAAGCAAGAGCTGTCTCTTGGAAAAACTATTAATGCCTTATTTGTTTGACAGTATTGAGTGTTATCTCTTAGAAAACAGCTTAGGAAGTTGCAAAGCCTGATACTGTCAGAAGCTGCAAGGGCTTCTTGAGGAAGACATCAATATATATATATAATATATAATATAATACGTATACCTACCCTGTTTATTTATTTATTTTCCTTAGCCAGTGAAAGGCAAAACATTATGTTAGACATATGTCTCACCCAAAACCAGAAGCATGTTTAATAGTTTGGATTTCATAATGGCCCACAGCTTTCTAGGACAGGTAAAGCCGAGATGGCACTGGGCACTTTGTGCCTGCTAAGAGCAAATGAGACTTTAACTTTTCTCTTGTATCAACTTTATCTAAATATAAAACATCTTACTGTCTCTTCTACATTTTATTACTTAGTCAGTTAAATAATACAGCTGGCAAAAAAAGACCTAATTTATCCTTGTCTGACTGATTCCCAGTCACCTAAGAAAAGAAGCTGTCAAATAGAAAGCCAAATCTTGTGGCACCTACACAACAGAAGAAAGCAATGGGGAATGTTCCCTGGGAGATCAAATAAGGACTCGAGCGTTTGATTTCTACAGCAAGAATAGTGCACAATTTCCAGATGTTTATGACTTTGAAGAAAAACTGGTTTAGAGATAAGGATCTCAGAAGAGCTCACACTGAGTGCCGAGTGCTGTGCATATGAGACGTGAGATATTTCAACTTCTGATCTATATAATAAAGTACAAGACATTCATTTAAGGCACCAGACAAGACTGTCTGTTGGTCATGTAACTCAGAAGTGTCTTAATGGCATAGTTTCAGACTTCCACAAAGCTAAAAAAAAAAAAAGCCCACAAAACCCCAACCCTTTCTACTACCATTATGACATTATGAGACAGTGTGGTGAAAAAATTAGCATTCTCAACCCTATTCCCAGCTTACTGTTCAGGATAGTGCCAGGGTCCTACAACACATGTTTCATAAAATAGTCTATATGGTTCATAATCATGTACTGAATGAGCTGAAAAGACCCCACTCTGATAATTTCAATTATTTCCTTAAGATGCTGTAAGTAGGTAGATTAAGGTTCAGGTACAAGGGAAGATAGCGTTGGAGAGGTTATCATTATTACTTTCAGTGTTTGTATTGCCATAAAAAGAGAAGGATGAAGAGTTTTGCAGGATTGGGATAAGAATGGTAAAGTAAAAAATGTTTCAAAACAAAAATCAACCTCTTCTGTGTAAACAGTAATAATTTTGCCAGAACAGTCAAAAGCAGGAAATTAATAACTTATCCATTAGACAATTATGGCTGATTTTTTTTTTTCTCTTATTTGCCATATAGGTGACAGATAGGACTGTCATATTTCCTTGGTACCTGAGCTCTAAAACAGGCATCTCATCCCTAGGTGGAAAGTTCAGACAACATTGCAGAACTGAACTGGAGGGCCTGATTTTTCAGAATATTTGACTTTTATGTTTGGAGTTCGATAACATCAGTTAATTATGAAGGAATCTTTTATCGTTTCTCAATCTGGTTGACCCTAAATCATGCAGTTAGGCAAGAAAAGAGCAGTTCTCATAGTCTGAAATTAGAAAGAAAACTAATAATCAGATAGAGATTACTATCGGAGATAAACGTGGATTTAAACTGAACTACTTCATATAATTGTGTTTAAGTACCATGAAATGTAGCACACGCTTAAGTGTATCGATTATCAATCAGGCCCTTGAAATAGGCTTAAATATATATCAATTAATCAGGCCCTTGAATTAGGCCCTCAAAATAGACTTTAAGGGATATATCCTTTCTTCTCCTAGCAGTGTTAAGTGTACTATTACACTTATTACAGTGAGACCAGTCTCACTGAAATACATGGAGGCTTATATCCTAGTTCACTAGGTTTGCAAGTGCCAGGGACTAAGAAGTTTGTATAGGACAGGATGTAGCTTGTTGAGTTTTTAATCTGATTTTAACATTTCCATTGACCAGACTATACACTTAATGTTTCAAAATATTTTACTCCTTCTCTCCATGTAAATCTACAGTTTGAAACAGGCATGTCCTTATTCAAAGCTTCCCTAATAAAGAGACTCTTGTGCTAAACATTTATGTCTCACTGCTAGCTTTAAAAATTACTCATCTTTAATAAAGTTACCACAAAATGCACAATTTATTTTTACACAACAGGAGTCTATCTTTTTCCCTTTCCAGAAAATATACAAAAACAGGTGGATAGATTTCCTGAAAAAAATCCATTTTAAATGTTTACTTGTTTTAAGGTATACTTAGGAATTTTAAATGCTCTTAAGAAAAACTTTTTAAGTCAAGTTTCAGCAGTACTTTTTCTTTTCACCTGTAGTTTAAAACTTTTTCTAAATCTACATCTTATTCTATTTTATGTCTGTGCTGTTTAGGTATTATTTTCAGATTAGGAAAAAAATTCTTCAGCTAATAGTTGAGAAACACAGCATGCGGTAATGTTTCTTCAAGTAGTTTGTTCAGTGGTTACAGTTCATAAGGAGTGCCTAAATACATGGTAATGTGGCTTATTTTACTTTCATAATTATTGTAAACAATTGATGCTGTAAACACAGTGCAACATCTGAAAGGGCTCTGGTGGACATTGTAGAAAAATGCTGTCCAGCCATTTTTAAAAGTGTGAAAAAGGAAAGTCTAATACATTTACAAAGTATTTTCTTGGGTTGTCTTGTTTGGTGGTTTGATTTGGTTTTTGGGTGGGGTAATTTTTTGGTTTTCATTTAAAGACTCTGGATTGTAATATATAGATTAGATGAAGGGAGTTTTGGCTAATAAAACAATAAGATCTTTTGAACACATTTTCCTATCATAGTTTCACAGAGAGGCCTCTTTCCCAGTAAAGTTCAGAAATTAGATTTTGTTGCTGGTCATGCGGCCATTTTTGGCAAACTAGAGTTTTTTGAGCTTTTTTTGGCTGAGCTGCCCTGTAAATCTAAAATAGCTTTGCCCTCCCATTTTACTTCCTTGCATGCAATCATGAAACGATACAAAATATTAACTAAAGTGAGTCCCTTTCCCAGGACAGCTACCCAGCAGGTGGATGGCACTGTGGCCCCGGTGGCAGTTCCCAGGAAGCCCAGGATGAAACAAGATGCTGAACAGCTTCTGCAAGTGCCAAGATTTCCCAGCTCTGCTGATTTTGCTGGGATTTGAAGGTATTTAACACCCTGTGGTCAGTTATGTCAGGCACCGTGGGCTCAGATCACCCTGCTTGTGGGGACTCCAGACTCTTGCTTCCCATCTGACCGAGCAGTACTTCCACCACCTGAAAGAGCTGCTTTTATCTCCTGAGCCTGTTTCTGATTTATGCACTTAGACACACTTGTTGTAGGCCTCAGAATGGACGGATGTTAATACCTGATCCAACTGGAGAGCTAAGGTTTGCACTATATTCCTGTTCTTGTGTTAGAATCCCTGTTCTCTCTTACTTCATTCATTGGCGTCTGTATGAGTGCACCATGCTGCACTACTACCAGGGGATTTTCCTTCATCATATTGCTATTGCAAATAGTAAACTATTGAATAGCTGGGAGTTTTCTGATTCCTTTTAGTCTCACTAAGAAGCAAATGATTGGATCTAAATCAGGAAATTCCAGCACAGATTTTCAGAACCGAAGAAGCTGTGGATGGGGTTGGAGAAGTGGAAGGTGAAAGGCAGATGAAAATTTATTTCATCTTTTTCTTGGAAGATGGCATGAATGCAGACTGCATTTTACGTAGCAAATTTGAAAGACTGTTGTGTAACTCATGTTCAAAATAGTAATTGAAATGTATAGTGTTTATTACATTCCCATATGTTTGTAATCGAGGTACAACTCTAGTGGATGGGAAGCAAAAAGCTATAATTTGCTGCTTAGCATCAGAGCTGTTGCACATTCATTTAAATAGCTTTATTTATCTTCTTCCCCATAAAGAACCTTCCATACTGTAAATTTATTGAATGGTTAATGGCCCAAAAGTATGGGGTTCATTACAAAATGAAGTATTTATTGCAGTGTTAATTAAATAAAAGCATTGTAATCTTTCCAAATTGAACAATTATGCTCATTTGAACATTTTAAACAGAAAATCTTTTATATACTAATTGAGTTGCATAATGAAAAGCACGTGTAATGGAAATTTTAATCAAAACAAATACTGAAATAATTTGAACACTTTTTACAATATAAAAGGTCTACCTCAGTTTTTATTAGAAATATTATAACAGCCAGATTAGTTTCAGAACTCATGACCTTTGAGTGCGGTATATTATTTCTGAGCTGATAGGCCACCCTCACATACCAGTTGGCTAACCCCTTAAACATCAAAGTTACTGCTTGGCTACCAGCCTTAAACCATGACAGACTGGCTGCAAGCCCAAAACTTGACAGCCTGGCGCTAGGCCTGTAGCCTTAGCTGACAGCCTTTTCTGCAAGGGGCTGATGAATGATTTCTGGCAACTTGTGCTGTGCTCTGACTGACTGGGAGAATAGCATTCAATCAGAAAAATGTGCACAAAACCTCCATAGGTCTGTAAGAGATGGCACTTTGCCGAATGCCCAGATGAACGGCATGTTCACACCCAATTTTTTATTTATTTATTAAATTTCACTGAGCAACCCTAGAATATTTGCAACTGCAATTATATTTGAAATAGCTCAGCCACCTAACATCTAAATTTTATTCAAAATTGAAGACTGTTCTTTTGTTTCTCTCTGTTTCCTGTTCTGAACTCTTGTAGGAATAGTTTGCTTTGTTTTTTCATTTGTGGACAAAAGCTGAATAATGGGTATTCATTTGTGAATCTGAATAAAATTCCTAAAAGATGAAATTGCATGCCACAGATTTGCAGCTGAATTTTTTCTGTTCAGGGGAAGGAATGTAACCCTCTCCCTTTTACTGGGAATTTTCTTGTTTGTGGATGGGCATTTCCTAAATTCTATTCCCATTTACAAGGATTTTATTATTAAATTGAGGAAAAAGGAAGGGAATAATTTAGATCCTTTTCTTTGCTTGATATAATTGCAACGTAAGGGGAGTGGTCCATTAGTTGATATCAAGATTTTGCTGGGATTATCAAGAGATTTAAGGATAAATCTCCAGAAAAAAGCCCATGTAATTAAAAGGCATCAGCAGTAAGCTGACAGTTTATTGATGAAAATGCTTTGGAAGCAAATTCCTACTTACTTTATCCTTAAAATGAACAATTAGTTATAGGAATATGTAATAGTAATCCCTTACAGTGACTGAACATAGAGGTTTCTCTAATAAAATGAGTCTCATTGAATACAAGTGAAAAAAATGTGGTGTTATTAGGCAAAGGAGCTGTATTTTGCATCTGAACTGCAACAAACACTATGGCCATGAAATACATATATAGCAAGTGATTTTAATGGAGCTAAAAGAATATCTAAAATGTAAAATTTGCAGACGTGGTGAAAGCACCTGTGATGGTGATGGTTTTCTGTCTAGTGTGCACTGACATAGGTAGCAGTCTCTACAGGATAAAGCATGTTATTCCATTACTCATATTGGTAACATGAAAGTCTATATGCATTAGCAATTTTTTCCTGTTACACAATATGTCTTTGTAGCTGTTTGAGTGACAGGTTGCATGTTAACATGAATAGGCATTCATATGATACTAGTAAAGATGAGTGGTGGCCAACACATTATGACACTGATATTTCTAGATCGCTGCTAATGGGATATGACAAACCTTAGTGAAGAGTCAGCTATAGCAGTCTTTTATGTTTCAAAATCCATTTTCATCCCTTCTCCCAGAGAGTCTGAATGAATTAGGAGAGGAACCTCTTGCAGTGAAAACTTGTTCTTATTTTTCTTGTATTAGTGTGGAATAGATGTCCTGCTGTCCAGAGGAGAAAGACAGCGCAAGCAGGAGGGAATCTTGCTGCTGGCTTCCTGAAAATATCCTCTTATGATCTAGCAAGCTAGATGAAAAAAAGCTATAAATGTGAAGCAAATACGCAGACCAATATATAAGCAGATCAGAAAGCCTATTTCTTTTTATGCATAGGGATGATTAATGCAATGACCAAGGATAGTGTTGAAAATTTTACTATGTTATTATATATGGCCTTTTCCACCTAAGACACTGCAGAAAAGATTCTTCTTTCCTGGGTTGCAGAGGTAACAATTCCTTCCCAAAGAGATTTGACTGTTTAAAAATCCAGGTGAGCAAAACTAAAATGACTTCACTGAATAATTTAACATAATATCTAGAGTATACTTCCTAACTAAGATATCTAAGTTTCACTTAAGAAACCAGAAAGGAAAGGGGGGTTTTGTTGCCTTTTTTTTTTTTTTTTAAAAGCAGGAAAACCATTTGCAGTCTTATTGTAACCATCTGTGAGAAACACCAAGACAAATGAACTCAAGTTAGAAGGAGCAGCAGACAAAACATCACTGTGTGCACCCACGAAAAAGCACGTTTGACAGTTCAACAGCTCACGGTTCAATCCAGGGTGCCGGGAGGAGGCACTAACTTCTGGCCTCTCAGCAGGGCTGTGGGCAGCCTCCAGGGAGGGGAAAGGAGGGGAAGCATGACCATGGAGAAGAACTGTAGTTCTTGCTGCTGAGGACCTGCAAGGCATGAAGATGAGGACATTGTTCCTGGAAGAAGAAATTCTTCCTTCTTTGAGTAAAAGCTGTCACTCTACAGGCTCTGCAACCCCCTGGCTTGCCAGGAACCACATGGTGCAGATGTTCCGCCCTCTCCAGGGTCTTGGGCAGGAAAATAGCAGGTAATTGCGCCCAGGTTGAAAATACCATCCAGATCAATACACTACTGATGAGCTTTCCGTGGTGTTCTTCATGCAAAACAGCAAAACAAGAGTAATTTTTGCCTGTAAGACTGAAAATACTAACTTTTATACTGCTAATAACTGCTACAAGAAGGTGTGGGAGCTACATTTCCATAGCCTGTCCATGAACTGTGGCAGCAGGTCCCCCAGGTGAGACCTGCACAGGGTTTGCTGCCGGCTCCCCTGGCCCGCACCCCTCTGAGACAGGGTTCGTGCTTGGGGACCCACCAGCTCCCTCCTCTGCCTGACCATCAGGGCTGGCAACAGGTTTGGACTTACTAGAATGCTTCCTCCTGTTCTTCCATGGTTATTCACCAGCATAGCAGTGTTTTACTGAGAATGAAGAGGTAGCCCAGATACTCCTATTCCCTGCTCTTTACTGTAGGAAGGTGATGGGATAGAGGGGAAGCAAGCAAGTACCTTATCTGCTAGACTGTTATTTCAATTGTTCCTAAAGCTGATGGAAAGCTGAGACACTGTAGGGACTTTCACAGTGTTAATAACTCATGGCTGTAAGCAGAACTATATTCAATTAGAGAAACAGCTATGGAAATCTCTCCCCCAAAAGCCAAAGTCCAACAAGATACAGGACGGAGGAATAAGGGCTACAACATGTATCTCAAACATATTAGCAGGTGTTGAAGGAATCTGAAATTTGCCTTCTTCCAGGGGTTATTTCAGGATTATGAAAAAGTAACATAAAGAAGGGGCTGTTTCACCTGTGATTGCCTCAGATTAATCATTTTAATCTTATTCTTGCATGATGTCTCATGTTACTTCAGATCAGGAGGTAAATCTCCCAATTGTTCCCGCTAGCCAGTGTGTTTTCAGAGTACAAACGCCTGGGAGATGTGCTCCAAAACACCTCCCAGGCTGCTGCCATCACTCAGCCCAGGCCACAGGACTGGCCCAGAGCTAATCCTTTTTCCCCCCAGAAATGCACCCAGTGTTGAATTTGGGTCCACATCATTAGATCCAGCATGACTGCACTGCTTACTTGCTGCCATAGATACAGCAGTGAATATGCCAGTGCAGAAAGGGTAGGAGCGGCAGCCCTGCAGAGTCTGCCCTCAGCAGCTTCAGGTAAAAGAGCTTAGATGTGCGCGCTGGGATGAGCCAGCAGCCTGAGCTGTGTAGCTCCTCGGCGGGGAGCAGAGCATCAGAAGCTGTTATAGCGTCTTTTGTGCCATTTATAGCACAAAGCTGTTAGGGTTTGATACCATTTAGGGGCCCGTCATAGAAATGTTTAAATTTTACCCACCTGCCCTTCCAAATAAGAAACCCTTTTTGGAAGCATTTCTATTTCAAACACAAAATTAAAAACAAAAATGGAAAGTGCTGGCTTTGCACTGGTGCCACTACAGTTTCTAGGGTTTACCATTTATTTGAATTTAATTAATTCAGGTCAGTAATTCCAAGTCTCAGTCAGGGTTAAGATCTTCACTGCTGAGCTATGTACAGATTGAAAGACCAGGTCGTGTCTTGGAGACCCCCTTTTTAAAGCACATGAAATGAAGTGAGTTGAAGAGAAAGGAGGATGATGGTCTTAGCAGAGGTCAAGTGCAGGGACGCGAGTAGTGGTTTGGCATATGGGTGGCAGAATAAATCTCCTACTTTGCCAAAGCTGGCTAACGTGATTTTTTTCATCGGTCACTTTGGTATGACTCATTAAAGTCATTTAGGAGTTAATTCTCATTGTTTTTAGAGACAGGCACTCAGATACTCCTGAAAATCCCACAAGGCATGCATCTACATTTTTAGGTAACAAGATAAATCTAAAAAAGCATATTAGCATGAAATGGAGAAAATATCTTCATCATAGAGGAATCTGAGGTTAAAAAAGACTAGAAGATAGTATGATTTTTCGTTGTTGCAGTATGAATCAGCTTTAAATACCTAAACCAGATCGGAGGGACAGGGGTCCTGATGCTGGGCTGTTAATAGCTGGAGTGGTCATAATGGGCCAAATTCTACAGTCATTACTCAGGCAAAACTCCTGTGAAAAATCAGTGTAAGGTTTGCCAGGGTAAAGATTTGGACTTACAGTGGGTGATTGCTTAGTCTTTTATCATTTGTTAGATCAGCAAACTCTTCTCAGCGTGCAGCATGCACACAGGATATAATTTGGACCACCTACAGAACAGCTTGTCTGATTCCTAACTGCAAGCCATTAAAAACTAGAATGTAAATATGATATTTGAGCCAATAGTGCCATCAACATAGAATGCATTTCTGCTTCTAAATCAGAGGCATGTCTTGCCTGACTGGATTTCACAACCACTGCTTCTCTGTGAATTGTCTTCTTGAGACTCTGATGTTAAAAAGACCCTGTGCTGGTAACATGCTGCTGACTTAAGGGCTATAATTAGATCAGAATATAGTCTGGCTTTGGGTTAGTTGCAAGACCAGACAGCTAAATTTTTCTCACCTGGATGCTGCTACAGGTTAGGAGCAACTCCACAGACTTCAGCTCCTCGGTGCCGCAAAAGCGTGAAGGTGGCTCCATGGTGCCCTACATGAAAGGTTATTTTTAATTAGTGCTGGAATAGGGCTTCAGGAGCTAAATAAAGTTTAAGACCCTATTCCCTCAGGAGCCATAGACATGCATGCTAGGCCTTCAGAGCTAAATAACCGGAGTGACAGAAATATAACAACAAACAGGAGCTGGAGGGAACTGAATGGCCAGAGATGTGAAGCAACCTGTGTGTGAGGGCACAGGGGAAGGTGATAACACACCTGGGAGCTGAAGCGTGGATGGCAATTAATGCCCCATATCAGCTGCACCATGTTGCCAGCACTGCCTTGGCTGTTCTCATCCTTCAGTGGATGTTGTGTACACTATTCTTATGGTACTCTTGGTAATTTTAAGCACTCTAGAATTATGGCCATTTATAGCGTATGGAATTTCAGTGGTGTTTATGTTTCCATGTGAAAACCACTGATATGATGACTTAGTCATTTATGTAACATTAGGGTATAGATGAAGATGGAGATCCTGGCCCTCTTTCCATCCTAAAAAATGTCTTGTTTGTAACATTATACCACGTTTGCTTGCAAGTATTTTTGCTGCATTGATGAATTTGGGATCAATGAGGTTTTGTCATAAAAATTCTGTATACAACTAAAAATTACATGCAATTATATGTGCAGAAACAAAGTAAAAAATATTTGAGTTGGAGTGCACAACTTTGATTTGGCCACATTTACTGGTTATACACAACCAAATCTGGTAGGTTTTTTTACAAAAACAAAGTAATTAAATAACAGCAATGATACTTTTGCATGCAGACAGAGTGACATAATGTGACTTATTAATGAGAACAACAAAGAACAGTGGGATTAAATGTATCCCTGGTGTAACACAGTTGCTAAAAATCAACATTACCACTGGGACTAATTTGATATAAAACGGATTGTTTCCCAGAGGGCATTGCTATGTGAAATCTTCTTATCTTTGAGAAAAAAGGAAGAATGATCTCGGTTTACATTTGCTTTCTTTTTCACTTCCCTGTTTCCACTGGTTTCAGTGTGATTGTACAGGTGAAAATGGGGGCACAAGCTGATCGCATGGTGTAAATAGATACAAAAGTTAACATCCTGCTTGGGAGACAGAATGCTTTGAATCTGCCACTTTTCAAAGAGTTTGCAAACAGCATAGTTATAACAGATTAAGTATTTCCAGAGTTTGCGTTAAACTGATGAGCCTTAGACAGGAAACACTGTGTTATCTGAAGAATACTGAATTCCTAGAAGCTTCAGTTGTATGTGGCAGGATGAAATGACCAGACATAGTTTTAAAAATAACCCTTCTTTCAGATTTTAGAGGTAACAAATGGGTGCAGGTGGCCCAGTGTTACCCTGATCATGGTCAGGTATCAAAGTCTGTAGGTATGAGGTATCTGAACAGTCAAAAAAGCCCCTGTGTTTGGAGCATTACCTGATGCATGTCATTAAATTAATTGTGAAATACTCACTGAACAGGTTGTTGTTAATGCTTATCAATGATAAACTCGTTAAATTCAACCTGGTTCACTTGCAAAAGTGTTGCTGTAATTAAGGCCTAATCCCACAGCCACTGTCCCTGTGTAAATAATTTAATTCAGTTCTGGACAGAAGAGCAATTCCAGTGGCTCAGAATTCATTCAAGTGCTCTATGTTGATAAATCTTTATGCATGAGTGATACAGAAAAAATAAGTTTAGAGAGGAAACCTATTTCAGCTTTAAATTTCTAAGAAGTAATTATAGGCAAAAGTGAATAAAAGTAAATTTTAGATTATGAAGCTTAGGTTGATGGTTTCCACTTAACAACAAATTTATGCATGGGAGGATTAATATAGAACAGTAACACTGCACCATCCTGAAGGCTAGAAATTGAGAAAGAATCATACATCAGTGTTATACTGAGATATAATACTCTATACCCTAAGTTTTTTGCAGAGTAACACATTTTCCTTGGATGGGAGAATTTTGTGTCAGCTCTTAACCATGTTACAGTTTCTTCTGGCATCCAGACTTGGGAAGCTAACATTTATCTGGTCAGATTATTAGCACCTTACAGCCCAATCGGAAACTTTCTCTAGTCCCTCTACTAAATAAACTTAACAAAGAGTCTTGGAATCATAGTTTCCTCTTTACAGATGCCCTTTAACTTTCATAACTGTTCCTAGCTATATATTTATTTACACAAAACACAGTGTTTCTGTGAAACACTAGACTGCCTACCTCTACAGCGATTTCTTATAGAGGGGGTGGAAAAAAAAGCAAGCTTGTCGATATGCTTCAGTTTTCATTTGCCTCAATGTAATCATCTTTTGTGATTTAAAAGCTGGGGATATGTTGATCTTCACTGCACCCCTGTTTTAAAGGAATGATAATGTATACATAGACAGCTTTTGGTGCATGGATTGGAATAATGTTAATTTTAATCTAAAAGCAATTTAGTGCCCACTGAACAGCTTGATTTACAATGTATCTTAGATATGGATGCTGGTAATAGTTGGGATGGTGTTTTAGAGAGGCTAAAACTACAGGTGGCTTGGCTGTCTACTGAGCTGTGTTACAGTTTCTTCACCATAAAATCTAGTTTGAAAGTGTCTTCAGGTCTGGATACAGCAGGACGAACATTCCTCCCCCCAAAAAATCCAGCTAAGAGGGCAGTTGTCAGACTGCAGCATCCATTTCTAGCAGGCCAGTCATTAGGTGATCGTGTTTTAAGATTAGCTATGTGTTAAAAAATTGTTTGAAATACTAACCAGATTTAAAAACAAATTTTTGCATACAACTTGGTGCTCTTGTTGCTTTTACTTCAGCTTACTTGCTTTGAGTCTCCTCTCGCCCTGATGTAGGGTGTTGCACTGGTGTTTCACGACCAGAGCTCACTTATTCACAGGCTTTCTGCAGAGCTTGGAGGTCATCATGTCTGAGGGGCTCCGGGGAATGGCAGTGACCGGCCAGTTCTCCTCTGCAGCAGCCGCTGCTGTCTCCTCTTTTGTGCTGGGAGGGGGTGTCCTTGGGAAAGGAATGGTTATCCCGGCTATGGAAGCAAAGCAAGCTGCAGTGTTTCAGTGCCTGCTTGCAGCATGCTGATATGCTGTGAATCCTCCCCATAGACAGCTGTTCCAACACACCGCACGGCATCCAAGTGCCATTCAGTGCCGTGGCTGTAGTTGAGACAGTATGTTTTGAATTCCAGAATGCCTCTATTTGCATTTTAAGGAAATACAATTTCATAGATAATTATTCCACTGCTGAAGGATGGCTTTCCAGGCGCGGTACCTCCCCTTTTACAAAAATCGATGTCTGTCTTATTTAAACCACCAGAAATCATAATAACTACACCCCCCCCCTCGTTTTTACACATAAATTTGCTATCATTCCTTCTCATACTTGAATGTTCTCCCACCTGCCCTCAATTTAATCCATGAACGTAAGCACATAAATCTTCATGACATTTTGGCAGAAAGTACCTATTTTCAGATGACTCCTTTAGGAAACTCTGAATCCAGGTGTTTGTTTTTTGCATAAAGTGTTGCAAAAGGGGAATTTTAATGTGACCATACACCAAAAAACTAGTTACATTTGAAATTCTGTAAAAGGGTGGGCTAGCACGCGTGCAAACTTCGCATATCTTTTCTACACCCTGAGTTATATTCAGAGAGCTAAATGATAATTACTGCACCATCTGTAAAGGGAAGGAGTATGGGATTTTAGTGCTACAAGCATGTGATTACAGAAACTTTGTTATGTGTAATGAACATGCGCTGGATATTTAAAAGTCTTTTATCACATTTGACAAAAAGGGGTGAAAAGTGGAATGCTGATCTCAAAATATATTTTTGAGATGGGGTGAAAAAAGAAAAGAAAAAAAAAAGAGATGAAACAGTTGGCTATTTTTCTTTGGCCAGATGGTTTCTAAACAAAGATCAGAATCTATTTGAAAGTCCGATCATAAGGTCTGCACTAAATAGTCTTGACATAAGGACTGCATGATCTGAAATTTGAAAAGCCTGTTACCTTTAGTTACAATGGAGCCTATAAGAAACCTAGCTTTATTTAAGGTTGTATGGTGAATTAAAACAGAGGTGCTCACTGTTTGCTCTCTACCATCTTTTAGATACTTTATAGGGAACAGATTTTTTTAGTAAGTGCGTTCTTTTTTCCAACTCTTGGGGAAAAAAAAAAATCGTGCTCTTTTAAAATTACTCAAATTTGTCACCAAACTGAAAATGCCCCCCAAATAATTGATCATTAAAAAATAAAATAGAGTGTGACTAGGCATGTGTGTATGTATATCTTATTAAGAAAGTACAGAAAAGTCCTTTGTTTCTAAGGTAATGAGGGGAGTGGTGTATTTTGCAGTCCAGTCTCTTACTTCTCTCCCAAAGGTGAGATTAGCCAGTGGGGGTGCTTTGGCTATTAATGAGACAAATAGCCATGGGACAGGGAGAAACACCAAAAGAGGTGGAAAAGAAAATGCTAACAAAAAAGAAAAAAAAAAAAAGAAACTCTGACAGGGAATTAGATGGGCTTTCTTCCTCTAATACAAAATCTTAACACAGCCCTGCCCCTTCCCTAAAAAAATCCTATAGCAAAGCAGATCTACATCTCACACACACCTTTTCCTCCTGAGAGAGGATGGTGGAATGGACCACACAGGACAGCAGTTGCACTATATCTTTTAGCTCACACTCACGGCAGGCAGGCAGATGTGATGGAGATAAGGGCAGTACGAGGATTTCGGCAGAGGATAAGAGCGCACATTGTTCCAGCGCTGATATTCCCCACTATAGACAGACGATTTTTTTTTTCTTTAAATCCCGTAATCACTTATATTTTGCAGAACAACAAAAAAACCTTTCTCCTTTTTGCTTCTAATGGACTAATCCTGCAGAAAGGCTTTGCTCTGAATTCGCACTTTTCTATAGGGCCACAATCTCTTTTCTAGTGAAAAGGTTAATTCAAAGGTCTTTTGACCAGGCCGGCGGCCGGGAGCGCTCTGGAGGGGGCAACACAATTGCTGGCGCAGGAGGGGAGTGGCAGCTGCTGCGCCCGCGTCTCAGCACAGGCTCCCCAGTGCCCTTATAGTTTCTGTAGTTGACTACGGCTCTGGGAGCCAAGATAAGACAGTGATGTAAGGAAGATTGATGCATTGATTGTGTGAGACCATAGTGTTCAGCTGCTGCCGCTACCTCCTTGCGGGGCCTTCAATGCCAGCACTGATCTCTCAGGGTTTGCTAATACAGAGGGGAGGGAGAGGCTGTCCTTGGGGGTCTGAGATGCCTGATGTACCTGCTATCGCCTTTATGGTTTACTCTTGTATAGCAGCCTTACAGGTGAGAAAAACCAGCCCCTTGCACTCCGTCTCCTCAGTGTACCTTTACCGAGAGAGAAAACAGGAATTTGGATGGGCCCTTGGAGTTGGCTGTTGTTACCGCTGCTTTTTGGCATCATCAGAACAATCCCTTTAAAATCCCAACTTCCCATGAACTTACCCATTCTGATCTGAATTTCGGGTGCAGGGATTCCCGCTGGCCACCCTAATCTCCCGCCTGGGCAAAGGATTCTTTTCATGCTGATGGCACAAAGGACTTTGTGGCAAGTTTTACACAGCATGAGTAAATGAACTGATCTTCTGTTTGCAAGCAGGAGGAGAGTTTTCTTTCTTTCTTTCTTAAGTATTCAGTTCATAGTGGTTTGTTCCTTTTACTCACTCAAGCTATCCCAGGGTAGAGAGCAAGTTTCTTGCCAAAAATAGAAGCATATTCCACTTTGGGGAGGAGGAACAGCACTTTACATTTGCTCTAGCAATCCAGAACAGTTTATAGAGAAACATTATCCTGCTGATAAAAACATTTTATAAGGTGAAGTTATGCCCCAGGTTCAACAGGACTTGTCTGTGAACATCTGAG
Source organism: Elanus axillaris (assembly GCA_026212715.1). NCBI lineage: Eukaryota > Metazoa > Chordata > Aves > Accipitriformes > Accipitridae > Elanus > Elanus axillaris. The sequence goes on along the minus strand of JANZLQ010000037.1, from coordinate 9,045,646 downwards.
GGCAGAGATTGTTTCCTGAAAGCTCATGTTGTGCAGTACTTTGCTGCTGAATACCTGTACCAGCTATAGCAGATATTCCCAAAAGGAAAAAGTGGTAGTTGTTGCTATCAAAGGTAAATATAAACTGAACAAGAGGCATTAAAATTAATCTTCAAAAAAAAAGAACAAGAAGAAATAAAATGGCTAAAAGAAGTATGTGCTTCTAAAGGAATGGTAGGTATTTCTGATATCCAGCTGGGGTTGTGTCTTCCAGGGGAGCTGATCTGATGTATCCTTCGACACCAGAGCAATGACATTTTCCAATCTCCTGTCACATCGTTCCTCTCCCATGCAACGGAGCCGAGTCAGCCTCGGGGAGCAGCAGCAGCAGATCTGCATTGCACAGCTCCAGTAAGCCTGCAGAGCCCCCGCCAGCGGGTTCCTGCTCTCAGCCCCTCTGCACCAGCCTCTGACCCTTGGGCACCGGTGCAATGAGCTTTCCAGTGGGGCTCTCACTGGCCAGGCAGGGAGCCATCACCTGGCTGCATGCACCCACTGACTGCTGCTGACAATCCCTGGGGAAGGGCTCAAGCATGAATTTTTTTTTCTTTCTGTGTGATAATAGCAGGAGTGTCTACATCTGTCACGCAGCAAATCCAGCAGAGACACTCTTTTCTTGTATTTTTTTAAAACTTTGATCTCATGACACTGAAGATAGAGGGGACTGTAGGAGTTTGGTGTTAAAGAGTGTATGGTTGAAATCACACAGGTCTCAGTGGCAAATTTCACTTTTCATTTTCCTGAGTAGAACTGTCAGTAAATTCAGGGGGTTGGGCTTAGTTTGAGCATTTTCTGGGTGAATGTCCCACTGATTCCTTCTTTCCTTTCATTAGAAAGACTCATAATCAGTGCTAAAGTGCTAATTGAGGAAGGAGAAAATCCTCAGATTTTTCACAAAATTATTTCTTTTTGCACCAATTCTTTAAAATTTCAGAAGTTCTTAGTAGAAGAAAGGATGTATTTTGGATAAACATATTTGTATTTTCCCTAGTGCTTAGCAGCTCCAGGTTTTATTTCCCCTGAAAGGGAAGAAAGTTAGTTTTTGCATCTTTTAAGATCTCAGAACTGCATAATACTCACAGGCTGTTTCGGCATTATACTTCACAACTGCAGTGCAGTTTCCATCTTTTTAAGTGCTTTAGTAACTTAACCAGTAGTATTAGCAAGGTTTGATGTATAAAGCAAACAGTTACTGGAGTATAGTCAGTATTTCTCATACCAAGAGAAAATTAGCATGGTAATTAAATTTGTGTCTACTTTGGTTTGCAGCTGTATTTTTGCTAATCTAATCCAATAATCTTGGAAGGTTATAATTACTTGTCTTTTAAAGTGCATCTACTAGCTGGCATGGTGTGGCAAGCACAACTGATATTTGTTTTATTATAATCAGTGCCTGTGCAGCCATTTTGGAGTGCAAAGCAAAAAGAATCAGCACTGAGTTCTGTTGATGATCGTTCTCCTTGGTGAGCTTTGGGTAGGGTTTGGTTTCCAGGAGAAAGGGAGAAAAGGCTCAATTTCTGATGCTGTGGCAGCATTACTGCATGCCTTTGGGCATCCTATTTACTCCATTCCCACATTCTTTTCCAGTTAGTCCCACTTTAGTTCCTAAAGTGGTGAGGTATTTGAGAGTAAGCTCAGCTGAACAGAGTTTCCCCACTTCTGAGATGGAAAATGCAGGGTTTAGGCACTCCTATTCACCAAGCTGGTGAGTTTATCTGGTTTTAAACCATTTTCCCCAGAACCAGTATTGGGTACAAGCTGACAGATCTTCCATTATGTTATTTAGGTGGGTGCTTGACCAAGGTACGGCCATGGGGTATTTGTGGACATTTCTGCTGGCTACTCACTCCTTACTCAGAGCTGACTTGGGCCCTGAGTGAACGAGAAAACCTTGCCAGCCTGATTCCTTCCTTCTGATACCTTATCAGAGCTGGGGTAAGCACTGAGTCTTGTGTATCACTGGATATTCAACGCTCTTCAGCCAACTCTTCACCTTAAGTCCACAGGAGTTTTCCAAGATGTTATAAAAATAGCACTCTTGTAAACAGCACCAGAAAAAACATATACTGTTGTGTCTTTTGCAATTGTCTCCTTGGTAAATAGTCTCCTCCATACTAATCAGAATTGATTCCTTTCTTTAGTAGCATTCCTTTCTTTTAATAGCATTAGCAGCTGAACAGCTTTATTGCAGGAGAAGAAACTCTTTCTGCATGTCTCTTGATTTTGCATAATTTGTTACAACAGTGACCAAATAGGACAGTATATTATCTGGTAAAGAAGAAAGCATTGTCTATTTAGTATTTGCTGTACATACATTCTCCCAGTAGTTTTCTTAGGGAAAACATACTGGGCCAGATCTTCCTTTACTCAAGCTAATGATGCAGTCTCATACATTTACTAAATCAATAAACCTCAGAGGAGATAGTATTCTTAATTAAGCATACTAGTGAGAAAGGAGTGGTTGTGAGGATCTTCAAAATTAAGCAAACAACTCCCTAGCTCTGCATTTCAGTCCCAGATTCTCTCTGGATTAGAGAGAGATTTTCAACTTGAGCTTAGTGCAAATGGCACAGTATTTTGTGACTGAAAAAGCAAGTGAATGGGTAGGTGGGGATCCCCAGTGATCCTGGCAGCCCTGCAAGTACCTGTGCTCTCACACGTTCAGACTCACACAGAGATGCTGTAGTGATTTCTGTCCCGAGCATGGTGGGATCCACTGTTTCTCTTGCATTGGTGGGGAGAAATGATACATGATCTCCTACTGCTCTGCAATAAGCAGTTCTGTGTAAAAGTGACCTCTACAGCTGAGGTGGGTGAAGTTTTTGGACAGGTTGTTTTACCAAGAAAAATATCTATTCAGGTCAACAAAATCTAGCCACAAATAATTTCACTCAAAAAAGAAACTAAAACCTAAACACTTCAGTTGAAATACTCGCCTGGCCCCAAGGAAAGAACTCTATCCAAGTTAATTCTTGCTTGTTTTGGGGTAGCTGAAAACTCAGTCCTAACCTCTGCTCACTCCCAATATTTTCCTGTTTTGCCAGCAAACTATCATCTGCCCAGCTCTACTTTAAAAATTTTTGTCATTCTTCAGAGATATAAAAATACCCCAACCAACCAACCAACCAACCAAACCAACCAACCAACCAACCAACCAACTACCACCAACACCAAAACCCCAGGGTTAATTGTCTGGTTGTCAAGTCCTCCACCTCAAACACCCACTGAAAGCAGGTGTTACCACCTACGCACCTCACCTATGATCTGGGCTGCTTGAGAGACGAGTGTTGGACTACAAATTTAGGCTTGAGCACATACTTACTTAAAAGCTTATTATGTTTTACTAGACAACAGCAGATGTGCTCAGATTGCAGGTACAATGCAACGTGTGGAGGCCTGTAGTGCCGTCCCTGTGCCTGAAATGACCAGCACAGATAGAAAAAAGCAGCTGATGAATATCACTGAGAAGCAAAATTCCAGTGTGAGATATGTTGGTACAAACTGGAAATGACTCAGCTGAGAGCACTCAGGTCACTTCAGATTTATATATACCAGAGGGGTGAAATTTGATCTCTTAGTTATTGATAACTTTCATACCATTTTAGAAAAAATCTCATTTGTTTCTCTCTGCTTCTGCAACAGTCAGGCTTCACTGTAGGAGGGGAAAAGCTCTGAATTTCTAAGATACACTTTGGGAATTAAAACTTGAACAGCATGATATGCGGTGTGATGCCCATTTGTGATGTATAAATAAATATCCCAAAATGTTTTTTAGATTCTTCTTTGGCTATTACTGAAACCAAAAGCATTTGTGCTTCCAAAATTATCCTCAGAGAGTTGCTTTCCATTTACAGAGGTTTTCAGATTGGCAGGGAGCCACTGGACAACTTATCGAAAGTCACTGAAAGCTCGAAGCAATGTGAGGGTTAGACATGGAAGCACAATTTCACAGATATTACAGGGCCAATTCAGATTTCACTTACAGAGGAGAGTGAGGATAACAATAAAACACACTTCATTAGAAAATAAATATATTGTTCCAAAAAAAAGATCCCTATTACCACTTCTATACCTAATATAATTCTTCCACATTAAAACAAACCTCAAAAGAAAAAAAACCACAATTCTTTACTGTTGAGTAAAGCCATAATGAGGAGGATAGTCAGGGAGCAAACACCTAGCTATGTAATTTGTTTTTGCAGAGGTTAAGGCTGAAGGTATGAAAAACAATTAAGAAGTTCTTTATTTTTTTTTTGTTCACACATATTTTTTTAAATCATCCAGTCTGTTTGTTTAAAATTACTTGCCATTTCTTCAAAATATTGTTTTGCTTTTTGAATAGTACACAAGCCGTTCACTTTAAGGGTTGACTATTCAAATGTTAGAAACCTCAGTGGTGTTAGCTTCTGAAGCAATGTGGTATTGTTTCTGGTCACTGATCGGGTGATTTATGTAATAAAATGAATTACAAATTGCAAACATAATAATGGAGAATTAGCGCTATCTTTTCCCCATCCCTGGAAGTGTTCAAGGCTGTGTTGGATGGGGCTTTGAGCAACCTGGTCTAGTGGAAGGTGTCTCTGCCCATGGCGGGGGGTTGGAACTAGATGACCTTGAAGGTCCCTTCCAACACAAACCATTCTATGATTTTACGATTCTATGAAAGTCTGACTTCTCAGCCCTGTATACCTCAAGTTTGCCATTTACAAGTGGTGATAATAACATGCAGCACACTGGAAGGATGTATGCTTTTCTGCAGAGATGCTGTGGGGACTACTGAATGAGATGCTGTCTTTGGTGAGAGCCATCAGGAAGAGCTCTGCTGAACTGCAGCACTTGCAGATGACATTTGTTTAAGCTGTTTAAATTCAGCCCAGTTTGCTTCTTCAGGGCAGCTGTGCTTTGTCGCACAGGCTCCTGAATTTCTCTTAGAGCATCTAGGTTGCTTGTCACTTTTACAGGGTCTTAGCAGAAAAAGGTGCATGTTGGTGGTTTTAATTAAAGCAAAGGGACCAAACTAAGGGAAATGCAATCAAGAGCCACATGTTAGGTGTGTGCTCACACCCTGTACCTGCAGAGGAGCTGGGTGCTCCTGTCAGCTCCTGTCCTCAGGGTAGGGGCAGGCAATGTGTGGCCACAGCAGCCCCACAGTGCCGGCGGCACCAGGTCTGGGGCAGGCACTGCTGTCCTTCTCTGTGGGCGCAGGCAGCTTGTGGGGCTGGAGAAACCCCTCACTGGGTTCCAGTTTGGCAACCAGTTTAGAGGACCATGTAACCCCACACAGCCTACCTGCACCTGCCACCAGGACACCATACACTTGTCCCACACTGCCCTCATTTCTCCTCTGGCACCTCACTTCAGTTTCCATATAACCTGAAGCATATGATGGCTCTTCAGTTCAGCAGCAGAGGTGACATAGCTGGGAGTCACCTAAGTGCCTTTGAAAGCAACAGCTGCTCAGCATCAGCCCTTGTAAGTGAAATTAAATCATTCTGGGGCAAGGGGTATACTTTCCAAGGACATACATGATTATCTGGGCTCTTTTAAATACAATATTTTATAACAATATTCTACCCTCTTCTGAAGCACATGGGAGGTATTTCTGGGCAGGATAGGATGTAGGGAAGCGGGTAGAGAGGGGGAAGTGCCACCAATTAGACTGGATTATTGGTAATTTTAGCTTTAGTTCTTAGAGAAAAACAGTGTTCATGCCAGTAAAGGAAGTGGAACGAACATAACTTTGTATTGGCATACTGAACTGCACAGGACCACATAAGGGACTATCAGTCCAGAGAATGTACTTGAAAAAATAAATCTACATACAATAGATGAAGCAAGTTCAGTATTAGTATAACTAGATAGAGAATTTGGTGGTTTAAACAGGGGGCAAATTCTTTTTAGGGACAAACCAATCTGCCTCTCTGACTCTCACAAATTACATGTTACAGAACCCAGAGCTGTGTTCACAATACCTGCCTAAAACCTGCAGTGACAGGCACGCCGAATGCATGGCAGCTTTCCTGGCAAACTTTTGCTTGTAATCCTTTGTTTTGGCTGTATGATAGGAGTTGCTTTTTCTGGGTTATACTAAGCATGCTAGATTTACTTTGTCACCAGCATTTTGTGCAGGGAAGACTGTATGCTAAGCTGACTTTTGGCAGAGTGCAGGGGAGAACAGCTGTACAACCAATAATTAATTCCATAATTGCTTTAACCTAGAACAAAACTGAGGCAAACCTTAGATGGAAACACAGTACTGCCAATGCTGTGATCAGTTGTCTGTGTAGCCAGGAAATGCTAATGAACTAGGTTCAGCAACATCCAGAAAGAGCTCAGCAGAGCTGAACCTATCATTAGAAGTGCAATGGAGCCTTTTAAAAGTAAGAGTTCCAAAATGCAGGTATGATTAGTTTCCCTGCAAAAGTTAGCAAACGCTCCACACTGACTGAAGAACCCATGAAAGGCAGAGATGCATGTTCACAGCTGCATCCCTCCTGGGAGAAGCTATTGCCTATGCTTTCCATCTGGAAGCCTAGTGGAGAATACAAACGTCTTCTTACCATAGTTTCTGCCTAGATGCTCCCTTCATGCAGACCTCTTGGTTGCTGCCAGACCATCAACAGAGGTTGAACTTCCTCTAGACAGAGACACACCAAGAAACAGATGTACTTTTTTTCAGTATTTCTTCTTTTTTAGCTGTTTCTGCCAAAGTTTCTTCCAAAAGGACCGACATCAGCAGGTGGTTTGTGCACGGTTTCTGATCCAGCTGTGCAAGTCCTTCTCATTGCTGTGAAAAGCATATCCCAGCAATGACACCCATAGCTGGAAGCTCAAGGCCTCTCAATTAGATGAGCAGTACCAGTGGGGTTGTACCCACCCCTCTTTCAGACCTTCAGGATGCTCTTATGCTGCATCTTCCCAGGGATACTGTAGGCAGACCACCCACATGGGGCAGCTCTTGCTGACTAGCTCTGGGAATAGAGGGAGGGCTTCAGGCACAGGCAACTGGCACAAGTATCCTCTCATACCACCTGCTCACAGTGGGATATTTTCAAAGCTTTGAGTGGGATTTTTAAACTGTCTGTTATCAGCACAGCGCAAAAACATATGGCAAAGCTCCGTGCAATCAGCTGAATATACAGCTGATGGTGAGCTGAAGATCTTGAGCTCAGCTATCCGGTCCAAATGAGTACTGTTAGCTTAGCAATGCCAGTTTTCTTATGAGATTCTTTAAATAACTGCATAAATAAAGAAGCTAACATATTTTCTCAATGCCTTCGGGTATCCACCTTGGATTTTAATTTTCTGCCTCATAGAAAATGATGTTTATATATTATAGTGGTGAAACATCATCAAAATATCTTTACATGATACATAAAAAGGAAACCATATAGCAGAACAGAGCAAACCATCAGTAACCGCAATACCAGCTATACAGCCTTTCATTGCAGTGCTACTTGCCAGTAACGATGCCATGCACGTATAATTGCTAGTTTCCAAATGTATTCAGGCTTTCAGGGGGAAATACTACAGAAATGATCCACAACAATTTTTCTGTATTTCATTTGTAGAAGTTCTGCAAGCTTTGGCCTTTCTCTTTGCTGTGAAATTGGAAGAAACTGCTGGTCTCCCACTGAAAAAATGAAGGCACTGATACTCTGAATCTGAATGTTGATATTTGTAATGACACCTTCAACAGACTCATTAAAGTGCTGTTTCTGGACAAGTGCTTGGCATGAAAAAAAAATAGAAAACAAATCTACAAATATTTTTATGTATGTATTTGCAGACCCTCACAATTGCTCAGTGGTAGCTAGGTGCACAAGGCTGCTATTTAAGTGGCTACTGGCTACTGTGGAAAGGGTAGAGGCAAAAGTGGAACTCTGATTGTATGAAAAGATGATGAAATATTTCTGCCTACAATGAGAAGGTGGCATATTTGCTATGGCTGTCAGCCCTGTAAGTCAGTCTGTCCTTGGCAATAATCAAGAAAGCTTAGTAAACATCCATCACCTTTTAATTTAAAGCCTGTTCAGTGCACTTCAAATATGTACGCTTATGAAACCAGGGGTTTTGTTTTGGTGTCTCTTGACCAGTTAAATGCATATTATTTACATATTTAAAGGAATATAAAATACTGTAAACAAAGGGGCAGGTCCTTCTTTGACATTATCAGTCTAAATGGGGAGTTAGTTTTAGTTTCATTGATGCTCTTCCCCCTTGTCAATAGTATATACATGAGCACAGATTCCATCTTTACATGCTATCATCCATGAAGTATTGTTAATTCATTATCTGGTGGACTAATGAACAACAGACATTTAGTTCTTGTTCACTGCTACTTCATACTTATACTATGCTTCCCAGAAGTAAAACACTTTATTCTAAACTAGAGTCCTGGAATTTATTATTTTTTCTTCTTTTTCTGATGACCGCAGCTATTTTTCATAAGCAGTTCCATTTCTTTAGTTTGTGCCAGCTATGGAGAAAGGATAATTGGGGGAAGATAAATCACAAGTATGACAATGGTAATAGCTGGCATGAATGTCTTTTTCCAATGTACTGCATTTAGCTCTTCAATTTTTTTGCAAAGTGCAGACGTAATACTTCATTGGAACAGGTCACAGGAAAACTGACTATCTAGTAAAAGATGAGAGGCATCACAAAACAGACATGTTAGTAGCACAATGACTACTCCTGCTGTTGGAATACAATGGTAGCAACCATTGGTACTGTTGTCCATGCTTTGTAGCTCTAAATCACCACTTGAAGTCCCTATGCCCTGGGAACTGCACACCAAAAGTTTTGGTCCCTAACTTCTATTCCTTTCATATCCTTTCTATTTAAAGAGATCTTTTATAAAGAAAAATATAATCATTTCGTACTCTGCATGGGCTAACCATGTGAGGGCAAACATCACCCCCATTTGCTCTCAGCACATGTGGCATACTTACCTGTGGACAGCAAGACTCAGCTGAACTCAGCACCCTGAGGTCCCCCAGGGATGGACAAGAGGAGTGGGTTCCTTCGGGTGGACATGCACTTTCAGCCAGATACAGCTGCCCTGTGCTGCCCTGCTGTCACCACTGAAGGGGCTGCACATTATCAACAACCTTCTCCAGAACACCTCTTTTTTACTAAATGAAGGCTATTAACAGGGTTAATAACATGGTCATTCACTGCAAGGAAGCTTAAAATTCAACGTTAGAAATTGGTTACTGCACCTAATTTTGTTTTCACATTACTGTAAGATACAGTATGACCAACATTTTTGTAGTGCTGTTTTATCTGTGCTGTAGTGCTTCACACTTGTTTTTTATCCAGATGTATGATTTGGGCCGAATAAATATTTGCATTATTTCCCTTGCTTTTCCTATTAACTACTTTTAGAGTAGCTTGTTTAAAATAAATTAGTAAAAATGAAATCTTATTAATGAAACAGAGAAGACAGGACACGCTTATATTGAGATTCATGTCTGTGTCTGCTTGCATCGAGAAGAAAATAACTAGTTATAGTTTTGCACTAACTCAAATCCTGAGAGATTGCTGCTTCAGTTTTGACTCACCTCAGGGATACTGGCCCAAATCATAGCCTGTGCCTCCCATGAAATCTCTGTGTTTCACCAGTTCAAAGGGAGGGAATAGAGTAAGGGTCTGATCCTCTGAGCTTTTCTCCAGAGAGATTCCCATCATACCTGTGAGAGAATTAAGCTAAATAAATCAACTGCATGGTTAACACTTTTATTGATTTTTTTACTAAGGAAAACGGTAGACAGATGTCTACGAAACATGTCTAGGCTTAATCTAGTTGGCCACTGGATGTCACTGATGGCCTCAGAAACACAATGGTAGTATGTAGAGAAAAGCATGAACAGGTATTAAAAGAAAACCCTGCACATTATCTATACATTTGAAGGAGAGATTAACAGTGTCTCATTAGCTTTGAAAGATGTTATTACTGGAGTTTTTAAGTACTGAGTGCAAACGCGTGCAAAACTTTCTCACTGTGGTAAAATAAAAATGGTTTCTTCATATAGTAAGGGAACAAAATGCCTACCATCTCCATAAGCTGATGCAGAACCTTGTTAAAATCACAGATAGCCAAACTGGTGAGAGATTAATTGTATCTGAAACTCAACCAGGTCAAGGTCAAACATTCTGAAGAGTTTAAAATGCATAAAAGATTTTTTTTTTATTTAGTTCTTGTATAGTCCTCTTTAACTCTGGTTGGGGACTGCCAATCTGTCAAAAAGAAAGATTCCTGAGTCAGCCTCAAGCAGGAGGTACCAAAGGTCTGGTTTTGTTGGCTCAGGAGTTTGTGTAACTCAGAAAATCCTCTGGCATTTTGGTTGCTCACCCACACTGAAAGGAACTCCTGCATTTGGGGACATTTGCTAATTGTCACTATCTTTAGCTAATGTACCCTAAACTGACAGAAAAGAAAATTGCCTTTGTTTTGGTAGGTGAAAATATGTTAGTGTCTAATGCCTTAGTCCTCTGGTGAGGAAGAAACTCCCCACTAAATCAAGCTCACACTTGTGCTCTGTAGCATGGTTTCACCATCGCTAAACATCTGCTGAGCCTGTAAGTAAAACACATTTCTGGACAGAGCAGATACGATTGTTATTTCCCTACATTTTCTTGGCATGAAAGTTGAATGAGGTTGCATGAGACTGAGAGCTGAGTTATTTTTATTGGAGTGCCTCAGCAAAAAAAATGTGGCAACTGCTGATGGTGAATATGTGAAAAATATGTTAATTAAACATTTGAATACATCCAATGTTGGTCGTTATTAACAGAAGACAAAGCCCACAGTCTGAGCTGAGTTCCTAGCAATACTAGGAAGACAAGGCTCCTGAAAGCATGCTGAAGAGCTAGAAGGCTGCTGAAACCAAAAATTCAGGGGTTAATTTTCATACTAAGCTCACATTTAGAAAAACATGAAACAGATGTTCATATCAAAATCTGGTATTTTTCTGTAAGAGCCAAACATGAAAAAGAAGTGAAGTTAAAGCATGCATGCTAATAGCTCCTTTCAAATAGTTTAGTCTTTTTCAAATGCATAGATGTTCAGAAAATCTCAGTCTAAGCAATTCTGGGTAAGGTAAAAAAGTCTCTGCTGGCTTAAGCTAACAGAGTTGCTGCTTTATCTCAACAGGAAAGAACGTTTCTCTTGGGGTCTTCTGTCTCACCATCAAATTCTTGAGCTAAATTAACTTATTAATCGGCATGTACATATGTCTGTATATATAAGGATAACATGTGGCAAACAGGCAACCTGCACAGGGAGATACTGACCATGCTGAGGCTGCTCACGCAGAAAGAACGATGCAAAGCATAGTTAGAACGGTCCTTTGCCAGGTCCTTCTATGATCAAAGCTATAGTGATAGTCAGACATGACACCATAAATGAGTAATGTAGCACAAATAATACAGAATCAACAATGTATTGTACTCAGCATTTTTCCAGCAATTTGCTGTATTAGTACTTTGGTCATCTGACACCTGGGGAAGCCCCTGGATCATTGTAGGCTCTGCAGCTGCTGCGTTCACTGGAGCTCACCAGACTTCGGATGCAGCTCGGGTGGCTCCATGTGTGAGTCCCTGCCTGTACGTCCAGTTGACTTGCAGATAGATGCTGTAGAAGACTGGAGCTGCTGCTGCTATTTTTGTAATTCTAGAGAATACCTAAAAGTAGAAAAAAGCATAATTATTTGGGGTAAAGTCAGCTTCACTCACACTAGCAGCTTTGTGAATGATACTGAAGGTACTGCTTGTGAAAGCATGTTTTTGACAAAGTCCACTCAGAACTGTTATAGTTTAATGTAACTGTGCCTCACCGCTTCTACTGGCTGAAATTATTTATCCAGAACATTTTTTCCAGCTGTCTTGACTGGGTCTTTCAGAGATTGTGGACATTTTTTCTCGGTTTTCTTCTCCCTACTTGGCCTGTTCTTTAGGTTTCCTTCCAGCTACTCAAGGCTATTGCAGATCTAGCTCCATGAAGGATTTACACATTAAAAACCCCAACAGGCAAAGGCCGACCAGAGGTCCATCAAGAGCTGCATTCTGTCTCTGATGTCACTGATAGCAAGGGGATTGCTAACCCTACCCAGCCCACCCTTTTGTGCCTGCCACTCTCCAGGACTGACCATTTTTTTGTATCCTTTTCTGCATCTTGTCTGGTTCTACTATTTTTAAAAAGTAGGACACCGGGATTGTACCTGTTGTTCAAAATATATGTATAGAATGGTTCTCACATTTGTTTTTCTTTCCTAATAATTCCTTATGGTCTGGTTTGATTGTGAACTGATGTTCTCCTAAACACATCTATTATGGCTCCAGATCTCATTCCTTGGGAGTGCTAATAAGTACTTCAGTGCCTCCCTTTCAGTCTGTGCAGGGCTGTGTGTTCATTGCCATTTTAGCATCCAGCCATCCAGTGCCATACAATTCTTCTGCAAATGTTTTTTGTTATTTTTCAGAACCTGGTATCAGTAGCAAATGTGGCCAACCCATTTGTTATTACTTTTCCAATTTATGGTGGTTGCAAAGCCAATTTTCTCTAGCTAGGGACTTTAACAGTCTCTTGCATGTTGGTTAAGATTTGCAGGAGATAGCAGAATCTATTTTTTATGCTTTGGTAGTAAAGAGTCTGGCAGATTTAAGTTGGTCTCTCTGGCATGGTAATTATATGTGGTCCAACATAGGGTCAATGAACCATCTAGGATACCTTGTGTGAGAAATAGTGATGCCACATGGGGAATGCCCATATCTATCAAAAAACTCTACAACTGCACTGTATCACTGCAAATGATAGGTGAAATGGGAGTGGGAAGGAGCACACCTTCCCATGGTTATGAAGCCATTGTGGTTTTAAGCGACTTGGGCTGAATAACCTAACTCAGGATGCTCCGAGAGCTGTGCCAGGACATACATTTTATACATTACAAAGACACTAGCTCAAAATTAATGGCATTGGGTTCTGGCAGAAGCAGCTAAGGCAATGTGCAGCTCAGTTCAGGTTTGCTGCAGAGATGTTATCCAAGTTTAAAGGAGATAACAACTGCAGCATGAGCATTTTGCTGAGCCTAAGGAAAGGGGCCATGCCGTTAGCACGGGAAGCAGTGAAGCAACAGGACTTGTGCACAAACAGGTTGGGAAAATTACAGTAGTTGGGCAATGGGGAAGGAGAAGGGACCAGGTACAGTCTTTGGAAGATCTAGGCTGACTTTGAGAGCTGCTTTCTTCATTTTATACTATAAATTGATATTGCTAACACAGGACTAAAATACATCTCATTTACTTTGCTATGGAACTTAAGATTAAAGCAAGCAACCAAATAGGTATTTATAAAGTGGGTTTTTCCTACTGAAGAAAAAAGAAAAGCCCAGCTGCTGCTCTCTTACACCATCTAATACTCTTTTAGGACACCTATTAGTCTTATTGCAGAATGCAATGCTGTCCAAAGGTAGCTAAGCTTGCTCTGACAGAGAAAGGCTGAGTGCCAGAAACACCACGGTTGTGTTGGAATAGCCCTTGGTCTGGCCAGAGCACCTCTGCATCCCCCTGTGTTTTCTTCCATATGCACATCGCTATCCTAATCTCCTGAATCAAGTATCAAGCCAGTGTCTTAATCTAAATAAGACTGCTAATAAGAATAACAATAAGCAGGTTATAGGTCCCAGTCCTGGACTTAGGCCAGGCTTCCACTACAAGCTACAATATCAATCAATGAGTATTATTATCCCTTGTTATGTCAGGAAAAGTCCCTGCTGTGGACTTAGTTACGACAAAATTGTGTATTCACCAGGGTAGCTTATTTCACCCATATTACGCAGCAAAAGTGCAGTTTTGCCAGAATAAATATGTCTAGGCCAAGTGTGAGGACAGTTCTCTAGAAATAGCTACACCGGGAAAGCACTCTGCTATGGCCCAGGTTTAGGCACAGGGAGATTGGGAGATCCTGCCCTAGCACAGATAAGACTGCAAGGGATAAGGTCAGACAGTGAAAGACTGGGAAATATCCCAATTCCTAACGTTACTGTCTCCTCGCCTTAGTAGCAATGAGGTATTGGCAACTTGAGACAAGCTGCCTCATGCAGAGGAGCTACAGGCCAAGGGAAGCTAACTATTTCTGTCTTGTTTAATTTGACCACTTAAACAGTTAATCCCTTTGCAATGTCATTTTTTGGCATAGATACCACATCTGTCTGTTTCTGAAAAGATCCTTTTACTAATGCAGCTTTTTAATATATGAAACAGTTTGCATCAGATTACAGTGCCTTAGCAGTAGCCGACAGCTATCTGTAGGCATGCATACAGACAGACACATGGACATATGCGTCCACACATGCACATTACCTCAAAACATCTCTGCTCTGTCCCATCTCCTTGTTCTTTGTGATGTGTGGTTTTCCCTCTTTGCTCCCCATCAGAAACAAAGCAGAAAATGCCCCGGGCAAGTTGTATTCCTGTGTGCTAAGGCTTTATGTACAAAATCCAGGGTGTAACAAATTATCTTTGATATTTTTTATTTGCTCAGCTTTTTCATCTTCTGTTTCACTGACTGTGTTGCTGCCTTATTCAAGCATGTTTAACCTAGTCTCTGCTTTGCTTGAAACCCAAGCATACTTGCAAATACTGGACATACTTGAGAGAGATCAGCAAAGGGCCACGGAGATGATTAAGGAACTGGAGCACCTCTCATATGAGGAAAGGCTGAGGGAGCTGGGACTGTTTAGTCTAGAGAAGAGAAGGCTCACAAGAGATCTCATCAATGTATATAAATACCTGAAGGGAGGGTGTAAAGAAGATGGAGCCAGGCTCTTTTCAGTGGCGCCCAGTGACAGGACAAGGGGTAATGGACACAAACTGAAACACAGATGTTCCCTCTGAACATCAGGAAACATTTTTTACTGTGAGGGTGACTGAGCACTAGGACAGGTTGACCAGAGAGACTGTAGAGTCTCCATCCTTGGAGGATTTCAAAAGCCATCTGGACATAGTCTGGGGCAACTGGCTCTAGGTTGCCCTGCTCAAGCAGGCAGATTGGACCGGATGACCTCCACAGCTCCCTTCCAACCTCAACCATTCTGTGATTCTGTGAAGTAGGATAATAGATTAGTCCTTGGTTTGGGTTCAGCAGGACATTTGTCCAGGAAATGAGTTTTCCTTCTCAGTTTGTGAGAAGTTTGTGACAATTGCAGGGCACATTGAAATAATTTAAACTTCTGCAGTAACAGCAACTGGAGTAGGTAGTATATAAGAAAATTGCTTTCAGAATTAATATCAACATGCACAGTCCTGATGCTGAAGAAGCTGCATCTGTAACTAGAAAAACAGACAAGAAAAACAGTGGATTCTGCTTTCATGATTCTTCTATTTATCCCTACATGAAAGTGATGAAATGTCAACTGTTTTTACATGTGTTAAAAGATCTTGCACAGAGGACTCACGTCTAAGAACGTGCACATGGTGTTTTTACAGCAAAAATAATGTTGGTTTGCAATGCCTAGGTATATACTATTTTTACTAGAGCTGTGAGAGTTTAAAAAAACAGCTGAGAAGACATGCATGTGTGTGTCTTTTTTCTCCCTTCTTTTCTAAAGAATTTAATTTAATTTTAATCCATTCATAAATAAGGACAGAAAAAGAGAGGGAAAGGGAGAATAATGTAGACAAAGAGGGAAATGAAAACTGAGCATAATTTAAATAGGAAAACCAAGTTTCACCTGCACCTTGGAGCTGCTATGCAAAGACTTGTCTGCAACAAACTGATTTTTTTTTTTAAAGTACATACAAGTAATGGGCCATGTTACTATGTTATAGAGTAACAGAGTAGCTAGAGTCAGCTGAAAAGACATTTAATTTGGAGCTGCCAGATAGCCTTCTGGCAATTTAATATTAAGGTTTTTATATACTGTGGGATGCATCTTGTTCCCTGGGTCAAATTTGGGTGCATTCTTTTGGTGGAATGCATTCTGTGGTAGCTGCGACACATTATTCCCTGGCTACATCTTCTGAAAGTAAAAGAAGTGGGCAAGAAAGATGTTTTGAGATAACACTTGAATGGAGATAATGGGTTTTAGACAGTGAATACAGAAACATGCTTTCAAAAGTTAGAGAAGACAACTTAAAATCTGCAAGGCAGAAAAAAGAAAACTGTTATTAAATTGTTATTATAACAGAAAACTGTTATTAAACTGACACTAGTCAATTTACTTTCCAAAAGAACATGTGTAAAGATTTCATTATATTTCATGTCACCAGCTCCAATGCCACACTATTTAAGTATTTATATAGACCTTATAAACCAGGTATATTTCATAGGCCATTCATTAGTCTATGTTGATTCATTGTTTGGGGTCTAGTAATTAAAAGAGAAATTCTTTACACATTGACTTTAGTTATTCTATTCTGGGCTTGTTAATATGTTAGCTGTGTATTCTGATTCCAATGACTTAATGGTTTTGAATAAACACTGAATAAAACCCTTTTAGGAAAACCAGCTAGAAATGCGTGAATTATTCAGTGTGAGGTGTCTGCAGATGATTGATTAAAAAAACCTTAGCAGTTTTGGGCTGAGGAAGAATTCTAAACCAGTTTAATCTCTGAACATACAGTGACAAAATCATTGGATTGTTTTAGATGTCAGCAAAAATGTTTGTCTGTGAAACTAACTTTGTCTTTATTACACATTTGTTTCATAAATTAAAAAAAAAGATCTAAGGTAAATGTTCAGCTCATCTGGTTTGTAACAGAAACCATGACTATGGTGGATAGGGTACAAAGATGAGCTCATTCAAGAGTTCTTCTGAAACAGTAATTTATCATCTAGGTAATTTTAAAGGATCCTCATGTCATTGCAAGGGTGGCAGAAGCAGACTTTTTAAAAAATATTCTTTGCAGTACCCTAGTAAGCTGATGCCTAAAATGGAGATTTCACTAATGACAGACTTCCCATCTTGTAAATTCTGGGCAAAAATTTTCAGTATGAAAATCTGTACTGAAATGGATCATAGAAAATTGTCTCTTCTTCCACTAAACAAGGATGACTTCCAGTATCATTAGCAGTTGTTCCCAAGAAAATTCTGGTTTGGATTATATTATATATACAATGGGAATTTATTTGAGGTTTCCCAAGTTTACTAGTTCCATTCCCATGAGCTAACAGACAGTAGATCAAGGGCTTAACAGTCAAGTATTCCCATGGCAAATATCCACCAACGTCCCTTTCATCTGATGCAATGGCATAGTGCCCATTCTTCTGCTTCATCATTCTCTTTCAGTGCTTACAGTGTTCCAGGAAAGGGCCATATCATGTATTAGACTATGCGGGAGACATTAAGCCTAATCTTTAAAACCTTATGGTTCTGTTTCGTTTTTTGCTGACCACTGGAAACAATTACAGCACAGACAACACATGAGAATGTCTGACAACTTCTTCAGCCCCTTTGCACTCAGTTGCTTGGTGAGTCTTCAGGGTTTTGTTTATTATAATCACAGTCCAAAGCCTATATTTACATCAATATCCTGAAAATGAGAAAGAAGCAGGCAGTTGGTGGCCAAGGTGACTGTCATTAGATATCTCTCAAATAGGTAAAATATACTTTTAAACAGACATTTTCTTATTTCTGTCATGATGCTAGGCAATACATTAACAGCCACTGATACCAATTTATCTGCATTTTTTTGTGCATGCCATTGCTGAAAACTCATAGCCTTCATGCTGATTATAGCTATCGCACCTTTATAAGCATAACTAGTAAAGTTTACTTGGTACTGTGAAACTTTTTCATAATCTTGGCTTTTGCCTAACATGTTTCTAAATGAGATTTGGGCTGACATAGAAAGTAGGAAAACAGACGGAGTTGGTGGCTTTATCTGCAGTACTTCCAACAGGCACTCCACATTTCATTCTGGAGAAGTGGAGTCTCTATAGAAGGTGCCTTTGCTGGAATGCAACATTTAGATTCAGGAATGTACAAATGCCATAAAGGAAGGCTGATCTGTTCACTGTTCAGAGAATTCAAGAGCTTCTGAAGGACAGTTTGAAGATGAAAGTCAAGAGGCTGTGGAAGTGAAAGGGATGACAACTGAGCAGTATAAAAAGAGGATTGAAAAACCCCAGCTAGTTAGGAAACCAAAGCTGATGGAGAGAAAACTAATTGCAGTCAATTTCTTGTAGGAAGAGGGGAAAATGATAAATTAGGAGCACAGCATTTACTTTCCAGACTGGTTCCAAATCTGACTAGAAACTAGATATTATTGGAGATTCTCCCACCTACAAGCTACTGAAACTGTGACCAAGAAGTGTGCTGCTGTTGGCAGAGCTCAGAAATAAAGCTTGTGAGGGCTGGGTACTTTTAGATGTATGCCATTAGCTGGAGAAATTCTTGTCAATGGAAATAAGAAAGATCCAACTAATGAAGATGTAAGGAGGGAGCTAACTAAATTTTTTAAGTTTAGAATACAGTGAGCAGATACAATAATTCTACCTAAAACAAGACATAGACAAGACTCATGTCTAACTGCTTCCATAAGTCACAATCTGTATGTGCTCCTAAATTTTCCCATAATGTTTCTCATGTCCTGGATATTGGGGATGCTTTGCATCTTGTGAGGCTGGCAGGATGGCATCAAGTGAGACCAGCCATGTGATAGCTAAACAGGGTAAATGCTGAACAGAAAAGCAGTGTCCAAAGTTGTTAACAGGGATAGTTGTAAATGTACGAATAGTGTGCTATTCAAAGGTTTGGTCTCTGTTTATTTTTTAGTAAACAGCCTAAAATGTCACTACTTGCTGAGACTTTTGCAAACATCTTTGTTCTAAAGTGGCGTGAAATTCAAAGAAAACTCAGATGTTCTGCAGACATTATTATTGATGGCTGTACTTTAGACTTTGACCCCATATATACTTCATGCAATAACTCTGTCCCACTCTAATTGACATATAAAAAGTCAAAAGCAAAGAAACATTAAACTCCCCAAATTTCTTAAATTATAAAAAAAATATTGGATTTCCTTGGAACTTTTTGTACAAAGATAGTATGATTTTCATGTTCCCTGAATCAAAGAAAATTTCTTTGGATGCATTTTTAAAAAATTAGTTTAATCAGACAGTATTCTGTACCTTTGATCTGGTGTGCCTGTGTCTGCTTTTTTGAAATACCTCATATATAGAAGCCTTTTGATGCTTTGAGAATTTTACTTGAAATAACAAACATATACAGCTAAATTAATGTGAAGTCCTGTTCTCTTTGAGCATGGACATTGAATGAGACAGAGAAAAGGTCTGGTATGTTTGCAAATAGTATTTCCAGAAGGATTCAGAAAACCAGTGCCTTGTTATAGCTAGCCTATGACTGTCCTTGTATTATTTCTTTATAAAAACAGCAGATTCTTGCAAAAATAAGCAGCAATGTTCACCCAGTCTCTTAGCACTCCTTTCTATGTAAGGTTCCAGGTAGTCCTATTACACTCAGCAGAGGAACTCATTTAATGTATAACTGCACAAAAGTGGAGTAAAGAGAATAAAATAAGAATGGGCAAACTCTAGAAGTAATCTAATGTTTCTTTTGCATATGTGAATGACGATCCATTCTTGGCTCAAGAATAATATAAATACACATTCCTCAGAGGCAAGATGAAGGATTGACGTGGATTTCTCATGGAATATTTTTTTAGAGAGGACATCTTGTTGAAAATGACTGAAATAAATTACAGTGAGTAGGTGTGCATTCTGTTTCTATCATTCAAATGTCTGAACAGTGACTGCTGTTAGTAGGAAAAAAAGATGGCAGTTATTCAGGCACTGAATTCATATGCTGTTTATAATTATACACTGTAGTTCTTAAGAATAAATTATGACAGTAGAGGTTACCATCATGCAAAAATAAAAGCATACTAAGCACCACATGTATAGCAATCATTATTTTGCAAAACCTGATCTTACTACAGATTAAGAAGGACTCAAGTTTCATATTGGTCTTCAACAAATCACAGATTGTTCATGCTTAACTACATAGTGCCAGGAACAGTGCTGGCATACTACAGTGTTTGGGATGTACATTCATACTCCATTAGGATCCCTGGCAAAAGTGCAGGCACAGATAAATTGGTTTTTTATATATCCACCTCAATTTGTTGACCTGCTGAAGGATGCTTCCTGACAGATGATGTAGGCATTGTAACTTAAAAGGGGTAAACAAAGAAAACTGAGCTGTATAAGGATAGCCTATTAGAAGACTGATCCTGCCTCAAATGTAATAATGCTTTGCTCTTCAGGAAGTCCTACTCATTTCATTGGGCTGTAATAAAGTACCAGTCAAATTTGCTATGACAAAATTAAACCCATACTCTAAATTCATTAATTTTTCACTCATTTGAAATCAGAGACACAGCTGTAGTAGACCTGTTCCACATGGGTCATGAACAAGCTGATAGACCCCTTTTCTCTCAAGTTTACCCTGACTCAAGTGGGTTTCAGTACTACCCCTTCCCCAAACCCTGGCACGCACCCAGGCTACGTCTCTCTGCTCTATAAATGGGGTATCTTGGTCCTACTGCTGAAGGTTTTGGGGCCAGTGCTCCTCTTGCAGATTGACCAATACCTTTGGCATGGTTTTTTTCATAGCTCCAGGCTGTTCAGTCTGGTTATGGCACAATTATTTTATAATTGAGATAGTGCAAGAAATGTAATGAGCAATGCAAAATCAGAAGTCACTTGAATGTATTTTATTCCTGTGATTTCTTTACTTCTTTTGGAAGCTCCTTGAGCTTAGGAAGCCAAGATGCTTCCTCTCTTCTGTTCCTTGCAAAGCTTCTCCTTCAGAGCCTGGCATCAGCCCTTACTTTGAGGCTTTGCCTCTCGCTTCTCTTCTTGTTTCCTGTCAAACTGGTCTCTGTTTCTCTTCCTTTTCATTTTTATTTTTTTTAAAAGGTGGTGAGAGATTCTTTCGTTTTGATCTGCCTCAGCCTCTCAGTGAAAGGATCAAAGCTTCCCACTTCGCTCCATCTCCCTTTGCTCCTTTACCTCCCCTCACTTTCTTTCTACTCTTCTTCTCTTTTGGAGATCAGAGTAAAAAAAATATGGTTTTGTCCTAAGTGGAGTGATCTCTTTGCATAAGGAAATTCTCTTCAAATGGGTGACTAGCAAAGTTGAATGGCTGTCAAGTATTAATCCTATACCAAGCATCAGAATTTCTTCTGTCACCACCTTTAGGTTTTAATTCAAAGTAAAAACAAATACAAATGAGACACTAATAAAGTCCTAGTCTCTGAGTGGAACATTTGATCTGACATAAATATAATATGAAACAGAATGCTTAAATTGTACATGGAAAGACACATTGAATCATCAGGTATATGTAATTTTAAAGCCCTATGAATCTTTTCACCTGCATCTTTCCTGCATGCTTGTACATCATTTACTGCTTTTTATTCCCCTGGAGTATGGAAGCGGAATAGCATATTTTACCAAAGAGGGATCTTAACAGAAAACATAACTGCATTTACATGGGATTTCCAGTAAGTATTCAGACATTCCTTGGCTAATAAACCTATTTACCACAAGCAGTAATGTGCAGGTGTGCATTCTTAAACAAGCAAACATCAGTTTAAAATGGGTTGCACAAAACCTGTGAATACAAGATGAATCTTGCATACTGTGAACTTTCACATTGCTTTCTTTTATTGTTTTGTGTATCTCCTTGAGTGGAAAGAAATTTAATCAAAATAATAAAGAAGCATTGCAATAAAGGAAACTCTCATACCAATGGCTCTGTTCCCACCTTATTGTGCCTGAGATAAAATATTCTCCAAGAAGACGATCTGATACATACCCAGCATTATTGGTGATAGTTTGTCTACTGTACCCAAACTGGATTTTGCATTTGTACTTTCTTCTGTTCGGCTTTTTAAAAAGAGGTGGGTCCTTTTCAATAAGTATTTTTGGATGCCATCTGGCTGGAGACCAAAGCCAAGCCCTACATTTATCGGGCCCAAACATCACACCATGAGAAACCCAGTGATGACAGCTAATGCTTAGAAGAGACCATGCTGCAGCAAGGATGTTGTTGAGAGGGTAACAGGTTTCCGCAGCTCTACCCTCTTCCTTTTGTTGGCTCAGCACTTCTATCCTGGACATATCAGCTGCAGTGCCATATATCATTAATGGTTTGCCTGTCATTTCCCTCCACAAGGCAACTCAGGTTTATAAAGCCTTAGCAGTCTCCATCAAATTGAACCAAACTTGGGATCCCTTGAGTGAGACTAGACTGACCCACATGGCCCTGCACTCCTGTTACCCTCCTTGAATCTATGAAAAGCTGTGCTGGAGGAAGCAGGGTTGTTGTGTGCTCTCTTTTATAACTAGCACATTTCTCCTATGTACACTGCTTACCTCCACTTTAACGTCCAATCTCAGCAAAGCCTGTGTGAACACAGATGTGAGGTCAGGAGGAACCTAGCTTACCCTGCAGCATGGTGGGGCTCCCTGCAAGTCCCAGCATGAAGCTGCTTTTGTTGTCCTCACTCCCAAGGTGATTCTCTGATGGGCAGCACAGAGGCAGATGTTCAGGGTGGCAGCATCTTCCATTTGTAATTCCATTTGCTGTTTGAGAACATGTAATATCCTGGGTTAACAGCATGCATGAAAGTCAACAAGGAAGAAACGAATGGATAAACTTATCACAGAGGATAGCGAACAATTATAAATGTAGGTCTGCTTTCAGCCCCCATGCTATATCACAGCTTGGCATTCTTTGATCACCAGTGGGAGATCTAACAAATGTTAAAAAAAAACAAGGGGTAGGTTTTAAATGTTTGTGAGAGATTTCAGTTCTCTGGAACCTGTTTTTCTAAACCTAAGCAAACACTATCTTCAGTGACTTGTGCTTGTGACTTATTTCCCACACACAACATAGATTAGTAAAGCATGTTTTTAGATTTGTTGACATTTAATAAAAGCTAAACACTCCAGGGGAAAATAAATAGTTTTTGTTCTGTAGCCATAGCTGAATTTCCTTTTGGTTGGAATCTTAGCTGGGTGCTCCTAGCATTTATATTCAATTAGAATCAAACATGGCCAAGAAAACTGAAATCAAGACGCAGGTTTGTATCTGTGTATGGAGACCATCATTCTATCATATTCTCATGTGCATTAGGAGAAGAAAATATATTCCTATTAATTTTACTTGCATTAAAGTCTTAAGGAAACCTGCCAAAAATATAATTTTGCATGAGTAATCAGAACACTCATTTGGAGTTTTAGAAACTGAATCATTGACTTAATCCATATGTTTTAGCTTGGATCTCTGAAATGTACCATGCTTGTTGTGATGAAAATAGAGCAGTTTTAAGAAATTCAACTGGAAAAAAATATAGCTATGTTAAACTTCAAACTATCTGATAATAAAATATGGAAAAAAATGTTAGGTTTATTAGCAACATTTGAATGACAAAGTATTTATTGTGAGGTTATTCTAATGCTATTCTCTTGGAATTTTATTTTGTACTTCATAAAAAGTAACATAACCCATTGCACCTAATTGTACAAAATTATTGATAGGAGAATATCTACATGCTGACATCACCACTCTATGCATATTTGTATTCAGCATTGTAAGGGTTTAAAATTGACACCTAAGAAAGCTGTTAATATTCATTAACAAGTGCTTCCACAGCTTTCAGGTCTGGCCAAACAGAAGTGTTAAAACATTTTCACCTAAGAGCATCTGAGTTGATCACTTAAATGGCATCAGAAGGCATCAGACAGGGAGTGAAAGTATTGTAAAGTATAACTTGAAAATGTAAGCATTTTATGAGCATTTAATACAGGAAAATATATATACATGTACACACATATATAAACTTTTCATATTTAGTGTTAATTTTGGAAACACTGAGGAGAAAATGTCTTCCCCTTTAAGTGATTTATCAGGTTCATGTGCCAAATTATCTTTAAAGTATAAAGATATTGAACTGAAATTGTATTTTACAATTTATTTTTACAATATTAACTACAGAGTTCCTAGGGTTACTTCTTGCTTTACCAAAACTTGAGAACTTATCTCAGATTTTGTTCTATTTTAATCACAATTTTTTTCATTTCCATTTTTCCTGTGATCTGCTGCAACCAACCAGCTCCACTTACTGATGCTAAAATAGTCTCACTGTTACATGAAAGGACAGTGCTGGTGGTGAACTGGGTGTGAAAGGTTTGTTCTAGTAGTAAGAAAACCTTTTTCTCAGGACCAGTTTTTCCTACTGTTTCATAGTGATGGAAAGATCAAACGCTGTCTTAAACACAGGAGTTCTATACTACGGCAACAAAATGTTACTTTATAATGTGGGACCAAAAAGTAAAAGGTCTTTTGTTTAACAGTCTCTCTGAAAATGATTTGGCTTCTTCTCTCATCTCTGTGTACAATGAACTCCAAATCTGTGCCCTATTACTTTGTAACTCTGAACACCTACTCCCCCGCATGTCTTCCCACCATCAGATGTTTAAGTCCTAGGCTAATAGCAGATCCATAGTGCTAGTACGTTTCCCTGGGATTTGGAAAAAGCCTTTAAATAGATTTTTATTGGTTTTTAAGAACAAGGTTATTTTGTGTTAATAATCGGCATACATTAGGCTTTAGATAATTGATTTATGTAACTTAAAGTTTTGCCTTTCAGCTAAATAAACACTGTATGTGTTCACAGGTGTATTGTCCTCAAGGGCATTCAGCTTTTCAGGGTGGCAGCTGCTGCCAAGGTGTTGCTGATACAGCTCTGCATATAATTTATTGGAAACACGTGCTGGCTTATGATGAAGATAGACAGGAAACTAAAGCAGACAACATGTTTAACCACCATTTAAAAAGTTCAGGTTCAGAAAGACAATGTGTCTGAGATGTTTGGTTGATGTTGCCAGGATCTTAGTGAGAGTTTACAAGCTCCCAGAAATCACCATAAGGAACAGATTGTCCAGGAACTGCAGAATTGCATTCTAACGAGCATTGCATGCGATGGCGCCAGTGCTCATTGATTACAAAATCCTGTCATTTGTAACTAACAGAAATTATAGAACGTATTCCCGGGCTGATGTTAAAATGGCTTTGGAAGGAGGTTAATATCCAGAACTCATCTCAGCCTGAGGGATGTTGTGTGGTACATAACACTGTTATGTGCGTAAGCACACCGGGACATTTGTACATTTCCAGGATTCTACAATTTTTCTGCCATATTTTACTGCGTGAGGACTATAACAAATAACTGGTAAGCACTAATATGTCAAAGCAAAAGTGGAAATCTGATTCAAATTTACAGCGGAAGGAAGGACACTCCAGAGGAGAGCCCCTCTGCCATCAGTAACTTACCCCAAACCTATGTAATGCATATGTCAGATGAGTGGGCTACTGTGTTATGTGGGCTGCTGCTGCAGCCCATCAGCATAGCACAGTAAGGGAGCAACAGGGAGAGACCGGATCCAGTGCACATGGGAATAGGTGGAAAGCCTTCTATTGACCTCAGTGGGCTTTGGCTTAGATCCCAGGAGGAAAAAAAGTGAACTTCTTTATTTTCTGTGGCCAAGTTAAACCATTAAAGTTATTTAAACGTTGCTTTTTCGTGGGGGGGGGGGGGGGGGGGGGGGGG
>JANZLQ010000037.1:8982923-9002958 GCA_026212715.1 Elanus axillaris | reverse complement strand
ACTTTCAACTTTTTAATTTTTTATGCCCCCCCCCCCCCCCTTTTTAATAATAGGTTTCTCTGCACAGGTAGATTAAATACAAGAAATTATGTGTGGGATGTGAGCTCTCATTATACAAAATGTTTTATCCCTCTGGCTTTAGAGATAACTTTTCAAACATAAATTGCTTCAATAATTAGTTTTCCTGAATATATTGCATATTATTGCATAAATTTGTGGGGGGCATTTATTGTCTGAAACACAGAAAACGTACACAGAGAGTCCTAGGATTAACAGAACTGTTTAGTCCAACTTAAAAAACCCCCAGCACTACAATAATTTTTTACAGTTATCAAGCCTTTTGACTTGCACATGTTTTAATGCTGTCCTTGTTTTGTATGGGTCTTTAAGTCATCTTTAAATTAAAAAGAATTAAACATAAGTTGCATATTTCTTTATGCTATTATGGCTTAGGTCCTCAAATGGGGTGGTTCTAATTCAACAACTGCAACGGTACTGACTGTCCTTTATATGTCTTAGGACATAAATACAATTTTACTTAATATCTCCTTTTACCATTTGTAGCTCTTTGGTGGACCTGAAACTCACAAAATTGACAATAAAATTTTCTACATTATACTCTGTTTAAATTTCAAATGATTAATTATCAAATGCACATGCCCTAGACATGGAAGCCATTTTTTTCCTTTTTATTTTGATCACTGTATCATTTTTTTGGGCAGAGTGAATTTTAAAACATGAGCTAGAAGAAGCCCGGTGCCATACGGCTGGTTGCAGAAGCATGTGAGAGCACGGCTGCCCATAGGGCAGTAATGAGCTGCAGAGTTCCACATGGAAACTTTGCTCTACCTCAGTGTTGCAAAAAAGAAATCAATAAACTGAGATAGAATTACAGAAAAATCGGTGATACAAAGAATGAGGAGGTCACTAGATACAGAAATTTGTGATGGGAAATGGAGCAATATTAAGGACCCTTATTTAGCCTTTTTGAGTTCAATGATGACTCCATAGAAATCCATGGTAACTTCCACAGCCTTGTGTGGGGCCTGGATTTCATCTTCTACAGCCATGAATACCCTACAGCAAATAATTTTGTCTGTGAGAAGAGAAAAGAAAAAAACAATGCAAGTATTCCTAGCACACATCGTGAATGGATTAATGACATTAAGTCCTTCAGAATATAATAAAATCCTACATTTTATTTTTTAAAATAGTGCAATCGTGTTGTTATGTGGAGCTAAGGCATGTCTTCCTTTTTTCCTATATTGTATGATGACATCACCTAACGATGCATCACTTCTCAGGGATTTTGTGCAGAATCTTAATGTTTACACTAGCAACGTAATTTAAGAAAGTATCTTATGTAAATCCTTGAATCTCCTAGGGTCTAGGAATGAAATGTAATGCTAATTTGATTTAGTAATTTGTTCTCTCTCCCCAGAAACACACAATTACTGCTTTTGAAAGACTTTTTTCTTTTTCCATCACGCTAGGACTAAATTGAAAGTTGAGTCGGCAGCAAAGCCCAGGCTGGGAACATAGCAGACCTCTGCTACTCAGCCTCTTACCAGCCAGAACATACAGTGCTGGGAGTTTTATTTCTGAAAACGGAATGTTCATTATCTCTTTTTTTTTCTTTCCTTACAAAAAAATGGAAACAAAATAAGTTGTCTTGAAATTCTGTAATAATAATCTAAACTTGAAATGTGAGCTGAAAATAACGTGCCTCTCTGTGTGTCTGGATGAGAGAGGGGTTGTAGCTGTATGCGTGTCTGTTTGCAGGAGAGAAGGGGGGAGGTTGTGTATGTGTGTGTGCATACAGTAGTGTAGAAATATTTCATCAAATGAGTGGTTTCCTGTCCTGATCTGTAGATTTCTTTCTTCCATGAAAGGAAATGGAGATAATTGATCTGAATTCCACCAACATATAAAAGAGATTGTGGGCAATTTGTTTTCTGCAGGGCTACTTAAATATATGGTGATGTAGTGAGCAGAAAAGATCACCCACAAATTCTGCAGCAGTCACAGCTACATGGTAGGCACACCCAGGGGACCGATACATTCCGTCATTTGCAAAGTATGACTTTCTTTTCTTTCTCTCTCTCTCTCTCTGTCTTCTCCTTTAAGGATACACGATGTCCCTCCAGGTTCTGCAGTCTGGGTTTGATTAAATAATTATAAACTTCAAGCAGCAGATCTATCATTTACATTCCTGAACATGCCAACATGTGCCTTTTGTGGGGATGCCAACCAATACCAAAGCTTCTCTCATTATTGTCATTGAAAATACAGTGGTTCAATGTTTGTGCTATTTCCTGGATTTTGGCGATATAATGTTGCCCAGCAATTTGCTGTTAGTGCCAACAACACTAAAGAACTTCATAATAAATCCTTTCTATATTTACTCAGTCCACCACTGTGTCACTGAAATTAGCATTTTATGATCTTATGCTCCAAAGGACCTATTTTCTCTCTTTTAACTCCATCCTATTATGAATCCTAACAGAAAATCCATCAAAGCATGGTTTGCTTCAGCTTTTCTCTATAACGATTGCTGTCATGTTTGTTTTCTGAAAGGACGTGGAGCTTGTAGCTTCATGGTAGATGATGGTAAAGATAAACTAAACTAACAAACAAGACAGAGTGTTTAATTTAGAGATGTTACAAAGAGATTGGCTTAAAATGTCAGATGCTACCACTTCATGCAGGCTAAAGTACAGAAGACAAAATTTACAAACAGAGAAATATACCACAAAGTAACAGAACCTGATCCTGCTCTGTGGTCCAGAGGGGCCAACTCTGCTCATCTGAGTGACAGGCAGAGTGAAGAGAGAGGGTTCGACTGCACTGAATGAAAATATCACACTAATGGAAGAAAATAATAATCAGTGCAGGGGCTTTAGTAAAGGACTGTTCTCAGGGATACTCCAGCCAACTTATCACAGAAACTGTGGGACCATTGGGGCTCAAATACTGTTGTATCTAGGTAATCCAGCCCTTTGCTTAAAATAGTATGGAAGAGGATAAAACAATGCCTTTTGCACTGAAATCCTCAGAGGGGCCCTCCTGTAAACCCTGAGTTTAGGGTCCTGTCCAGGTGGTCGATACAGGGCCAAATTCCACTCATTTGTGGTCTTACCAACGGATGGTGACACTGTGGGCTCTGCCTACTGGGAAAAGGAACAGGTATGGTCCGAGCAGGGGAGCAGCTGATATTAAAATGATTGAGGGGAAAATGAGAAGCAAGGATTTTCTAGGAAAAGGAAGAAGACGTTTGACAAAAAGGAGAGTGAGCAGAGAGAGAGAGGTTTTGCTTTTGAAGTAGGGAAAGTTGAAAGCAATGCTTCCTGGAAAGAGGAGGATGACCAGAGAAGAGGAGGCTTGTAAAGAGACACACTATGGGATGCACAGTAGTTTTATTTGTTGCTTGCGATTGTAATTTTTCCACTAACAGGAAGAGCATCACTGCTATCCTCTCATAAACCCCCAAAAGCTAAAAAGATTTTGCTGAATATGATAGCATAGAGCAAGTCCACCAAAAACACCCTCACCCCCCAGAATGGAGTATTTTGGAAATGCGCACGTGTGTGCACGTGGAGTCACGAGGCTGGGAAAGAAACTGCCCTGTAATCTTAGCCCTCATGGCAAAAGCAACTCCCACAGCACTCTGTGATGTGGGTGCACACAAGCTGAGTTACAAGCTTTCACAGATGCAACCGATCGTTATGAAAATCTCACGGCAGAAGTCATTTAACCCGTCTCGTCATGCCCCCTTACAGTGGTACAAATGCCACGGTTGCACCAGTGAGAGCATCAAGGCCACTGCATAGACTCACGAGGAGAGAACGTGCTTTCTAGGGTCCATTCAAAGAGTTTCATTAATCACGCGGCATTTTGAATAACAAGGATACTTGCAAGAAAAATAAGATACTGCATGGCAAAAAAGGCTATGATCTGCTTTACGAAATAAAAATAAGTGTTATTTGGCTCAGCAGCTTACAGAGCCTACAGACCCCTCTTCTCTCAGTGTGAGACCCGCGGGATTTGCAGCAGGGTATCAGCCACCAGAGGACACTCTTATTTCTCCAGGAAGGCAGTGCTCTGGGAACCAGTGAAACGCGAGCAGGAGACTAAGCTGAGAGGCTGTTAAAAGCTGAAAACAAACCTGATCTTCAGGTCAGACCAAGAGCAATTTTGTAAACAACTCCCAGGGCATAATCTACTTTTTGCTTTTCATGAGACAGGCTACAAAGCAGGTTTTTCTTATATTGGGTTGTACACCCTTGGATTAAGCCACCTATTAAACTGTTTGCTTAAGCGTGATAATGAGAGAGGCACAGTTGATTACATGGAGAAAATGTTTCAGTTGGTTGAATTGTTAGGGCAGTAACCTAGCTTTTTCTCTGGTTGGAGTTTTGTCATGTTCGTGCAGCAGTAGTGCTTTCTATGACTTTGTTTTAAGCCCTCACAGGTGGTAGAAGGGTGTGAGAAAACATTAATAAACACAGAAAACAAAAATGTTCATGCAATGCTGCTTGCATAGATAGATGGCTGTGTAGCTGTCTATGTAGTTATCTATATGCCAAATGTCATACAGGCATTAGGTGAAAACATGGGACCAGGTATACAAAAGTGCCCAATTTGTCTCTGCTGGGGCCTCTTCCCCCAGTAGAGGCATTCAAACTCCCACAAACTCTGGAAACTCAGCACATAAAACAGTAAAATGAAAATAAAAAGAACTAGAACAACAAAACCCACCCTGTTTTTCTGTTTCTGATTTTTCTACTCTACTACATCTAATGTATTGTTCAACTTCTTTCCTGGTTTAAATCTGTTGAGTTCAGTGTGTCACTGCTAGAATTTGCATGGAAAGGCATTTCTGTTGCCATTATAAAACATATAAATCTCTGGAATAAAGAAATCTCTTCTGGTGTGACACGCTATCGTGGCTGTATTCTGCTTACAGAAGGATGTCGGCTCCTGCCTGTCGGCACTGAGGACACAGGTACAGAAAGGCGGAATACAGTCTCATACATCTGGTTAGAAGTAATCCGGGTGAATGGGCTGGTGCGGCTTCCAGCTAATCAGAGCAACTCCAAGGAACTAAGCGATGAGCCTACACATTTTATGAGTTTAAACAGTAAGCAGAGACTGAGCCCTAATTCTCTAGACTTGTGGTGTGACCAGAAACCACCTCCTTTTCTGCTTCTGATTTTCCTCAGTAGTAAGGAAAACTGAGCTACAAGAACAATATTTCACCAACAATTTCTTCTAAAAGTATTCTAATAAAAACATCCTGAAACTAGCATTCAGCTACTTCCTTTTATAAGTTCTTTTTTGTTCTGAGTTTTGAGATAGTGGTTTAAAAAAGTGGTTTTAATCTTAAATTAAAGAGCAATAAACAGAGTAAAAATTATTACTGAAAATAAAGAAAGTCTTGCCATTTAACTTATGATTAAATTACTAGCTCAATTAGTTACTGAAGTTATAGTAGTCCTTCCCTCAATTTGTCATTAAATGACAGAGAAAACATCTATAAAGCAGATTCTGGGCTTTTAAAGATATGAATATAAGCAACCAGAAAAAAAAATATGTGGGCGACTTTTCAAAGTCTCTGACATACTAGGGAATACAGCAGATATCAACATTGTTTTAATTTATTTCGTCTGCTTCCATCTGTGCACACTGCACTGTTGGCTTGTTGCGATGCTTGATTTGTTATTTTATACCTCTATGTATGAAGGTCACTTACTCTACTTATGTTTTCACTTATGGGACCTCATTCGTTTCACAAACCACTACTGCAAGGATGATAGAAAAGTCTGTTGAAAGATATGAAATCCCTATGATACAAAGGTGGCAGTGATTATTCTCACACTGTGACCACTGGGAGGAAATTTCCCTGGATTGATTTTGGACGCTGTGCTCCTGGATCGACACCTTTGGTAGATTAGCAGTGATACAGGTTGCAGTCTACCAACAGACCTTTGTTGACAGTGTGCAAATACACTTTTAAGTTATGGAATTTCTCTTTCCATCACCTTTGATGACACTCGAGCAATCCTACGTACTTCTATGCCCAGAAAAGCACCTTAGGTGGGCCTAAAAAGGAAGCAATGGCACCAATAGACATTATCTTCAGTCCATCTGGGGCTTTGGGAACTTGGTCTTTCTCACGCCATTGTCCACCACATAACATCTGGATGCTGTGTTGTCACCATGTGCCCCTAACTTAGTACAGTGTAATCCTGATCTCGACGCCACTCTCATAAATCAGTTATGCGACCCAAGGACAGCTGGGCAGAAGAGTGTTGCCTGTTTCTTAACCATAATCCCTTCATGTATCTATCTTCACTAAACTAGGCATACTGCCAATTACTATATCCCTGTTTTCCACTTCTAAAACCTCCCAAATCCCTGTGTTCATGCTGCCCTACTGAACATGGCACGACTTTCTAGTCCGATTCTCCAAGTCTTTTCCTCCAATTTGCTCCTTTAGAAGCATAATCTCTAGACAAGGTCTAAGAAGTGAATTAGGCAACTGTTACTGTAAAAATTTAGTCATCCTCTTAGAACTGCCTTTATCTTACCTTGGATATTCATGGACTGAAAAAGATGCATGTTCTTTTCCGCTTACATCTCTGTCTTCAGCCATGTTCATCAGCTCACATCTGAAAGCAGAGCAGAGATGCACTTGAGGCCCTGAACTTTTGCCTTTCTAGTTGTCCTCTTGAGCACTTAGTGCTCCACTGATGCTTTTAAAAAAAAATTTAAACGAAAAATAAGATTAAACAGACTTTTTTCCCTAATGTCAAGAAAGAGTCTGCTTGACACTAGGAATTACTTCTGCCATGATCATCATTAAATAATATTGCTGCAAGCAAAAAATTACATTGTGCAAACCAAATAAAAACAAAACAAGCCCTTTCAATCCCTTAGAGTTCTTCCCAGAATATTTTCTCCAAATTCATATACTCACGCTTCAAGAAAGTACTGGAAAAAAGCTAGTTTGCTGAGTGGGTGGGGTCTTCACTGGTCCTGTGCCAGGCCATATATATAGGATTCTATCATGCTTGCTGTTTTTTTTATCAGGTAAAGAGAGGAAAAAATATGTGGAAGGCAAGAGCAAATGGCATCCTACACAATAATCAAACTCCTTTCCATCATTAACCTTCCTAAAAAAAAAAGACAACTAGATGTAAGAACAAGGCAGCAGTAAGTGAAACAGAGCATAAATCAGTAATTAAAAACATCACATGCAAGAACGTATGCAGTCTCAGAGCTTTTTGAGGACTCAGTCCCCTGGTGGATGCAGTACACACTATTTGCAGGGCTAAGCGGAAAAAAATACAAGTTATGCTGCAATTCACTGATTTATGGGAAGACATCTCTTTTACCACTTTGTGACATATTTCTATTGATTTACGTGAAATACTAGTTTTACACATTTATCTTTCAACTATGCGAATGAGTACACCAGGATAGACTACAGTTGTGTCACTGTGTAGCTTTAACCCTCTTTAAGGCACATGGGGCAGCAATAAAGTGGTAGGTGTGGATTCCCTCACCATGTGGCTCTGGATAACATTTTCTTTCGGACCCACCTAAGCCAATGGAGGAGTGTACTACCATCAAGTACTCATGGTCACTTGGCTGTTAGCGCTTGCTGTACCCTTTAACAAGGGCTTTCTGACCTGTTTCTGCCTGGCTGAGATGAATTTTCTAAGACCTGCTACACAAACTATTTCAATGGACCTGGCTTGTTTTGGGACTATAAGAACTATAAAGCTGCAACAGTACATTAGCTCTTAAAGTCCAGACATCTGAAACGGCAGCAGTCAGGGTCTTGCACAGAAGAGCCTGGAGACACAGTGCATCCACCATGGCCTGCAGTGGTTTCTTAATACTCACTTGTCACCTGACACTAAGGGACAGCACTAGAAAACCCAAGAAGTAAGGTAAAAGACCAAAACTATAATGAACTTCATTAAGGAAGCAAGCAAGTGATGACATCACCAAAGACCTATATCCCCAAGGGCAGCAGAAAGTTTGTTAAATGCATATCCAGGATCTTTTCAGAAATGGCTTGCATTCCATGTCATAAAAGAGTTCTTTTCTTTAAAAAGCACAGCTCCCAAATGTGCAGCCTTACCAGCCTGGCATGTAGGGACAAATTTGCCCCTAACTCCAAATGGGGAAGCCGGTTTATGCCCCAGCTGAAGGCACCTGTCAGGTATTGGGGAGTCTTGTGTGCCTGACTTGCTGGCAGTGACCAGTCTCCCCATTATTACTGGGTACATCCAGCAAACCCCAAAACATTTATCAGAAGCCACATAATTCACGAAGAACCCCTGCAGGTGATCAGCTTAAGCACCATTTGCCCATGACCTTGGAGGCAAGCAGAATGCAATGCAAGCACATTTCAGCAATGAGCTGACACCTGACCCTCCACCAGCCCTGTCGATGAGGAAGAGGCACTGCTTTCCAAAAGGCAGGCATGTAGGTAGGCAGGGCTGAAACAGTGTGTTCCAGTAATTTGGGATGACAGGGGAGACATTGCAGGTTATTACATCTAGCGCACATAGGAGCTTTGTTTTGTCTAACTCGTGTGATATTCTGGGGCTCAGTGCTCTCGCCCCAAACTCTAGGAGGAAACATGGGGGGAGAAGAGAAGGTAGCAAGAAGGAACAAAACCACTACTATACTCACACTGGCCCAACACAGAGGCCAGGCCACATTTGGGACTGATTTAGAAAACTATTTGGCAGCATCTGTGGAAAAATGGAAGATCAAATGACACCTTTCTCGAATCTAAGTAATTTCTACAAGTTAAACGTGAAGCACCCCAATCAGCCACAGTGATAACCTTTCTACTGTTGAGCTAATATTGTCTCCATTAGATGTTTATGCATATGATTGTATACATCCATATCTAATATTTGTCAGTTGGTAGGGCCTCAAAAATTTCACAGTGGATATAAAAATCCTGTTTAGAAAATGTAGGCCTGTAGCAATAGGTGGGCCATTTTAGTTACTTCTGGAGGCCCATTAGTGCCAGTCCATGACACCTCTCTCTCCCCATAAGCACCTGGAAAATAATTTGGTTAGAAAAGGGATATCAGACTTGACACCTGAGTTAGAGGTAAAGCATTGCTAAGCTCTTTGGTAGAAGTGAGAAGAAGAACATCAATGGAAAAGAGACAGTTCCTTGAGACCATTCCTTCATTCCTGTTGTGATGACTTTAAGTGCGTGAATATTCTCAGGGACAACTGTTCTGATGTTGAAAGAACACAGGACAGAGAGGTATTACTGTCCCAATGCAGTACAGTGCTTTAGCCCATGTGTTTTATTAGAGCTGAGAGAGTTTAAGAAAAGAGCCCTGTAATGTTCATGTTCCCCTGGTGAGTTTATGCATGCTCTCACAGCTCTAATAAAAACATACGATGAAGGTAAATTAGGGCAGATGACTGCTTCTGTCAACACTGAGCAAACAGCATCTTCAAGGTTTATGTGTGACTTAGAATTCAAGAATGCAGACTTTGTTTTTCATTGATGGGCTTGTTAAAGATACTTTGATAGTTCCAGAGGAAAAAGAAATTATATAGAAATGTGAAGAGATTAAAGCAAAAGAGAAGAACCTTGACATCAGACGGGAGCTTGTTTGATTAGGTCACTCTATAGACTAGAAATAATTAAAAATAAAGAAGACAGATGGAGGATGTCAGGTGCTTAAAACAACATCTCGAGTCTACCAGTGCTAGTGTTTGTGCGAGCCAAGACTTCAGGCTTCACAGATGTTGAACATGTCTTTTTGGCTGAGGATCTCAGGAGGATGAGGAGAGGCACCAGAATTTAGTGTGAGCAAAATGGAGATTGTGCAAGTCTGCCAGCACTGAAGAACATTTGCTGCTATTAACAAGCAGAGAAGGAGCTTTCCTGTCACTGTTCTGGGGCAGGCAGACAAGCTTGCCGCTAGTCTGGTTCCCTGCCTTTTGCTCCTCACCTGCTGCTGATTGCTCAGTCTGCCTTCGAATTAATGAAGTGGCTATTTGCCTTAAGGAGCAACTTGTTCCAATCCCAGGAGACCTGCTCCCGCCTGCCTAGTGGCTGCAACAGCAATGCCAGCAGCCTGGCAGGTGGTGGCAGATCAAAACCAAAAACTCCCGCAGAGCTTCTGGGGATTTCCTCACTAATATGCTGATACATACATTAGTTGACTGACTGACACTGCCTAAATATTTGTCCTTTACTGCTATGTTTGGCCATGATTTTATAGCAACTTTGGTGGTTTGTGATTTAGCTCACTTTATGCGTGAGCTCCTTTGACTTTTTTTTGCTTGCTGCCCATCTGCCAGCTGCCACTGCAGGATTAGGAGGGTTGACATCAGGCCATTTCACCTGAGTTTTCTCTTTCTCAGTGAGAAACGAATGAGTTTTGACCTCCCACCTAAGTGCTGCAGGCAGTAATGGAACATTAATGGACTTTGACAGAAACTAAGGAAGGCTACGCACATATATTTACCTTGCACAACACTGCGTATTAGTCCGAAAGCACGAAGGAGTTCTCAGCATCTGTATATCTCTGCAGAAGGTATTTGCATGTTTGCTAAATTCCCACTGAACAGGGAAGCCTGGAAATGGCACAGATAAGCTACTGTTTCCCAGCCAGCACCAGGTTCAGCTGCAGCCAGAGCTGAGGGTTGCTCCATACAAGACCAAGACAGACCAGGACTGCCAGAGGGAAAGAAACCAGAAATATCTGTCTTTTCACTCTAGTCACTTGACAGTTTGATGCTTAACCAGGAAAGAAAGACAGGTACCATGACTGTTCAGGTGATCCTGGAAATACACATTATTTAATTATCCTCCCCAATCTCATATTATTAGAACAGATACCATTTGTCCTGTTACATAAAATGAAATAGGTGCCTTCCTTTTCTTTAAAGTCAACTTGATAGGATCATGCGTGGTATTTAACTGCAGTGATAAATACATATGGTTTAGGAATTCAATTATATTTAAGTTCTTCTCTAATAAAGCTAGAACAGCTGGCTGCCAGATCCGCAGACTGCTTCAACTTTGTCAGGAGCATCCAGCATATTTTAAAACCATCTCTTGACCCTACAGAGGAGGTCAATGTTTCTCCTGGCAGCCCACTAGTTATTTTTTAAGTGTCTTGACTTTTTTCTGTGGCGTAATGCAATTTTACTCATTATCACTACAGATGTCAGATCAAGACTAGCAAGATTACAGCAGTAGCTGGAGCATATGGTTGAGTCATATGAATAATAATCATAAATCCTTTTTGACATTGGCCCATTATTACATCCTGATCATGTCCCCTTGGAATCTCTTGTTTGGTGTAATGTTTAAGTCATTATAAGAAATCTCTGGAGGTCCAGATTTATAGAGATCTCTACTGGAGAAACACAGTATTAGCAGTATGTTTATACAAACATAAAACATGTGAATATTATATACCAATATATTTACATGTAGTGTTGATGGAGACATACAGGAGAAGCAATTAATGATTGGCAGTCACTAAAGAAATGTTTCTGATGACATCTTAAAATCATAGGGTAAGTCAGTGTGACAGAGATGCCGCCTGAACTGTTAATAAAAGAAAACCAAGTATATGCATATAAAGAAAAGTGAAAAGAGACAGTCTTTATAATTTTAAATGGTAACATTTTTTGAGCTTTTACATTTTATTTTGGTAGAAAGAAGGGTGGAACAAACTGTGAAGGTAGCAACAAAAGTAAGGTTCTTCACATCTCACTACACAATGTTTGCTCTTTTCAAGAGGATTTTACAATTAGAGGCTACCAATTTCTTGGCCATCTGCAGTGGGCAGTAGTGATGGGGTCACAAAAGCCCTGGGTATGAGAAGTACAAATTCTGGGGATGTTTTGATCCAGATTTGAATATTGGTGCTGACTAACTGTACCTATAACAACCTGACACAATATGCTAAATGAAAACTCTCAAGGCTTTAAAAACATTAAATCTAAGTACCATAATTACCAAACTCCAGTCACAGTAATGTGACAAATCCTGAGCAACTTTCCCAGGGATGAGTTTTTGTGGCAGGAGTCCATGCCACAACTACAGCGAAAAGAGGCCCATTTAAGACTAGGGTTAGAGCAGCCTCCAGCAACCCCTTCTCAGATGTAACAGGGATACCCTAAAACTGAGCCTTCTGGATTTAGAAAGAAAAGGTCTCCGCTAAGATACCATGTAATGGGTTGTCCAAATATTTACAGGCTAAACCCAATGCAAACATGTTAACTGAGCATCATCAGAACCGCTGAGTAAAATGTGTTGAAAATGACTTCATTTTTGGTAAAGGACATTTCCTCAGTCATTGTAGATTTCTTTTTACCAGTGCCTACCACCCAACTGTCCCTTTTGAAAACCCATGTTAGCAGCTGAGCTGGGCTCACCCGATGCTTGGGATGATACACAGCCATACCAGCCAGAGCTTGGAAGTGCACCTTGTTTGGCCTCCCTCCCATTGCCTCTTCCTTCCCTTCTGCCCTCCTCTTCTGTTGCTGAAGAAGAAAGTTTTTAAAGAAGTTGTTAAAGGAGGGCATAAGTTTTTAAAGGAGGTCAATGTTTACAGGAAATTTGTCTTGTAAAACTATTCAGCTTCATTTTGCAGTGACTCCCCTTTGTTTTACTTAAGCCCCTATGCTAAGCATACCAGTAGGCAGCTGGAGCATTCCTTTATTTTAGGCTCTGCCTGAAGCGCCTGTTACACCAAGTTTTCATGGCAGATTTGTGGTTTTCTCTACAAGAGAGACCAGTGGCTTAAACCTCGGCTGCCTCTCAGCACAGGAGTGCGCTGCCTGCGCCCAACACCCACCTGCGTTGCTCCCGCACGGCCCAGGGGGAAGGACTGCATGATCAGGTTTGATCCCCCCTGCAGATGAAGCCTGGTCAGGTGGTAGTCTCACCAGTTGGGAGAGGTAGTCTACATCTTGATTCAAAAGGGGTTTATTTGGAAAGGACCCCTTTTTTGTTCCAAGTACAAAAGTGATAAAGAGAATAAAATGAATCTAAACACTAAAATATAGTCAAAGTCAGTCTCTAGGCCTGACCAGCTGTCTTGACCCTTACTGGAAGATAAACCAACTTGGTACAGCTGTGATCATTAAACATGCCAAGGCAAAGACCTGAATGTTTGAAATGATACAACATAGTTGTGTTGAAAAAATAGCCCTGCTCTTGAATTAAGTGCAAGAGTGTTGTGGTTTTTTTCCTTTCTTTTTTTCTTCTTTTCTTTCTAATGGAATGTTTATTATCATTGGGAACCGATTCCCAAGAGTCAGCATGTTCCATTTTTGTTTCTTGCAAATAAGTGAAATATTTTGGTATTTGCCAATTAACAGGGCTTTTGAAACTGCTTCCTATTTGAAGAAATGAAACAGATTGCAATATACGGAAGTTATCCAAAAGGATACTTTAGACAGATGCACCAGAGATGACATCTCTCTTGTCATCAGTAAAAATGATACAGAGCATATTGCTAAGTTATTCAGCAATTTCCAGAGAATCCTCTTTAATGCACAATAAGAAACAGATCTTGGTTGTCTTTTCATGGACGTCAGACTTAAACAAAAACACAGAATGCACTTGCAACCATTGGTGTGAAAGGGTACTTTCAAGTGCAGGCCTATTAACTGAAACATTCTGCTATAAGATATCAAAAGACTGCCTATTTGCCACAAACTGCACAAAGTTATACTCATTTTTCTTGGTGGCAGTAAGTGGTTTTAATGCAAGTAATGGAATTTAAAACCAGAAAGTCCTTATTACAATTCAGAGTGCCCTTTGTCCTTTGATAATGAACACCATATTAGCGTTTGAAGAAAAACCAAAACCTTAAAACAAGATATGTTGTTTCAGCATTTTGAACTAAGTGACCAAAACTTTACTACTAGAAGCTGATTGCATTTAATTGCATATAGACAAAAATCTAAAAACAAGTTCCAAACTCTCAGTCATTCCAGAAATAAGAATAAAATGAAGATGGACTAACATATAAACTAGAAAAATATGCCAGAAGGGGATTATCTTTGTAAAAAATTCATGTGTGATATTTGGTATAAAGCAGTCATAGTTGCTGTGCTGGAAAAAGACAATAGGGAAAGGAAGGGAGGGAAAGGCAAGGTCAGGCAAAGCAGGGGAGTGCACTGCATGAAATGCATCCCAAGAGGCTACTGGAAACAAATGTGTTGCAATTTTAATTATTCTTACCACAAAACTCACTTGGTTAAGAAATGATAGTAAAACCTTGAACTTAAAAACATATTTCAGCTACAAATGCAGAACAGGGAAATTCCATTTTTGGCATGGGCAAAATTGATTATCTTACTAAAACAAGACAGAATTTATTTATATAGCATGCATAATGTTTAAAAAAATAGACCATTTGCATTTAAATGCAATATGAAGATTTAAAGCATATTCCCAAAGTAAACAAGCTCTGTGATATAGAAAAAAGAAAGGTAACAAATTGTCCTTCCCACTAAATCAGTGAATAAGAAGTACCCCTTAGATCAGAAATTTCAGTTAAATTATGTCTCTATTTGCAACTTATTTAGGCCAGATATGCCTGGTCCTTCTCCATATACATATGGCTTATGAGATTTTAGTCAAATATTGCCTTGCCATAAACTTGCTTGATAAAATCTCAGAAAGAGATTGGATGCAGGTTTTTCAAGAAGAATATTCTGAAATGAATAAATTGTCACAGAGATTTTTTTGAACCTCAGAATATTTTGAAATTTCTTTTACAATCTCAGTTTTTCAGTCAGAGATTTGTATAATGCTCTTTTCTTAATTTTTAGTTTCTGGCAAGTCAGCAGAAGTACACAGTGTACAAACTGATGCTTAATGACACAAAGTAATCATGATAGCTTCCTCCTCCCTAGCTCCATAGCATGGAGTGAAATACGTTGCTCAAGGATCAAGAGTGAAAAGAAAGGCATGAACCTGAATTCCACTGGTCTTTGGAATACTTTTAAGGGGTCCACAAAAGATGATAAAGTGGAGCAAACCCATTATCTGCTGCCGCACTTAAAACTCTAACTTTTCTGAGCTCAACAGCTCTGTTGTGTTTAGGACCCTCATTAACCTCTTGGCATCACTCTGCTCTGAACCATACAGACACATCAGTCATTGTGGAGTTTCTTCTGGTCATGTAAAGTGCTGTCAGGGGTGGTTAAGATATACCTACTGTGAATGAAAAGAAGAGAAGACGTTTTAAATCAGATGAGTGCTTCTTCTCCTTAATTTAAAATGAACAGACCATATTGATTACTGTATTATCAGATTACTACTATTATTGACATATCACAAACATGGAACAAAACTGGTTTATAACAAATATGTTGCAGAATTATAAATATGTCCAAAGACTGAGAATACGTTTCATAAATCCGGAATAAAAATGTGGAGGAAACATCTTTTTCCCAGAATTTTGATTTTGTGTAAGAGTTCAAAAAAGTCACTTTTCTATTCAGGTCAGAACAAGTTAACATTTGTTAAGAATTGAGCATTTTGAATACTAAGCATTTTTTAAAAAACTGGAAACTGTGAATACTGATTAGCTTAAGAAATGGAAAATGTGAATAGTGACCAACTCAAACTAGTTTCAGATGAAAAGTCTGAGGTAGGATTATCCTTGAAAATACATTCTCCGTTATTTTGTCTACTTCAGTTATAAATCAGTCAAGCAAAAGGCTATTCAGTCCATCTATTTCCAGATTATTGCAGTGTTGCATCATCTCACCAAATGGGAAAACTTCCCCTCACTTACTGCTTTCCTGATTGAATTCATCCCCAAAACATCCATCTCCCAAAAAGCTGTCTACCAAAGGCTGCCAAAGGTGCTCAGAGGGATCAGGATGAAGCTGAAATCCCACTACAGCGCACAAAACCTCCTCACAGGGCGTGTTGCCATGGTCTTTGCCACTGTTTTCTAAAGGACTAAAGTTGCTAAGGAGAAACAGAGTGATTTTGGGAACCAAATTCCATCTAGTTGTGATGAAGCCTCATTTGAATGCTCCCGGATCATATTTAAGTTTCCCCGAAACAGTACCCTGCTGTGGAGGGTAGAGAGTTACAGGGAATAAATGTCACTGTTCCCTCAGGTTATCTGTGTGACTTTACCCTGCTTGACTGCCAGGAGCTAAATCAAAGGGTGCTGCTGAGGCAGAAACCACATAAACTCAAACACGTACCTCTACCCCTCAAAAAAGAGAAAAAAGAAAGAAAGAAAAGAAAACAAGCAAGAACTTGGAGGGTCCAAGGTAACTGGGGTTGGGCTGTGACCTGGGAAGTGGAAGCCCACCCAGTGCCCTGCAGGCCAGTCAGGTTCGCCCATCAAAGAGCATGAACTTTGCATCAGAGGTGGGTCCAAACCTTACACATTTCTGGCTCCAAGGGGGGAGAGCGGTGGCACGGGTGCAAGCAAGGTGAAGGGGATCCTAAAGAAGTGCAGGCAGGAGGTGCCGGCAGCAAGGCAGCTCTCCTCAGCCAAAGGTGATGGCTGGGGCCGTCTGCCTGCACCAGGTGGGGGTCCAAGGTCAGGGTCAAAACAGGAGAAAGGACTCCTTTTCCTGGAATGCTCCTGCCCCAGCAGTCAGATACCGCTACGGTTTGAGGACACTGTCACTAAGTCACTTTAACCAGTTGCTACCATGATTGTCAGAAGAAATAGTGCTTGGAGGTGAATCTTTTGCACAAATGTGAATAGTAAGTTATGGGTGACAACCTGGAAAAAATGGACATGAGAGTAAGGAGCAAGAAGCCAAGCTATTGCATCAGCTATAAACCCCAGCAATGACAAGAAAATTGGATGCAGCTTGCCATGTAATGCCCAAAGCTGTTATATATTTAACGAAATTATATTTACTGGAAGATAACATTCTTCTACCACCATCTGGATTACTGAAAATAACGTGTAACTCTCTGAAGATTTGTAATTAAGTGATAAAGCAATATTTTTTTTCTATGAATTAAAGGGTGTCTTTGATTCTCCTGGTAATAAGATGCCATCTTACTGTGACAAGATTTTTAAGTGCTCGCATAATTTTCATTATTATTCTTAACGATGGATGTGTACAGGCTCTCTGAGAAGAGTATAGTATCTATAAGCAATGGACAATACTATTGCCTGTAGGAACTAGTATTTCTTTAACAGCAGTTGAAATCTTTATTACTAATCAGCTATATACGGCTTTATACTAACTTGAAAGACAAGCTAACTTTGTACAAACACCACTAAAGGTACGAGACAGCTTTCTTGTCATCAGCAAAATGATATACAGCAAACTATTGAATAATTCAACTAGAAATTCTCAGAGATCACCTTTACAAAATATGAAACAGAACGCTGAGTCTTTCTTTGATGTAAAGATTTTACAGAGCAACAATAATGCAGTCTGGATGAAGAAGGACATTACTTTGATAAAATATATGATATTCAGTCCTACATACCTTTTTGGCCATGTAGCACTGGGCTCTCTTTACAAGACTGTTTTTTTTAGTACTATGGACACTTCAGAAGAGTAAAAATGTGATGCGTAATAAAGTTGTGACACACAGAAGAGTAGTAAAAGACTAGTCTATATTTCCTGGCCCCAGCCAACTGACAGGGTTAAAAAGGTTAATACCCTGACACAGGACACCAGTGGCTACTGTTATATGGGGAAATCTTTTATTTTTTTATGTTGCTTGTCATAAGAAAAAGTGAAGAATATCTTAAAGCTCTTTAAACCAAGCCAAGCCTCCTCAAACAAACAACTCAAAAAAGATCCAGATCTAATGGAATTACTATTTATTTTTCTGTGTAGTTTAGAGCTCAGTGCTGGTTGAAAATAATCCTCTAAAACTACTGTAAGATATTCATGGATGTTATACATGGTAACATGTTAAACTTCTGACTTTTTTTTACAGAGTTTTAGATAGTGGATTTGTTTTCATGCACACACTGTTTGAGGAATATGATTGCTTGCATATTCATTTTTTTACTTTTTAATAAAAGTTCAAAAAAATTAGAAATTCTTAAGAAGCTCAGATTTAAATTAATAATAAAAATAAACATTTATATTTATGGTCCTAAAGTCCATTTAATTCCATGGGATTTAGGTGCATGAATAATTTCAAAAATCTTGAAGGGCCTTACATCTACCTAAGCATAGAAACTCCAAATTATTTGCACAGGAAATAGCTTTATAACTTTCTATTTTTTTCAACATTACGTAATATTAACTTTGCATGAAGTTTGAAAGGTGCTAGTTACTAGGATTTGCTATTTGTATGGAATATTCAGTGAAATTTTCACTGGGAGTTATGAGCGTTTGGCTTCAGAGACACAGCATTTACAAGGATTCCTGTTCAAAGAGAAATTCCAGCCATTGGTCTGGTAACGATATAGCCTTTATCTCAAAAAACCAGACTAAGAATATTTATGCTTGAGGAAAAGACTTGCCTGTGTAAAAGAATGTTCAGTTTTTCTGTATTCACATTTATAGGATCTCTTGCAAGATACTCTGGAATATATTATTGGAGCTGGAAATAGAGCCATCAGAGCTGAGCCTGCTTAACCCCTCTTCGCTGCAGAAACAGCATTTGCTATTAAATCTATCCACAGAGTAACAGAAAGGGCTTTTTGAAATGTTGCAGGGTTTTGTTGTTTGGGTTTTTTTAATCAGTCTTAATGCATCTGCATTATCTGAAGAAAAACATTTACATTTGGACAGTATTTTATAGAAGGTATTTTTCACTTCTAATTCAGGCTTCTGTTACAAGGGAAAATCTTTTTTCTCTCATATGCTAAGATTATATGAACTTGTAATGCATGTTCTTTCACACCTTTTATATTTGTGCAAGCCTTCATATTGTGACTAAGACTGCTGCTATGTGAGTAACAACCGGTTGTGCCATATACAAAAATGACATAATGACTCCCAGGGGGCCATACGGTTATCTATACATTAGCTGAATGTGATCATCTAACCCTGTCGTGGCACTGCCACCCTTGCCGAAGAGACCCTCAAGACAAGGGAGATAACTACCTCTCTGGTAATTTACTGTTCATGAGCTACATCACTTCTTTCTCCAATAATAAAGCAATAATTGCCAGTCATTATTTTATCCTTCACTGGCTTTCCATAAGGGCTTGGGAGAAAAATCCCTAAGGAG
This sequence comes from Elanus axillaris, assembly GCA_026212715.1. Classification (NCBI taxonomy): domain Eukaryota; kingdom Metazoa; phylum Chordata; class Aves; order Accipitriformes; family Accipitridae; genus Elanus; species Elanus axillaris. The sequence continues at coordinate 8,983,742 of JANZLQ010000037.1, read as the reverse complement.
TAGAATTACAAAGGAACCAACGCAAAACTGCAAAAATTGCAACGGCCGCGTCCCTGCCAGGAGCCAGGGCTAACTGGACCTGGACATACTCATCGTTACAAAACCAACCCATCAGGCTTAGACTCCAAAGCCGGGTGGGAAGCGGGAGCAATATGGACCACCACAAGCTGTCCAGCAGGAGCAAGGTACACACTGGAAGGACGCTCCGTGCCCACGGGGAACGTGGTCACAGCCGAGGCAGTGCCGGGACGGACAGCCCCTCCGTGCCAAGGGCCGCTGTGGGGGTCCCGCACAGCCAGCCTCCCCCCGCCGCAGGGGCTTGGCAGGTGCTGGGGGCGATGGGTGGATGGCAGCACGGCCCGGCCAGGCCGGCTGAGGGGGTCTGCACCCAGCTGTGCCCGGAGCTGAGCCGGCACCGGGGGCAGGGGAGCCCCGTCTGCACGAAATTTCATCTCCGTTAAGGAATCTGCCAGATCCAAGTGCTCAGCGTCCATGGCAAAGATAATCCTTAGACCACAAAAGCGACCATGGCTAATTGAAATTTGACAGTGCAGCATTATTCACTTTAAGTAGAAGTTATAAACATCGCATGTTTATTCTGACTTGTACCTTCAGCATAGTTCAAGACAGTGAGATCCTGGGAGCAGCTTCTGTGTGCCTAAGCTAACTATAGTACAGTCCTTGTTAATGATGCATAAACAGACCTGAAAAAAAATCAAGCACTGCTTAAACCTTAAACTGATACTCCAGCCAAGCCAAATATTTTCTGGTATATGTAGCTACATTGCTGCTTCAATTTATTTATTTCCCCCCATTTCC
>JANZLQ010000037.1:8940447-8978780 GCA_026212715.1 Elanus axillaris | reverse complement strand
CGGTGATTAGTGAATGATCTCTCCTGTCCTTATCTCGACCCACAAGCCCTTTGTTATATTTTTTCTCTCCCCTGTCCTGCAAAGGATGGGGGAGTGATAGAACGGCTTTGGTGGGCACTTGGCGTTCAGCCATGGTCGACCCACCACACCCGTAAATAATACTAATTTTAAAATCCCTTTTATGAAAGTTTAAAGAAAGTAAATTAAATGTTTGCAAATACCAAATTAAATTAACAGAATTATTCAAATCCTTTCTCAAGCAGTATTTGCCCTGCTTTATTTAAAGAGTGTACTAAGAGAAAAAGGCACTTTGACCAAAGTAATCCGTACCAGAAATTAGAGAATAAGCCATCCACTGAATCCATTGAAAAGAGGAGTTGAGGCATAAAAACTACTAAAACCAATTTCTGTAAAACAGCAGGAAAAAGAGAGAAAAGATGACTGACGTCGAATTATGGCTTCTACTGTGAGTGATGGCTCCCACCTTTTCTGATGAGCAGTGAACACAGCAGTGTGACCCATGTGGTCTCGGATCTGCCTGGCTTCTGGGCTGGGTCTAGTGAAGCTGTCACTGCTGCTGTCCCTTAGTGTATGACAACAGTTTTGAGGAAAGCATTACTATTTCAAAGGGAAGATTTTAAATGGCATGTTAAGAGAAATCACATATTTCAACCCAGATTTTATTTGCAAAGCTGCTGGGGGCATAACTCAAACCTCTTCACGCAGGATCCAGGGCTGCCCCAACAGGAGGAGGCTGTAATGCTGCCATGTCCCACCACAGCTGCGATTCTGTCCAGCCTGGAGAAAGCTGATACAAGTTTATCACTGGCTTTGGGAGGCGCAACCATTAAGGCAATGGGTGACCTGCTGACAATGCAATGCCTATTGCAGCGAGTCTTTGGAAAATAGCATCTTTAGTCTCTATCTGTGCTTGTGGGTATCGCTTGCTCTCGGGTGACATAGCACCCGAGCACGTCCATGAGTAACAGTAGGGCACAGGCAGTCAGCAAATGCAGAGATGGAGCCACATACATTATTCAAGAAGATCTATAGGTACAGAACAAGCAGTGTCTGAGACAGCTCCTGCACTGCCAGTGTTAGCTGGTGCTGGGGAACCACAGTATTTCCTTAAACTCTTTCTAACAGCTCCTGCTGCTCCATGCAGTGGACACATGGGATGTTAACTTGTCAACAAAATGCTGGGTTACTCTTGGGTAGCTGAATACTCCTGCATAGTGATTTCCTTCCCAAAAGCCTGTTTCTGTCATATGTCCTCCTCTTAGAAGGAACTGATGAAATACCTGGAAGTTATTCTCATTTTAATAGTTAGAAACATATACAGTTTTAAAGAATCTATGTTTTTGTTTGCTCTTTGGGAGTTTTTTTCAGGCTCATTCAGGAAGCTCTGAAATAGGTAGGAGCTAAACGTTTTTGATCCTAATAAGATTTGAAAACAGTACATCTTCCAGAGTACCCATAAAAGTAAGCAGAAATTAGAAGGTTTTTAGCATTCCTTAAAGATATAATTTCTTTTCATAACCTTATACAACTCAGCAGTGATCCAAAAGGACTAGAAAATACAAGTGGCAACATAATACTACAATGTAAAATAAAAACATAGATTCATACCAGTCATACAGACTATTCTATCTGAGGTTGTGAGGGGAAGTCTTTGAAACTATTTTAAGTGGCTCTAGCTTTTTTATTTATGGGAAGTACTTGGATGTTGACACTGAAAACAAGTTTTGCAAATTATGAAATACAGAATTTATAAGAGCAGTAAATAAAGAAAAATGTTGTGAGATTAAAATCAACAACAAATCTCCCAAACTTTTGCTCTTTAACATACATTGACTAATGGATGAGAAAGTGACTTTCAGTTTAGATAACAAGAACCAGCTCTCTGGATCAAATAAATGCACAAAAGGAAAACCAGAGCCCTGTCCCTAGCCTGTGACAGACAACAATAAAACTCTACTGACTGCAAAGGAGAAGGAACGAACCCTTGAAGGTGACAACTGCAGAAAAGCAAAGGCCCCTCAGACAATGAAAAAAATCAGTAATTTGACTCCTAGGTTGCATTGCTGTCAAAATGCAGAGTATTGAGAGAAACAGGAACCGACAATATTGTCTGGGGAAGAAACACAATTGTTGTAACAGGGCTTAAGTAGCAAGAACAGAGACACTTCCTAAATTGCCAAAAAGATATTAGATATAAACGATTCAGTCAGTCACTCAAAAATTCAGTCAATCTACTCTGCAATTTTAAAACAGCAAATTAATGTTTATATTATTATATTTTATTTATTTATTATTCATATATTATTTATATATTGTTATTATTTTATATTTATATAATTTTTTATATTTGTTAATAATAATTTTAACAGCAAATTAAAAGACTGGCCCACTTAAGCAGAGTGCTTATATTAATCACATGGGTAGTAATATGCAGCTTCCTTAGCTCTGCTTCATTATTCAAAGCAATTATGATTTTTTTTTCCCCATCTTTAGTTGCTTTCTGCCTTTGTTCATGGTACCTTTCTGTCACCAAAACCAGCATGGACTCATGGATTTTTAAGGCCAAAAAGAGCCATTACAACAGAGACCATCCATTTCATACAATAGTTCATGCCTCTAGGACAGCATCTTACAGATAGAACCCAAATGTATCTTTTAGGAAGTTTTCCAAATTTGATGGTAAAACTCACAGTTGTAGAAAACCTACCACATCCTTTGGTAGTCTGTTCCAAATGCCAATTGTTACTATTCCATATGTATGATCCCTACATTTGCAAAGAATATTTATAAATAATACAGAAAGAATTCTATTGTTATACCCTTGCATCTAAGACAGAATAAGGCCTGTTTATTGGCAGTAAGTGCACCTCTTCCTATTAGCATACTCAACTTGAGGTTACAGGTCTGAGAAACTTCTTCACGGAGATAAATGAACACCTGAGAAAACACAGGCTTGCTAAAAAATGAAGGTGTATCGCTCTACTATGTGGCCCTGTGCCAACAATATGAAAAAGCAATTCCCAGCACCTGCACATGCATGTACGAGTTCTGATTTTAGCAGATAAGTGAGTGTGCATGCCACCTATTAAAGTGCTGGAGAAAAGCTTTGATCCCATTGACATCTTATATATGTGTGTGCATGTGTGCATAGGTGTAGCTATTATATATATTAAAAGGTATTTTAATCATTCATGTAGGAGCCTTTTTTTAAGATGTCATTTTGTTTCCTCAAGATTTTTGTGTTTATCACTTAGTGATACCTAGGATGACTGAGAAGCTGAGAAAGAGGAAAGGCCTATGGTTTGTAATTTTATATGCTTTATTGAGCAAAACACCTGGAATGAAATGCTTGCTCTATCGAAATCAGTGCCAAAACTTCCACCCATTTCAGCAGGGCCAGAATTTCAAACCCAAGTCAAAAGGTCAGCATAGGTGCTGAAAGTTAAACATCTGCTTAAGTAGAAAAGAAAGTTTCCTCATTGTTGGCTCAGATGCACAGACAAGACAAGGCAAGACACAGCAGATGAGGCTAAATAGCAGGGTGAAGGTTTACTTGTCACTCTTAGAAATACAACTGTCATGAACAATATCCAGGGCCTGAATATAGGGTCAGAAGATCTACCAGAATCCCTAAATAGTTATTTTGGAAATATAAAGATTTATGTTAATTGAACTAATGGATCTGAAGATCTTCACTGCCTCCAAAAGACACTTCACCTCCAAAGCTCCTGACCTGCTGCAGCCTGGTCCTTTGCTGTGATGCAGGGCCGTGAGAGCTGCACTGGTCCTGTCTCCAGAGGCAGGCTGACCGGCTGCCTCCTTTTGCACTATGGCTTATTAAGCAGATGCTCTATTTTACCTTCCCTTCTATGGTAAGAAGATTGCGGCTGGGGAGAAGGTTCGGTTTTACCAGTCTTGACAAAACTGGTCTCTTTTGGCTCCTGCTACTATGGATACCTAAACGCTCAAAGCTCGATTGCACCCTTTAATGGTTAGTTACAATGCTGCTCTCCGCTGATTGCTCTACCCCAGGAAACAACCGAGCTCGTTCCTTCAGTGAGTTATCCCCTACAAAACCTTTTGCTTGCCTCCTCCTGCTGTCAGTTCCTGCCTGGAGCCTGCTGTAGGAGCAGGGAGTCATTTACCTGGGAACAACTCAGCCAAATGCCCCAGCTAGCCGCAGAGAATGGCAAAACTTTGCAACTCAACAATTACTCCTAGGCAATCTGTTTTATTTACCTGTTAGTTGGGTGCCAGTCTTCTACACTAAATTTCTAAAAGCTGCAGTCATTTTATTTTTAACTGTGTCAAGCAGGAAGGCTTCCACCATACTTTTTCAAGCTCTCGGCTCCTCCTTTTATTCCTTATTCCAGAAGTGCTAATGCAGCTCATCAGTTTTAAACAATCTCCCAGAACAGCAGAAAAACAATTCCTTGCCAGGGAAGCCTTAACGCTTAGAGTAAGAAGGAGAAATGCCCCTTCTTAGGGGCATGACCCTTTTTTTCTTTTCTGTAGTTAATTGCTGGGATTAACAAACCATATCTACAAGTAGATACAAAAAAGGCAAGAAATAGAGCCAGCTTTTCTTGCATACCCTACTGCTTCAGGTACTTAGGCTCTGATTCAGCCAGTAAAGCAAGTAAGCATATGCCTTTCTGTAAATTTAGTCCCTCATGCCCAATAAACTCAGAATTGGTAGAGTGGGAATAGCCCTGATGAAGCTACCCTATTGAAGAGTCTCTAAACTACTCCCTTTGACCTGAACAGGCAACAGTGATGCCTTCTTACCTCTTTCTTACCTCTGGCAGATGTCCTTTGCTCAGGTACTCAAGTACATAGCACACAGGTACTTTGGGAAAGGGGACGGCATCTTTCTGCTGACCTGTGTATCAGGAGCTGACTGGCCTTCTCCTCCCTAAACTTACCTGGACTAATGAATGCCCAGGGATGATTGTTCAAAAGACAGTTGTCCTTTTTGGGTACACTTGACAGGAGATGGAAATGAAGATAACCAACTTCAAAAAGTAGTACAAGATCTCAACTCAGCAACAGAAAATAGGTACACATTTTATCCTTCAAGATTCCTGATGATTTTCATGCAACTGGTAACTTTCAAGCAACTTTTGCTTAACCTAGAGTTGTAGTCCCTTTCCGCACAGTGCTTTCTCAAGACATCTGTGACAAATCAAACCAAAGCAAACTTCCTTCTCACTGACTAATGCCCTTAGTCTTTATTTGATCCCATATTTGAAAGAATCTCAGGTCCATGATACCAGCATTTTTTCCAGCCTTCTGAACTTATCTAAATTTCTTAAAATTCCCAGTAGTTTAGACTATATTTTCCTCCTCCTCTTTAAGGATTTTTCCATTCTTCAGATTTGCTCCAAACAGCTGACATGAGATGTGGCCATTCCTCGCTCTAAAGAGCTCACACCTGGATGGAACTCAGGAAGGTTTGCCATTGTTTCATGTTCTCCAGTGTGGGGACATCGTGTGTTGTGGAGCCTTTGCTGCAGTTACTCAGCTTGTGTTACTCAGTTCAGAGGCTAAACCCTGTCATTTCAAACATTTACAATGACTGCTTCTCAGGATGTGTTCTCAAGACAATGATAAGCAAAGTTGTCCTGGTGATGCTGAGAGAGACTTCAGGAGGCAGTCTTCCTGGTGAGAAGGACAAAACTATAATCCTGCCTATGTTAAGACCAGTCTAAAGATAGAACATTAGAAAAGTTTTGTTCATTTCTAGGAGGAAGAGTATAATTCCATGGATTTATGTAAATTCTTTGTGATATTGAAGCAATGCTTTTAAGGAGGAGGACACAATTAAAGCATACTTATCAACCTTGATTTCAGAAGGACATAGTGCAGTATTTTTTCAGAGAATAGAAGACAAACTGTTGAACTGTGTTACTCACTGTGAATAGTGCTTCTGAGGTAATTCACCCGTCAGTGGAGCTTACAAATATGTATCTTCAGAGCTGAAAGAAAGATCCATGACCAAAAGAACATTTAAGTCAAAAGTAAGTTCTTTTGACTTAATCAAACTTAGTCAAAATATCTAGATTATGTTCAATAGATTCTGACCTCTCATCGAAAGTTAGAATTGGGAAACAGTAGGAATTTCATAACTGATTTCTATGGTTTTTACTACTTTTAAATGTGCTTGCTGCACCTTCATAGTTTTGAGTTTGAAGACAATGGAAGCACTGCCATCTAAAAATGGATGAAACTACTGTTTTGTTCCAATTGAAAGTTTTTTCCCACAAAAGAACCATATAGGTCTCATTCAATACATATGTAAGGTCAGTATACGGTAGGAGCAAGATGGAGTTGGATGTTGGAATATCTCAGAATATCTGTGCTTTTGAACTACTACCTTTTTAATCCAGAAATTCAAGGTACATGGAAACCAAAGGGATTCTTTTGCTTTTTTTTTCCTTTTAAAGATACTGCTTTTTCCTATGTCCTTTTAAAGATACTGCTTTTTCCTATGCCCTTTAATCATTTCTGCCTGCAATTTCTTTAACTATCTCTTGAATGAATTGATTTTGCAGCTCTTATTGGACCTTTCTTATAGTCCCTTCAATATGTGTGTTAGATGAAATACAGTAGTTTCATGTTAAGTTCTTACCTGCTCCTAATTTCCTAGGATGTGCATTATGTCATCTTGGTTTTGTGTTTCTGCCAGTGGGAAAAGTTTATCTAGGTCAATTTTATCAGTCTTCTGCATATGAGGAAAAGCATCAATTAGATCACCACAATGTCTCCCCTTCCCTATTGAGAACAACCTTATTTTCCTCAACCGCTGCTCATTACATAAATCTTTCTGTTTTGCAAGTGCCATGGGTTTTAACATTTGATACAGAGATTTCAATCTCATCACAAAGTCACATGGAAAATTTGGGCTTGTAGATAGCAGCAAGAACATCAAAACTCAATTAAGGAGCACACAGTTCTTTGGCAACAACTGGTAACTTTTGCTCCCAAACCAGAATTACTAATTTTCACTATCTTGAATTTCATGGAAATATGACAAAGACATTCTTGAGGTAAACACAATTAAACTATGATCTTATTGTAGTTTGAAAATTAACGCGTTAAGTGGCAACAGGGATTACCATGTTTATTGCCTCTCTGTGGCTTCCAGGTTAAATTTGGGCAGTCAGTGAGATTTACAGCAAGCTTCCTAATCATGTTTGTTGCAGTGTTTCTCTGTGAGTCTAAGGCTCTAGCTGTAATAAAGTTCTCAGCATTATCAGTATATATAAAACTAAAAAGTTTAGCAAATGTGCCAAAGGAAAAAGGACAGTTCCATGATCCATATATGCAGTAAGCAAAACACCATTTGGCATCTCTTTGAAAAAGACAATGAAATCAGGAGAAAGAGACCTTGAAAAATTGGAAAAGGGAAATACAGGATGAATTTTTCTACTTAGAAAGGATTTCTTCTTCTCTTCCACTGGCCAGCAGAAAAGAGACATGATATGTTTGGCATCCTTGTCCATCAGTAATTATGATGTTTGCTTTGGTGTCTTGGCCATGTTTAAGTACATCTTACATGGAGGGATGCATTCTGCTTAGCTGCTTTCCAAGCTTGTAGGATATGAGCTGGCTGGTACAAAAGCTGTGTAGCTGCATTAACCTGGCACTGATCCCAGGCTCGTCAACCCTGCTGTTTGCACTTCCCAAGTGTGTTAAATTTCTACTAATATTCTGCAGAGAGACTGCTAGCAAAAATATTTGCTGATACAGCTTTCAGAAATGACCACTGTGGTATTGAACATTAATGATGTACTCTCAGGTATTTCAAACAGCGCTTGCATGCCAAATGCCATGCTCCTACCATGGGTATTGTTTTTATGTACCATGATACCATCCACAACTAAAGTCAGCTGATACATTGCCTCTTTTCTAATTTTGACTATGATTAAAAGATTTTCACTTGTCTGAATATTTCCTTACTTTTCTAAGGCTCCCCATTATATCTGTGAAATGTTCTGGTTTGTAATGTCCATTTGCTCTCAGATGGGCTTTAAAAACAGACTAGCAATAGCCACTTTGCAAACTGCATGTACTTTCCTCAAGCTAAGCAACAGTGAGTGTAGATTTACAATTCTTTTAAAACTTTTGTAGTGTACAAATAGTGCACTGGGGGAACACAAAGCTCCCCATTCACATATGTTACCTTCTCTGTGTCATTTCTCACTTACCAGGGCACTTCTTGGTGCATTTTGACAAGCTCTGTGGATTTAAGCATTTTAAAAAATCCATTCATCTGCAAAGTAGTAGTTTATCTCTTATTTTCATTCTCTCAATTTGAATTTTCATTAATCTCTCTCATTTTTCTAGGTTCATGCTTATACTCAGAGGCACAAATGCCAGGGTTTGTTTGATGAGTTAAATAGTCTCACTGCATGACAGATTTGTTTGATGAAATTCACCTTCCTTCCTGCCCATGCAATACTTTTCCATATTCAGGAAGCATTTTTAAAAGGAGACAGCATTGAGGTAATTCTGCCCCTACTTAAATCCCGTGACACCCATATTCGAAACTCAATACACCTAGACCTGAAAATAAGAGTTCTTTAAAAACCTTGGAGTTAGAGTTACACACAGGCACACAGGCAGCATTTAGCCCTTTTGCTTGCATTTTTGTCCTTCTCCTAGCAGATGCAGCAAACAATTATTTTCTCTTTAATCTGAGCAATGAAGTGAATGATAGTGCACTAGAAGTATGCATAACACTTTTAACTTTTGTGTGTGTGTGTCTGTGAGAAAACAGACAGTAACCCTGACACATATGAATAGAAAGCTGTAATTTTGACCTGTACAGACAATAGCCTGCCAGATAGTTGGGATACAAACATCAAGGAAGAATGAAAAAAGACAGATATAAATGAAATCCTGGCTCCATTGAAGCGGATGGGAATTTTGCCATTGATTTGAATGGAGCCAGCATTTCATTGTGAAAGCATCATTCAGCTGTAAAAGTTGTCACTTTTAAGTCTGTACACCCTCATGCAATCAGTCCCAAACTCCCGATGAAAGGATTTGTAATTTTTCATATTGCCCAAATATTTTTTTAACAGCTGACCCTTTTTCATACTTAAACACAACCTCCTTCTCCAAGACATGTATTGAATGCTTTTGTTGATTTTAATATGACTTTTAGTAAGTTTCCCACATGCCAGCAAAGCCTACTTGAGCTCTTTGCTTCCACTCAATTCCTCTTCCTGTTCTCACCTTTGTTAAAATCACTGTGAACACAATTGAAACTAACTGAAAATAACATGGAACCTGGTTGAACTGTGGCACTTTCTGGCATTCTGATGGCAGTAATACTTTATCATCATTTTGTCTGCTTTTGTTCTTGGCAATACATTTAGATAAACTACTTATCTACTGCTGTTATCTTTATTATGCTAAACACTTAAGTTACAAACATGGGGGTGGATGTTAGGGGATCTTTTATGTGATCATTGCATTGGGGAAACCTCTTGCTTGCTGTCCATATGGCCAGTGCATCTGTCTACCCTCAAGCCTGACTTTTGGAGCAGTAACAATGTGGTTCAAAGAGGAAAAAGAAGAAAGTAGAGGGCAAATATTTTATATTATGCTTAATATAAAATATTCAATGATGTAACTTGCAATAATGCAATATCATGTGACTTACACAGACCACTATAATGCGTTTACAGAAGAAAATGCTATTACATTATTTAGGACTGTATATTATCTGCTAAAAATAAATAAATCACCCAAACCAAGGAAAAAGAACCTTAGACGAATAGCAAATGTACGAGCAAAATATTAGTACAGTGGCAGTGCAGAGAGCTTGACCCTGGGTAGGAGTTGCAGGTCAGACAGCATGTGGTGCGTTTGGATGATGCTGGCAGGCAGTGCCCTGCTCCCCCCCGGCCAGCTACTGCTCTCCCTGCAGCACTGCGTGACCTGGGAGAGTTTCCCTTTAGATGTCTCACAAGGAAAACTCTCCGCCACAGGAGGATTTGTAAGAAAACGATAATCATTTGCCCAATTCTGCCACTGAGCCAGCACATAGCAGAGGAGCAAAGCGACTACCTGAAACGAGGAAGAAAGCAAACATTTTTGTGGTACGTTTCCCGCAGGCAGAATGGGCACGGTGGCTTTTACAGCCGCAGCAGCCAGCACCGGGGCAGCAGGCAGACTCTAATGCACCAAAGGGAGCTTTTATGGAGTTTCTCCACCCCAGCAGCTTTCATGAAACCCAACAGCAGCAATCAGCTTTTGGTCCCACCTGAATTTCTAGGTTCTGCACCAGATTTTGCTGTACCTTAACACTGTGGCAGTGCTTCAGCCACGCAGAGCCTTGCAGGACCCTGGCTCCTAGTGAAGCTGGGGAGCACCCTTGCAGAGAGGTCAGAAAGCTGGCAGCACCCACCAGGTCCCATTTACTGCTGCAGGTGAGGAGAAATAGAGAGGGTGCCGTCTTCCTCCTCCCACCGCTCTGGCAAGCGGAAGCTCTGCCTCGCACAGGCTCTGCTCAGCAGCCCCATTTGCAGTCCCCGGGCTTCGGCCTCCGGCCCCGAGCTCCTCTGAGCTGAGAGAAGGCAGCTATTGACCAGTCTGATGCTGTGACTGACAGCTGAAGGCGGTTTTGCCCGTGAGACGATCAAAGGGAAACCTGTGAAAATATGCTTCCGAGCTATATACAAGGGAAACCTATCCTGAGAACAAGTCACGTGAGTTTAATAAACACATCCTTAAAATAGTTAACAGTTTTACTGAAAATCTTCCAGTGATCCTAGCCCCTGATGGAAGTCTCATTGGGGGTACACCGACAGCTGTCAGATTTGACATATGAAATCAAGTTAATCAGCTTCGGATTAAATTTGAGGAGAAAGAGGGTAAAAATTAAACACAATTGGTTTAGAATGAAATGGCTACTTTGTAGTTCTTGACCCTTTTATTTATAGTAAATATTTGACTTGCCTTGGAGTAATTTTTATTTTGAATGTCTGTAATTAATGACATGGTTCATTAGTTGCAGGGAAGCTAATGTAGCTCTGCTATACAGTAGTTCACATAATTGTGGGAGATAATTCATTCCACATGCTTGAACATTGTAATTTCAAAATATTTTCCTAATAGTTCTCAAATAGAAATATTTCTAAGTGTACATCGAAAACTGCCTATATCCAAGTAACATTAACAGACCATAGTTTAAGCATAACATGCCAAGAAGTATTATTTTTGGCTGTAACATAATTGGTATCACATGCTGTTGCTATTTTATATACTCTTTTCCTTTTTGCCTTAACTTTTATTATTTAATATGGGCACAGGTATTACCTGAGGGTGACTTTCCATAACAAGATATAGGTGTATACTAGGTACTGGAATTTTAGCCGTTTAGTTTTCTTGTTTCAAGCTGCAACAAATATATGAAGCAGTTAAAGAAACTAATCTAGCAAATATTTCCCCTTACACTTGGCAGAATAAACATAATATTAACATGGCATTTTAAAAATCAATTTAGATACAAAAGTGAAGCATAAGATCTAGAATAAGACTGAATCTGGAAAAAATTAACACAGTGAATACTCCTATAAATCTCACTTTTATGTAGAGGTATTTGACTTTAAGTATTTCAGCTCTTTTGTCCCCCTTACCTGTAAGATCTTCAGAAGTCTAATAACTTGCAATCTGTATCCCAGTGGCTGGGTGGGTCCTTGCCCAGTCCTTAGGATGAATCACTACTTTTCCACCCTATAAAACTCTTTATCTGTGTGCCCACTTAAGATTTCTCCTTGTCAGTCGATGGCAAGACCCTCAATACTGTGTGCCCAAGCTAAAGTGCAACTAAGAAATCCCAACAGCAAAATAGGTACAGGACATTATTCCTGTTCCATCCTGCAGCTATTTAATGGGGGACCTGGGGGATGGCACAGTCAACAATGTGAAATATTCACCTGTGTTTACTCTCAACAACATTACATAGATGTGATAGTGTAGATGTAATAATATTGGTGTGGAGATAGTGAATATTACTGGTTTCATAGGTACAGAAGAAGGACTTGCTATGCTTTTGTTTCTAAAGAAACTGGTTTTAAAGACTTTTAGGATATACTTCCAAGCATTAAAAGGTTCAGGTCTAAAGCTCATTAAAGTCTATAGGAGCCTATCCATTGGTCTGAATGGCATTTGGGTCAAGATACTTTCTGGCTGCCAGAAGAGTAAGCCCTGACCTCAGGTGCGTTCCTGGCTGTGCCCCGACTCCAGAGGTGGGGACAACCCAGTCTCCTTGGGATGGAGCCGAGGCACATGGCTCAGGCAGGCAGGGATCTGGGCACTTGAGAGTTCATGGTCTGGGCAAGTGGGGGGCCAGGCAGAGCTTGGTACCTCAGGGGTTACCTGTCTTGCCATGTATAGCCGGCCTCTGGAAGTAAAAGCAAAGTTACAGCCCTGAAAAAGTACCAGTATGTTAAAATACTTTAAATACACACTTCATATGCACAGCTGCAAATCTAGTTTCATTCTGGAAAACTTAAAAGTGCTAAGTGTGGCTTATTATGATAAGCAGGTGTATTACATCAGCAATGCCATTTTTCAGGAAACAGAACTGGGATAAAAACTATGAAAAAGTGTGAAGTATTTGTCTACTTGAGGAAAGAAGCATTCAATTATTTCATTATTTTCTGGTTTGAGCTATATGGCAATAAGACTGAATTGTCTTACTTAATACTGAGGATCTGTAGAGATCTTTCCCATGGAGCTCTGTTTCTACTTACTTGTTTGCACATTCCTATTATATTTTACCTCAAATATTTTGGCATGTTTTTTCATACTGGGTTTGATTTCAGTATTCATAGACAAATTAAATGCTGCAAAAGGAAAAAATATTTATATTTGAAATAGCCGTACACAAAGAAAGGCAGTGCTATGTGCAATGTAAATCTTGTTAATTAGAGAATTAGCTAAAATGATTATATTTGGATAAAACCAGAACTGTTATGTATCAAATTTTCTTTTCATGTTGGTGTAGAGTACAAATTTATTCCTAAGGGTATTTTAAGACAAGTGTAACTAACAAGAAAAATACTAAAGTTAATGTCCATTTTATAGTAGCAAAATAGTGATATTTAAATTAGAAAATAACAGGGAAATGTAAATTATTGAATTGGTCATTACTGAGAGCCTCCTTTCCAAAAGCTTGGTTTCAAGATTAGTTGTGTGATAAGAATTACTGCTATTATTATTTCTTTATACATGCATTTCTATTATACAAACAAAAAAAAAAGATAGTCCCCAGCCAAAAGCTTACCTGGTACTATGATGTACCAGAGAGGTTTTTGAAATAATGAATACTCAATGCTGCACATATATTGCCTGGGTTTTGCCATCACCATTTGTGCCACAAGGGAGGGTGTTAACTGCATATCCTGGGAACCATCCCCATGTTTTACCCCTGCATAAGCAAAGTAATGAAAAGCTAATTCATGTGATCTATTCAGGTAGTTCTAAAAGGTCACTTTGGCTATTTGTAAGATTTTTGAGTACCCAGAATAGCATCCAACATCAATATCACATGAAAAGTCCAGTCTGAAATGCTGATATGTGACTAGTTCTAGTCAATATTAGTAAATCAGACAGGTTTGAAGGAAACCAGTTCTGATTATATCACTTGAAGCAATAGGATATATTAGTTATGAAACCTTATGTATAAAATTAAAGAACTTCCATTTGATTTAATATGGACCTCCTACACAGCTTGTAAATGACAGTCTTTTTTTCCTATTTCACGTATTTTCAGTGTAACCCACCTATCTCTCATTTTAAGTAATAACGATCTGTAATTCAAACAGGGAGCGTAGTTAATTCACAAAGAACTCTGGCAAGTAATATCCACAAATATATTTTACACTAGGCTTGTCTTCAGAAACTATTTTAGAAAGTCTAACAGCAACATCAACAGCAAAATGCTATTTTGTGTGCACTTACATCAGCATTTTGGGGGGATCAGATACCTACCTGTTGAAGCGACTCCTCTACTTGCTCGGCTGAGCTTCAAAACATGAAGCTGTGGAGGAACCCATGATATGGATGAACCTGAACCAGAATATGTGTTTCAGAAGTAGACGCAGTGTGTGTTTTTCAAACATAAATGATATAGTTTTACTAATTACCAGTGATCTGTTTCCAGCAAGTCACATATTTCAGCTTCTACAATGCTTGGTAGATGGAGTACTTGATTTAGTACGAAACGTATTTTTTGCCATTACAATGGAATTTATTTGTCCTACATTTGCCAGAAAACATTTTTAGGTATCCTAAATACTACTATTTATCAAAATAATAATAATAAGAAAAAAAACAAAATGGAGATGGAAAGACAGCATATGCAATGAAGGAAAGAGAAGCATAGCTAGATTATGACTAATTCATCATGATTTGCGGTTGCAACCAAACCCCTTTGATATCAGAAACACAAGTTGTTCTACTTATGTCAGTTTGTTTTGGATTGGGACTTTTATTGCTTAGAAGGGGAGTGCTAAACCATGGTGTTTCCTAACTTGTTAATCAAAGGTTTTTTACTACTTCTCATGTTTGATTCGGCAGTGCTGAAGTTAATGGAACTTTGTCCTTGGGTTCCATGTAAGCTGATTCAATAGTTACCATTAAAAATGTCAGTATAAACCCACAGATACTTCATAAGTAGTAACAGGGATTTGGGACTCCTATCCTAAGTCATGTATAAATAAGAAATTCAGAGACAGCATTGGTAAACTTGGGAAAAGATTTTCCCCCACGCCCCCAGTGGAAGTCACTGTGTAGAGTATCAAAAAAAGTTGTTGTCTTCCTATCCATATTTATGAAGTTCTCCATTTTAAAATTCCTGGTAGAATCCAACCATTTGAGCTAATTTTGATTTCAGAATGGATTAGGCCTGAAAACTCAGCTGGCTATACCAAGAGAACAGACTTCCTTGTATTTCCCCCACACCCTCCCAGTTTTGGATGTATTGAACATAAAGCAAGACAGGCAGACAGTCATATTTACTTATAGCAGAGACATTGCCAAGTTTATAGAAACAACCTTTATCAAAAGTTTTTTTGTTCGTTATATTTCTCTTCCAGATACATTTTGAATTTTCATTTCTTTTCATATTCCCTTAGATACTTTGTTGATTTTTCTGTCTTGGCAACATAGTCTATCATTATATCTTGTTTTAAAATGTGTTGAGTGATTAGAGAGAAGTCAGTGCAAAAATAGCAACAGTCATGACTGCCTGTGCCTGACCGAAAATACCCAACCCTGCATGCCTTCAGACACATCAAGCTGGTGAGGCCACCCTATGGTAATGTCCGTTCAGAATTTTGCTCACCAAAAAGCTGTATAACAATGATAACAGAGCATTAGCCAAATTAGGCCTTCTGCTTCTCCTTATTAATTTCTCTTGGGACAAAAACTGTCTATTTGCTCACCCTGGGTAAACTACAGGTGACAAGTTCAGGTCTTTCTCCTTTCTAGTCTCTTCCTCAAAGCCTCTATTATTATTTAAAAAAAAATAAAATTAAAAAAAAGGTCTTGTAGCTAACTTTGTCTGTATCATATGTATTTCCTTGCAGTGCATGCATACACGATCCTTCATCTTGTTTTGTTTTTAATTTTTTCTTTCAGAGCAGAGATGATGCATTTCAATTCTTTACAGAATGACCCATCATCTAGAGACTTATTCCCACTCTTAAACCCTCATCACAACAATTAATAAACAGGTAGCAATCTGCAATCCAATTATGCTTTTAAAGTTTGAATTGGTTGAAGGCCTTTCCCTTTAAAGAAGAATTTAAAAAGTCACAACTGGGCTTTTCCCACCAAAGCCACTGTGAGGTACAGGGGGCATTTACTCCACACGTGCATAAGCTATTAGTCATAATTTCATTCCCACCCTCATGCCCCCAGTCTACTACCTTTTCTGCCTTTAAATGTATTTGCTGATTCAGTTTGGTTTATTCATCATTTTGTGGCCCTTTCTCATAATGGAATTCCTGTCATGGTCTTTCTACAGATTTTCAGGATAAAAGCAAACCAACTACCATATTTTCTTGTGGACAAAGCTTTGTGTCTTGGCCAAAAGCCATTTATAGAAGGAATACATCAGTTGGAGGCCTTCCTCTCCAATCTAAATGAGAAATTGCTCCTTATGTTGTCTTTCATCTTTTAAATATGTTCCGATCTGATCTGAGCAGCTGTCTATGTTAGATTTATTCTTCTGCTTGTTCACTGATGTTCTCATCTATGCTAATCAGTTTTCCTTTGTACATCTTAAGCATTATCTTCTTAATCAAGTTTATTTTCAGACCCTATTTCTTGGCTTTCATGGTCCAGTTCCTCCATTAATTCTCGTAGATTGAGTTTTTAGACCAGTGTGATATCTGACAATCTGATTTACTTTTTTTTTTTTTTAATGCTGGGTGTTCATTTCTGTCATTCTAGACATTCCTTTTACAAAATTGCTATAGAATATCTGCAAACAGCTTTAAAACAGTAATATCACAGCATTTTATTTCTCTCTCTCTCTCTCCCTATAAATACATACACACGCACATATAGAAATAATCCTACACAATTTAAACATGTGGTGGATGTTTCACATTACTGTGTGCTTCCTGGAGACACAAAACAGTGTAACATTTTTATGTGCTTAAGCTTTTCAAAACTCTGACTTTTGAGTTTTTCTCCAGCCGAACAGCTATGTTCACGCAGTTCATGAATGCCATACAGAATAATAGTTAGGTCTATACTTGTTATCCAGTAACTCATTAATCATCTGAGTATTATCTGCTACAAAGCACCCAGAACAAAAGCCTGTCTGTTTTCATTGTTTAGCCAGTCACTACACTGTGGCAATTCCTGCAGGAAGTAACTTCACACATTTCTTTTCTGAAAGGACCCAACCCCACCGAGCTTAACAGCTTCTGGTCTGAGGCATCACTTGAAATGGTTTGGAGTCCACCACAACAACTTCCAGCATTAGGATTTCTTTTTGCTACCTGATTCATTGCCGGTTCTGCTTCACCTTTGGGATTACAGAAAACACCTGTAATAATCACACAAGGAAAGTCACCAAGACACCAAAGGGACTCCGCAAAGCAGCAGACAACTACTTCATTCACACAGCCGCAAGGCTGAGGGTGGCTAAACAACCATTCTTCCTTGTGTCTCATGCAAAGCTGAGAGGACTTCAACCAAAGAGTCAAGACACTGGCTTGTCTTGCTTCATCCTCCTTCCAGCATAATTTTTCCCAGGAGAAGTACTCTTCCCCTTGTCTACCTGCTGTCTCCCAGGCAAAATTTCCATAGGGTTTTAGTTAGGGAAGAGGATGGGAAAGCACCAGAGCAGCTACCTCTGCCCTCCCCTCCGCCTCAGCTCCACACCCAGATTACCTCTTCTTGCAGCACAATCAAAGATTTTCCTTCTAAAGGGATGCAGGTTGTAGCATGGTAAGCTTACACCTTCTTGCTCCAGTGCTGAACCCTTGTGACCAAAAATTCCAGGACAGGCTTTACCTACGGAGCAGCTCTGTCGCAGTGCTACGTGATAGTACAGGCTCACTGAGCAATTCCTCTCAGGCCACCATTTACTGCTGTCTTCGTACTTCTATCTTCATTCAGGCACTCTGCCTCTTTCCCCAGATGCTTTAATTCAATGGAAATTGTGAGGGAAATTTGTCTCCATGCCCAGGACCCACAAAGGTCCCATAAACTATTTCAATTTTATTACCTAATCCTGATTATTGAGTGTTTTGCCACTTACCTATAGTTTGCCAGGGTTTTGGTCCAAACACAAGGATTAAATAGTGCATCAGGCCTTGGAATGGAAATGAGCCTCTCCCTTTCTTTAGTGAAAGGAAAGTCTTGACTGCTGCCACTAATGCCTGTCATTCCCCTGACATAAATGTGCATTTCATCAAAAATTCTCATCTTCTAGCAAAGAGCATGCAAGTCACTGCTTTTATAAGAGCACTGAACTACATGGGACTTTAACAGAGACATCCAAAGTATCTTTAAAAGAAAATAAATAAAATAAAGTGAACAGGCTTTGTAAAACCCAAGTGGCAGCTACAAGCCAAACGCAATGGGTGGCTTTCACCTATCCTGCTCTAATGCCACAACAGGATTTATGGCAGATTCCCTTAACAGCTGCAGCTCAAGGTGCTGATCTTCACTTTCACAGGGAGCTGCATGCTTTGACATTACCAGCCTGCATTTTCCTTTGATCTGCAATTCAAGATCAGAGAGTATATACAAGTCACAGAGGTGTCTGTCTGAGCAGATTAGCTAAAAGCACACACAGCACCAGCACTTAGTTTCCTATGTGAACCAACAGTGTGATGGCAAAAGCCTGGTCCATGCCCAAAGCCTGGTCTGTGCCTGCTTGCTTCCCTTACAGGGAAAGGAGAGTGTAAGAGATATTGATTTTAAAGGGGACTTTGTTTGCCTCCATTGAACAGCATGGGGCAAACATGTTAATGCTGAAGTTCCATTGTATTTTATTGTGGGCTTGCCTTGATAGTGTTCAATTACACACATGTGAAAAATCAATAAACCACATAAGCACATGTCTGTTGCAGCTCAGGCCAGTTAGTGTCAGGTCCCTTGTTTATTTTTTTTT
Source organism: Elanus axillaris (assembly GCA_026212715.1). Taxonomy (NCBI): domain Eukaryota; kingdom Metazoa; phylum Chordata; class Aves; order Accipitriformes; family Accipitridae; genus Elanus; species Elanus axillaris. Next base: position 8,960,104 of record JANZLQ010000037.1, on the reverse strand, counting down.
AATTGAAGATGCTTAGGCATTTAATAGTTTGAGACAGAAAGAGGTCTCTTTGTTGGCTTGTGCTCAGGCTCATTTGTATTCAAATCCACATTTTGGAACAAAGAACCTAAAATGAGCACATATTGAAGTCAAACGATGCATCAGTCACTGAGCATGGCTCTGGAACATATTGTGCATATAATCTCACAGAACTGGGTTTGTGAAGCACTGTGCTTCAAGGGGGTAAAGTCCCTTGCTAAGTTAGGCTCTGCTCCAGCAGGCATTTATGCACGTGCTTAATTTTTAGCAAAAAAGCTGTTCTACCAAAGCTGATGGAGCTGTGCATGAATCTGAACTAGCATTCTAGTTTAGAGCATGTTGGATCAGGGCCACTGACTGTTATGCTGAAATAGGAAGGGGAAAACTGATTGAACAGACAGCATTTTCTTTTAGGAAAGTGTCTCATTCTTCATCTGCTTTCCCCAAAGTTAACAGACAGATCTGAATTATGTTTCCTTATTCAAACATGTTGCTATATACATATACGCTTAAAATTTTATGCAATTTTAAGGCCCTCAAGTTAAAAAAAAATGAACAGGTACTCAATAAGAAGATAACATTTACCATTCTAATAAACATTTTGACATTAAATTCAAAATTATACACTTTTAGTGGAACAGAAACTGATTATTTTGTTTCATCGTGTCAGTTCAAAGTAAATATTTTTGGATTTTAATTTTTTTCTTTTTAAAGAAAAAGAATGTTGGTTTTCTTCCCCCCAAGGAAAAAATATTTTCCATAGAAAGAAAAAGGTTACAACAAAACCATACTAAAACTTTTTGTCCAAAAATGTTGACCACAACTTCATGCAACTTGACAGCTATCCATATTGTTGTACAACCGCCATCACTTATTTCTGTGGCATGCAGTCTTTCTTCAAAATCTATTGTGTCTTTTATCTGTAATGTGCATAAATGATTTTTAAGAAGTAATGCATTCTGACAATTGCCAAGATACAAGCATATTTAATATGCCATGACATTTAAAAAAAAACTATAACTGTTTCTTGGAGAGGTACAGTAATTGTTTTTCAGAATTAAACAGGAAACAAAAAGCCAAAGTGTACAGTGTACATAATTGGCCAATCATCAAAATGACCAAATAAGTTCAGGACTTGGCCTGTGTGTAAAACACAGTTAAGGAAGTGGCATAAATTAACTAAGCTTCTGTATTTTATTTTCATTTCAGACCATATTACTAGAGCTGTAAGAGCTTGGGAAAAAATAGCCTGGCAGTACACACTTCCTTAAGAAGCTCTTCAAGCTGTAGAGCCTCAGAGGAACTTCATTAAAGCCACTCACTATTGCTTTTACAAATGGCTCCAACCTTGAGTCAAGAAATTCTGCCTCCCTGTGCCAAAACCTTAAGCAGGCATTTTTAAATGGTCAGTTTAAAACATAAGAATTGGAAGTTATATAGCACATCTCATCCCAAAGGATCCTGAAGTACTTTACAAAGCTATCAGACTAACTCCATGATTCTCTCTCATCAGCCAAATTTATCCTGCCTTCAGCTGCAGATTTCCCTGTGCAAAGGCAGTTAGAATTAGGCCCCACCATCACATGAAGAAAGATGGAAGTATAAGAAAGTAACTAAACTTGTAGCTGGAGAATGAGAGCACATTGCTCCCTGCAGAACACTGTGTATCACACAAAATTCTGACTGGAGTGGAAAATTTCTCATTGTAGAAATGATATGCAGATACTGATCATTAACTACCAGACATTTCTCATTTCAAGCGTTATTGAGAAAAGCAATAGAGAGTTGAATTAAAGCATTAGCATCAATCTCTGTAATTCATCAACTATGTGCTTTTCCTCTCTGAATCAGCAGATGTGCACCTGATTTATCAGCTCTAGATTTTATCTACAAATGTTGCTACAGTTTTTATCTTATTTCCCCAATTCATTGCTTAATGTCTGCAGCACTAGCTGAAATGTGATTAAAAGTCCTTCCCTACTGAATGTGTTCAACAATTTAGAGGATTTATTAACTTTTTTTTTTTTCTCTCTCTTTTGGAAAGCTGCAAAGCACTAGTGATATTTTACACTACTTTCAGTGGCCAAAATCTAATATTGGAATATCAGGGCTAGAGTTCCAAAAATATACAAGTCCTCTAGCAATTTTTCCATGCTTAGTACAATGCTTGTTCCTGAACACAGACTGATTTGTTACTATGAAAAAAGGCAAAGGGTGTTTCCCATAACAGCTAGCTCTCTAAGTGTATATAATTTCTATATAGATTTTATTAAACTATTCTACCTACAACTAAAATGTAACCAATTCTGAAGTCAAAGGTTATCAGTGCATCTTACAGTATATGTTTAAATATTTATAGAAATTGTCACAAAGAATAAGCACTTGCCCAAAATCTTTCTGTACCTTTTAAACTACCCAGACAAGATTTAAATATTCACATCCTTCCTTAACAACCACCGGGATTAGGCCTGTGCTTAATCCCCCACCTTCAATCCCTTACAGAGCTCCAATTTCCATCACAACACATAAGCTCCAAAATTCATAGAAAAGGATGTATTTTGCAAAATGCCCTGAAGATTGATCAGCACACTGAGACTGATCTAGTAAGGGATGACATTAACAAAGGATTTATAGACACCTGCCTCTCTCTTCAGAGTGCAAGGGGATGACTTTTCTCATTTTAACCATGAAAGTATGGCACTGGAAAGTCACTCTCTCATATAGGATAGTCCAAAGCTGTTTGGAGCTTTTTAAATCAAAACTAGTGTCTTAAATTCAGTCTGTGAGCTAACATCTGTAGGTGACAAAGCAACAAGACCTCGTGCTATTACAATATCATCTATTAAGTATGCAATATCCTTCTTTATCAGTCTACTCTCCTGGAGTTAGGGTCTAATCAAAGGTGCCCTGCAGCAGCCTCATCTGGAAGTGCCAAAGATTCCTGGTCCACAGCAGAAAGAAACAGTTAAGCAGTTTGCTGGCCATGAATTTGACCCAAAGAAGAATCCTGACCAAACATCCTTAAAGAAAGGTGGGAAAAACCAGACTGGCCACATCATCTCTTCCGCCCCCATTCTGCAGCTATACTTTCAGTTATATTAGGAACAGGTTTCAGCCCATAAAGGTCCCCCTCTGACCTCAGACTTACCCCACACTGAACTAGGCACAAAACGCTGCTGGCTGAATTGGTCACGGTGTTGTTTTAAAGCTGGGTGGCATTAGCCAACTGAAAACCTTTCAGACTATACCTCCTAATTAAGGGCTCCTCTACATTGGGAAATTTACCAGCGTAGTTATAGTGGCCTAATTATAACTGTTATAATTGGGATATAAATATAACTCTCTATTTGGACATTCATATAAGGACTATGAGTGCTTATCTCTGGTTTAGCTTATGTCACTTTGAAAGCTGTTTAAGGAGGAAAAGATATCTTTATTCAGTACTAAATATATCCAAAGGAAGAGTTATACTGGCCAGATTGGTGTAATTACAACTGGTATAATTATACCAGTATAACCAGGCTAACAAATGTTCCCCTGCAGACGGTCCTTCCTAGCAGACTCATGTACATGTTAAGAGGATGAGAAAGCAGAAGGTAGCCTGTGGAGTCCCACCTGCCAGTCTCCTTGGGAAGGAAGTGCCCTTCAGCACTTACTGAGATTGTGCAGCGGGGAATGAAGATTGACAATTGAGATGATATTTAAAATTACAGTAGGTGATACAGGTAGCACCAGCTACAAATACTTTCACTTGGCAATTATACTTGTGCAAAATGCCAGCATTCAATAATCTGAATTGATCAAGAACTCAACTTGCTTCTTAGTGAAAGTAGCACTTGTACTGGCTGGCCAACACTGGCTTAGAGGAGGGAAGCATGCCAGCTGCTCAGTGCTCTTTGAGAAACCCTCACGCAAATATATAAGCTTATATGGTGTACTTAGGAAGCAGCTCTAACAGTCTACTTCCTCCAGCATCTCTATTATTTGTTTCTTTCACTAATAAGTTCCTGACACGTTAGATGCTTATGTACAGACATGGCCCTCCATATGTGGTGAATGTGGTTCTTCATATTGACAGAGGTGCACAGAAATTGGAATTTTTGCGTTCATGGAATATTGAAAAACTTACAAGAATATTCATTCAAATTTTTAAAGAAACATGTTTAAACATTTCACTGGTCATTATCCATTATTTTTCTCAACAGAAAAATAATCAGAAATAATCACACTAATAGTTCTAACTGAATTCTGAAGAATATGCATTTCTCTTTATAACAAACTGATAAACACTATCAATATGCAATACCCTGTAAGCCTTTCACAAGAAAGAAAAAAACAATTAGGATATCATTTGCTATCAATTAGTTAGACAGCTCTAGCTCTTTCAATGTTTCTGTTTATCCCGTTGGACCAAATAGATCTCACCTGGTAGAGAGCTGTCTTCTACAGAAGAAAATTAGCTAGACTGTTTTCTCAGCAGTAGGTTTTCTGAATCACTTTAACAGTTCTGTTCAAAAGCCATTTGCTTAGATTTGTACAATCTCAGTTGCTTCTGATTGCTAAAATTTAAGAACTCCAACTTAAAGCAAATGAACTTCAACCAGGCAGAAACCAATTCCACCTGGAACAGGGATACAGAGCCCATGGCATGGGTGAAGATAGAATGACATATTGCTAACTTTGGAAATCCAGGAAATCATCTCCTGAAAACTCAGGAAGATTTACGCCTTTCTAATCCAATCATAATTCACTTCCACAAAACATGGAATGAAATCCACAGAGAATCATCCAAGGAAATTCTTTGAGCAGCCATATGGGGAAATTCCTCAGTAAAGGTAAAAGGTCATATATTAACCTGAGACAACTGAATAAAAAAAAGAATAATCATGGTCTCCAATCCTTATAATAACAGTCATTTTCTGAGAAGTGTATAGGTGAATGAAAAGGGGGAAAACATAGCAGCAGCATAGATACAAATAGCATTTCTTCTTGCAATTGTGTTAACTGATAGGTTAAATTCACTGCAGTTGAAAGAGTTAACACAGGAGTGAGCCTGAACCAGCAGATCTTAGGAAGAGCCAGAAGGCTAACACATGATGTAAAACTCTGCTAGGAAAAACAAATTCTAAGTTGCAGAAGCCCAGAAAGAGTGAGGTTCCAGTTGCCAGTGGCCACCTCAAACACCCACTGCTTAGAGTGGAATACAGAATCAGGCCCATAAGTAACTTTTTTTTCTTGCTGAAATTGCCCTAAACAGGTGTCTTTGGCCCTTTCTGATACAGCTCCCAGCAAACTCAGTTGCAACAGAAGGAAAAATAGTATTTTGTTTACAGTCAAGCCTCAAGATAAATCCAATGTCTTTTCTTTCTCTGAAACTAAAGGAAAGATGAATTGACAGGTAAATCTTAAAGCACTATACTCTATATTGCATTGAAGAACATAACTTTAAAGTGCACCATGGAATTCAATTACCTTTGAATGGTCCTGCCAAGCCACTCCAAGTAGGGCACAACTGCTAAAAAGCACATTATGTGAACATATAAATAGGAAATGAAACTCATTCTCTCCAACAAACCCTTGAAAAAATATCAAGTGAAAGCAAACAGAACTGGAAAAAATGCCACTATCAGAGGCTTCTCAATAGGTGTTCTTTCCTAATTCTCCACCACCACCACCCTCCCCCTGGTCCATACATTAGACACTTTTGAGGCAGTGCATGCAGGGAGGACAGATGGAATGAAGTGTAGGGAGCCTTGTTGTGCAGTGCATGGATAAAGGGAATGTTGCCACACTCTTCAGATTCATTGGGGAGGGAAAGGAGACAAGGATTTACATTCTCTGTTAAAGACTGGACCAGGAGATTGTGAAAGAGTTATGCTGTCACTTGAGAAGCCAACTTGAAATATATGTGGCCCATAATACTCCATGAATTATTGCACTCCAGTGCATAGGTATAGACTAGGTTAAGAGGGTGTAATCAGAACCAGAAAGTAAGGATGTTCTAGGATGACATGTTGCTTATCAACATCTGCATAAGTAAAATAATGCTCTTTACAACATAACCTTTTTCCAGGACTATAATATATACAAATATACATACATATATAGATACATACACACACACACATATCCCCTATAGTACTGTGAAACATCTTTCTGGTTCTAATGGTAGCAGACTATATCTAAAACTCCAAACAGATTAATTGAGCTCTTTATCTTCTTTGAGCTGATGCTAAGGTTTGGTGGTTTGGTGGGTGTTTTAGGATTTTTTTCCAGAACTCAGGGAAAAAAATAAGTAGGAATAGAAACACAAAATGGAAGAATTTAAAAGGACCTAGAGCCCTATAAGCTATAGCAGAAAAGATCCATCATGATAAAACTGTGGAGAAGAAACAGATGTGGAGCACAGCAGTCTCTAAAGACTAGAACGAAGAATGATAGGTCAATTTTATATCCATTTGCTTTCTCTTTTCTTCTTCATGAATGCTGTGATTGTGTTTCTTCAGTGATTATTTGGCTAGTAAAAAACCCTGCAAAACCTGATCTACTGATATGTTAAAGTGTTGTCTGTTTGATAAGCACCCGTTTTTTCATTTATATGAGATGCAAATCTCTTCCAGAAGATAGTGCGGGTAATAGAAATTCATGTCTCCAGAAGTTCAGTAACAAATGGGCCAAGAGGCTTGTTGGAAGTATTTTGCACTGTTACACAGCTACTTAGCTATGTTCAGGCTTTAAGAATAGTTTAATACTCTCTTCCAGAAAGTAGACTTTTTAGGATATTACACTTCAGGTCTTACAAGCACCATTCAAGATTTCTCTCTTTGAGAGAAAATGGGAATTTTGATAAGCATGATAAACAGGACGTAGTTTAAGAACTATTTTTCAAATCAGCTTCTTCATTTATAGCACTGATCTTAAGATAAGAGATATTTTGGATGAAGGACTTGATTTGCTCTAAGCTGAAGTTCAATAAAGATACGGAAAAGATACGTGCACCTATATCCCTGTTATTTCTATTAAAAATGGATAAGACTCTAGTAGCATTTGCAACAGATATGAGATTTTTTTACTTGATTTTTTATGCTGTGTCCATTTAAATGATCAGCCTAGCTTGTCTCAGGACACTGTAGTTCAATAGGCTGACCATAAAACTGAGGCAAAATTCTTTGAAGCCATATCTTTCTATTGCTTGCGCACAACTGACTGAATGACTAGGCTCCACAATTTTAATTCCTGATTTGATTAATGTAGCATTTAGAGCCTAGTCAGGTCAAGCTCTAGACTACTTTTATATCCTGATTGAAATACAAATGCAAAATCTCAAGGGATTCACATCCTGAGCTCTCTGCGTTTCCATCTCCCCAACTATAAAATGAGGACAACATGGGAGATTTCAAGAGGAACCCCCTACTTAACCAAGACCAAACCTAGCTCAGTGGGTAGCTTATCTTTTTGTTTTTCTATTTTTCAGAATCTACTCAGAGCCAGCTTCCCTCCCCTGTTGCCTTGTCTTCAACTGCTTCAAGTTTGAGTCTGTGCTATCCTTGCTTGTGCTCATTCTTGGATAGCAAATGAAGCTTCTCATAAGGTGTCTCACTTGTCACAAATACAAGCATGCACCAAGTTGCCCTTTCTGCAGGTTCTCACTGCGGCACTGCCTCTAATAATGTACTGTTGTGTCCTTCTGCATAAAACCTGCTTTATACTAAAGCCATGAAAGTGCTGTCTGAACAAACTTTCATTTTGCTCTGTAACACCTAAAAAGCTGCATCTCATACACCCTACCTGTTCATAGGTAGTTTTACCAGCAGGTCTACATGAAAGCAAGAATATTTCCAAGAATGTGGCATTGATATTTCTATGGACTCTTACAACATGACAGAAGGAAAAATGTGTCATTCTTCCCTTTCAAGAGGCCATAATCTTTCCTTTCTATGCCTGCCCCCCGTTACAGGGGATTTTTCTTCTTGAGTAAGACTGAGGCAAAAGCTGGACAGGCAGGGAAAGCAGTATAAAGCATAGAGGGTTTTTTCCTGTTTATTTTGTTGATAGAGTATTTCATTTTTTTGCATTAGGGTATCCTCCACTAATCTTAAATCTGTCAGATGCTAACAAAGATAGGGTTGCTGTATTTGGAAAGGAAGGGGCAGGACAAATTTCCAGGTTTTCTGCCATGAATATCAGAAGGATAAAGCCGCCTTCTCTCAAGTGAAACAGTTAAGAAATTCATGGTTTGTCCTAATCTGAAACAGCATTGCCTAGAGGTCCCAAATGCAGAGCTGAAAATATGCAACAATCTTTGGTGCATTAGGAGTTGTAGATCATTTACATGCTTGGCAAGGCAGTTTAAGATCCTTGTTTACTGTTAAGAAGTTCTCAAGTGTTTATTGAAAAATATGTTAAATGTGAAACTTCTAAGTATCTTCTATTAGAAAAAAAATCTTTCAAGGTAGACAGATGTAAATACATAATGACTGCCATATGTCAAAAGGATTTCATGGTTAAAAAATGGACTTAAACAATGCCTCTCTAAGTTCTCATAAACCCAAGTTTTTAAAGTTTTTTCTTTTAAATAAAAACTGGAGGTTTTCTGCCAAGAAAAGTTTTATCAGTGGAAAATAACAATTCTTGACCTTCCTATATCTCACAGAATATTTATCTTCCTACAGAGATCTCTGCTTATATCATTACTAGTGGACCTAAAGGATATTAACTAGATATCCCTTATTGAGCCATACTTCTATGAATTTAAATGTATCACATAAACTTCGTTTTAAGCTGAATTCGAAATACTCTTTGTTCACAATTTAGCAGAGGACAGATTTTCTGGGAGTTCTCAAAATTATCTGGGCTTGGACTTTGAGAGACTGAAGAAGAAAAAGCAGGAAGAATGCCTGCTTTAAAATAAAATGCCTTTCTGAAACCCACAAAGATCTGATGATGGGAAATCACAGGTCTTGGTTAGAGTCTTTATCACTAGGTTTTGTGTCTTGCTTTTTAAAGTCTGTTAGAGATAATGAAATTACAAATTAATTGTGGCTCTGTTTTGTTTTAATGCTTAGAAACTAGCAATGTAAGTAGATTATTTTTTTTTCCCTGAATACTTCACTCACATTTGTAGACATGAAACAGATGTACCTAAACAGCTTCATTAACTATAATGGATAATAAATATTGACAGGAACTTGGGAATCTATCTTAACTATTGCACGTATCATAGTAATGTCTCAGAGGTGGTATTAGAAGATCCAGGAATGCAGCTGGCTGCTTACAAATTAATTCTATCTATTTTTTTCCCCACAAACAACATGGGCAAATGAAAAATAATCTTTCATTTCCAGCTAAACCCAACTGACCAGTGCCAAAACACTAACAAAGAAATGAAACAAAACAATTCTTTATTTCCTGTCTCACGAGCCATCTGCATGTTTGCATGTCTGCCAAAAGCATTCTTGATTAGTTCAGCTATCCCAACTAGTCCCAACTAGCTTTCTCTATTAAAAATTTAGCAGTCTTCCTGAGACATTTGAATAGCTGATTCAAACCACCTCTTGCTATGAACTGAAATCCGATCTTCCCTTTCTGCTGGAAGTGAAATACCCAGTGTGTTAAAGCTGCAAACTAAATCCTAACATAGTCAAACAAACCCAGCATTAACCACTTGAACTTCTGGTGTTAAGGTTCAAATTTGACTCAGAATTGTCAAGTGTAACCTTTTCTTACAAGGCTGCTTTAAACACATATAAATGCAGTTCAAGACTGCATCTGGAACAAAAAAGCCAGCTTTTGAGTTTGATCTTACAGAGGCCCTACTAGCTGTCAACTCCTTATAACCTTTTGATAAAAGAATTCAAGTCAGAGATAACCAAACCCTGTGCTACTTGAATGAACTACAGCTCAACACTTCAACAAGCATCTTGGATTCTGCAGCACTCTGACATGGCAAACTGGAAATTCAGCCTCAATTTCCTTTAATGTAAAGATAACAAAGGACATTCAATAAATAATGAAAATATCAAAGGGAATACAGTAGGTTTCATGCCACTTGATACCGCATTGATTTTTTTTTTCAATACTATTTTGTCAATTTGGGGTGAATTACCTACTAATCTCTGCATAGACAAGGCATCCCATATGCTGCCAGAAACTGTTAGCAGCAGAGCAGAGAACAAATGTGAGCTTTTGACACCTGGTGAGGTGTTAGAGGGTAGTTTGACATAAACACAATTACCTCGTTATTTCTGCCACAATGATGAGCAATCAAATCTGTTAAAACTATTGAAAGGGAAATTGTCTTCTTAAGGTTTCAGCATCTCATCACTTGGATGGCTGGTTCAATTCACAGCTCTACTGGTTACTCCTAAGTAAGGCCACCTTCAGACTTAGGAGAAAATCATAAGAAAATTTAGTTACCACCTTTTAATTTTTTTTTCTGTTTAATTAAGGGTGCCATTTTTAAATTTACAGAACTAAAGGAAGCCTCAGTAATTAGGTATTTAACATATCCATGCATGGGAATGCAATGCTTTCACAATGAAAGAGCACGCCTTGTTTACACTCATTTCAGTTTCAATTAGATCTAATTCTGTAAGCAAAGCTTCATGTTCTTAAAACTGATCATTAAGCAATCATCCAGCATTTAACAAATGTTATGTAAGCTATAATTTAAGTTTTAAACTTGCATAAAATTTGTTAATACTAGTTACTGAAGGGTGATACAGCTTTGGTTTACCATCTTTAACCTGTATCTAACTCAACCGTAATGCAAAAGTGCCTCTTGTTCCAACTCTAATCCAATTAAAGTCAATGGGCTCTTCCTACATTAACAATGTGCTTTGAAATTCTTCAAAGCATCTGTTAGGCTGAACTGTGGACTTTTAGAATAATTTGTACTGTAATTGCAAACAATAAAATAACATTTGCTTAGCTGACCACAGTTACTACGAAAAGAAGAAGGAAAGAGTGGGAAACTTATCCTTCCACCGAGAGCACCACAAGAATACACTATGACTTGGTATATCCAAGTTATAATATCCAGCCCCAAAAGTGTTCTTGGGAAGAAACATAGGACTGACTCCTAAAGATGAGGTAAATCCTCCCAAGGAACTACAGCAAGAAAATTATTATATTGGAAGAAATATGATCTGAGCCTATTGGGCAAGGGCTAAAGATGAGAGAGAAGAAAATTGCCTTCAGACTGGATTGTGATAAACTCCAGTGAGATCTTCTGAAGATGCTGTGTATGGGAACCATACTTCTCTCAGTAGATAGATGGGAGCTGGGCCTGTCAGAGAGAATACATTGTTGTAAAACAGATAAATAGCAAGTCATCTAAATACATACTTGAAACCTTTAGAACCATAGGGAAGAACTTGGACAAGAAATAAAAAACATATTAATGGAATTATCTTGGACAGCTCAGTGAAAAGTATAATCAAATAGGAAAATTAAATAAACAATGTTTTCCACAGTTGCAAGATTTTGATGCACTCTTCCGCAGAAAACTTTGCAATCGTGATTGCCTATTTACATTAAAGTTGGACGAGTTTAAATTTCTAAGCCACAGAAAGTCCCAAAATTTAAAAAGTCCTTGGAGGCTGTAAAGGGCTCAGGAGACAAAGGGAAATAACTGGTGTCTTCTAGCCACAAACCTTCTGAGCCAAACTTCTATCCTGCCTTTGAACCCAAAGGGCTAAACAGGCCAGTGCCTTCTCCTGGGGCTCTTGCTATCAGAAGAAAACTGAAACAGTCTCTTGAAGCCATTTAGGCAATGAAACAATCACTGCTGCTTTTAATATCTTCTTGCCCTAGGCAACCACCTGTTTTGCCTAGCATATATATTGCAGAACTGGCCCTGGCAGCAAAATACAGTGGGCCAGGCAGTCTCAGTGTCACAAAAACAATGAGAGGAGATAGCACAGCTGCAGAAACCTGCCTGAGGCTCTCTGGCTTACAGGATTTTAAAGGAGTGTTTGCAGCACTGACAGTTATGGGCAGACAGTTTTCCCACATAAAGCCATTAGGAAATGGTATGTCCATGGCTGGTCCTGAGCCCCCAAACAGCCTTTGCTGTATCGAGATTAAAGGAAGATGAGGCAGCTGGGGCTAATAAGTTGAAAATCAATGCCATTAACAAAGAGAGTAAAAAAGAAAAAAAAAATCTAAGCCCTGCAGAAGCTGAAACTTTCAGCTATGCCTCTTGCTGTGTAGAAAGAGATGGTACAGTTGTCTTGGTTCTCCTTGGATTTGACCTCAGATTCGGGGAGATAAAAAATAGAGATGATGTCTGAATATCCTGTTTATTATCTGTTTATTATCATAGTTTACATATATGCAGCTGTATGTATGCATATGTATACATCTGTGTTTTGGTATTGACTACGTTGGACTTTGGATCAGGCCTTGCATGACATTTTTAGGATTTGAGAGGACTAGCACCTAGGATTAGAGAGGTTACAAAACTTAATTCCACCTTCTATGACCTGGCATAGGTTGTGGTATGACAGCACAGACCTACTTCATGGTACCTTCATGCCTTCTAAGTGTTTCAGAGCTAATGATGACATACAGGCTGGTAAACTTAACAAGAGTCAGGAACATTCCTATGCATTAGAATGAGATCAGTTTTCTGTAAAACTGTTTCAAACAGCCCTTGGCATGCTTTCGGCCTGTGTCAGCTAGCTCTGTCCCATAAAACTCATAATCATCAGTTCTGTGTTTGGACATAGGATGTTTGTACTGCAGTTACTCGATTTTGGAGACCACGAGACCTTACTTGCATATACACACGCCACTGAGCCAGTTGACCTCAGTGCCAAGAAGTGTTTCCAGACACACTCACTTTACTAGCAAAGATGCAGCCAATTAGTTCAAATAAACAGATATCTCACAGCATTATCACTGGCCTACCGTTGATCTGTTTCACGCACTCATGACTGATGTTTGAAATTCAGAAAAAGCGACATGAATGTCAGTGACTGAACATACCCAATCAAACATGAGGACCTGTATAGGCAAAGATCCGAAAATACAAACCCAAGGCAACATCTCCATTTCTCCTAAACTACTGGCTTTATGAACCTGAATTCACACTGCATGAGAAACTTCTAAGTGAATAAATACAAAATTAAAAAGATGTCTTCATTAGCAAAGAAATGGCAACTCATAACAAATGTTTTTAAACTTAGCACCTTATTTGGATTATTCTGTGTTACACAGTAACTTGTTTGTGTACAGCAATACATTCTGCCTTTATAACTCTGTCTTAATGTGTGGAAATGAGCTGTCACATTTCTCTGAGCAATATTAATTTGCATACCCATATTTTAATCTCTTTCACAATATTAATTTAGCCTGTCATATTTTAATCTCTCCTGTTATTCCCTGGCTCCTTTCTAATTACAGAACTGCCCACCTCTTTCCAAAATAAACAATGAATTATTATTAGGCATTTTCATCTTGGTTGAGTAGAAATAAATTTTCTCCTTTAATGTATTTCTTTTCTTTGTAAGACCAATGATGATTTATACATCAGACAGGATAAGCATTTGTATGCAGCACTTTTCAAGGACTAATGAGAAAGATTTTTCTTTTCACTTTCTAACAAGGAAAAATCACCTAGACTGTGTTGGTTTAGAAACATTTAACATTCCCATTTAAGTAGCGTTAAGAAAGAAGAGCATCGGATATTATGAGGCTGTAGAGGTGTGCATTCTGGAGACTCGGAAGAAAAATCAGAAACTAAAATACTTTATAAATAAAGAATTGAGATTAATCTGGGGGAGAATGATGGAGGGTAAGGGGGAATGGTGGTCAGACGAAAACCAAGCAAAGAACTGCAGGATATCTGTGTCTGTCCAAGTGTAGAAAATGCTCTGAATTCCCAATTAGCTTAGTAAACAGAGCATGTCGCTAGGACAACAGATTGACTGAACGTCAGTTGGAAAATTATTCCCATAGTGACTGATTTTGAGACCAACAAAGGACAGAGAAGTCTGTAGGAAAACACTCCTAACCAAAAAAAGGTGAGGAAAAGAAAATTATGAGTCCAGACAAAGATCTGTATGGTTTCAGAACCAGAGGAAGTACCAGGGCTTTTGAACCCGTTAAAGCATTGAAGTGGAAATTTTACTTTACTAGTTCTTCCTCTTAGAAGCTGGATAGTATTCCTTTAAAACAAAGCCACTCTCAGTGGCTTAGCTCCCTATTCTCGCCTAAGATACATAGCAAGTCTGCTTAGCGTTTATCTAATGCTAAAAGCATACTCACTCCCAGTCAGGAAACTGCAATTTTCAAGCACCAGATTTAGAACAGCGGCATTTTATTTTGCATCTAATGTAGGATATTGTTAGAAGGTCACGTTACTCTCTTGATAGCATTCTACTTCATATAAAAATCCAAAGATAAACTGAGAGATTAACGTACTTCAAAGATCAGGATCTTCAGCAAACACATGCACAACAGGGATGTTACTACCAATTAAAAGAGGAATATACTCATTATACTAGAGGTAGGATAAATATCCCTTTTTGTATAGGGTTTTAAAAGACTCAGAAATCTTATTCTCTTTATCTTCTCATTTCCCTTACAAAGAAGAACGTAAGGTCTAGAATAAAAAAATATTGGTCGTGATCTTTGCCCAGTGAAGGTGAGCCTCAATGAATTCTCAGTGAAAACGATAATCAGTTCTGCTGATGCAGATGTGTTGTAATTCAAACTTTCTCTGCTTATGAATTTCCTCATAACAAGCTTCTCCTAGCTGGCATGATGTCTATAGGGCAGAACACTGACAGAACAGTATCATCCTTTTATGTAGGTTATTTTACATATCTTCCCCACAAATAGTAACAGATGAAAAGTATTTATTTTTGCCATCTGCAACCAAATCAACCAATTTGATCTAAAGCTTGCCCAAGTTAGGGAAAAGGCTTTAATCAGGCTTTGGCTCACTTTCTAAATGTGGCTGAGATGTTTTATAGCTATTTCCAGAAACCAAACCTTCACTATAAATCAGCACAGCGTATTACCTGCTCAGCTCCATACATGCACATGTGTTCCCTTGACTTGTTAATAAAAGCTATTCTGCCTTATTATAAAACTCCACATTTTCTTCTCTGAATCTTTTTGGAAATAGGCTAAAAGCATAATAAAACATCTTCATTTATTTTATTCTCTTATTGTCATTAATTAATGGAAAAAATATATTATCATACTTAAAATAGACTCTGAAACTGTGATTTTAATATACTTTATTGAAAAAAGTACACAGTTTTAAATTGTTTTCAATGGGACAAAGCAATGGTCACCTCTATCTACCAAGTCCTTTTTTGATGAATCATGACTACCATATGCCAAATTCACATCTGCATGACTTGCAAAGTAAAAAGATAAATCTTTTTTCAACATATCTTTAAGAATTTACATCACCAACAGTTTAAAATTATGAAATGCTGATGCTCTGACTATATTTCATGTCCTCTATGTTGCACCATTTCCCAGTTCACAGTTTATCCATGTATTAGCATGCCAATTGAACACATCAGTCAATGTCACCTTGAGAAAATCGCCAACAGCAGAGGAAGAAGAACAAGAGGAGGTTTAGCACTAAGGCCTGAGACACCACCACATTCTCTTGCATTTTCCTAAATTAAATAAAAAAAAGGGAAATAAATACAAGCCATTACACTCAATTATAATACATGATTAATTACCATACTACATAGGCAGAAGAGGATTGGTACAAACAACAAAACCCATGAACTAAATACGCTCAGGAAGTAATACAGGTACACATTTTCATTTGAACGAGTTTAGACTGTAGACTGAAAGTGAGCATGATCAACAAGCATTACACAGTCCCCTCCATGCCACATTTTAAATCTCATTCTACATTGCATTACACCACAGAAGGCATGAAATAAAGTTACTCCAGAGTAAAACAGATGTCTATGAATGTGTGCTGTACTAGCCATTGTAATCACATCCCAGTCTCTATCAGACCTCTGTGGCACTATACAAATAAGAGTACTATGCAGAACACAGAGGAGTAAATGTATGTAGGGACCCCTCCCAAGCAATATTATGTGTAAACATAATAGCACAGTGCAGACTAATTTTGCTAAATTCCAATGTATGTGAGAAAACAAATCCTGAACTACAGAGGAGCACAAGGTGGCAACTAAAAATCAAGTTATATATTTATGTGTAAACTATAGCATGACAGTTGAGATTCTGAAACCAGTTACTCAAAAAAACATTAACAGCACAAAGTTCCTAACCATCTCTAATGAGGAATCTTGTGGTCAGTGCTTGAGTCAGAGTAGTTTCTCAGATATTCCTGGCTGCCACTTTGTACTCACATCCTACCACGTTCTCTTATATGATACAAAACAGTCTACAAAAGCAGTAAGTCAAGACATTGTCTAGAAGAGTACTAAAAAGATTTGCAGCACTTAGTGTCACTCACTTCCCTTACTACTGTGTACTGAGTGTTCCATCTTAGAAGATACTTTTCCTCATCTACCAGAGTTCAAAAGAAAGGAAAAGTAGATAAAAACTTACTTCAGGGTGAAATCCATGACAAGATTCTGGGCGTCTTCTTATCTTCTGAGATTTTAAACGTTCACATTTAAGGGATTCATTATGTACAAGGTAGTTAAGGAGAGATGTTCTGAGCATTGCATTCTTATGTGAGTGTTTTGAAATGAATATAATGAAAATCTGGCAGCTCCTTCCTTCCCCTCCATAAGAAACCCATGGTGATATGTGGTCAACACAAAAAAAAGGTAGAAGATTAATTCTACTGCTTTCTCCTCAGTAATCTGTAGTTTAGACATTATCATTTGCACTTACACTGCTGACCTGACTTTCCATAATAAGTCTGCAGTAAAAGCACACTGCAGGCTACTTTTGATGAATTCCAACTTATGTGAGAAAACAAATTCTGAACTACAGAGGAGCACAGAAGTGGGACAACTAAAAATCAAGTGTTATATTTATTTTACTATATTTTTATATTTTTGGAAAGCAGGATTCAGAAATATTTTCAGTACTGCAGTCCAACCCTAAAATGAAAAGTTATCTACATTGTAAGTTTTATAAGTTCCAATATCAGGAGCTCCATTCTTATAAGAAAATCACATACTTAGGGCCTAATCTGAAAGGTGTTCAACTATCTAAAGGTGACCATGACCTTATGATATTTAAAGATGCACATAAGTGTGTTTGCTTTATTTGTACTGGCTGTTCAAAAAGGAAAAAAAAAAAAAGTGAATTCTTCTTGGAAATAAGAAAGAATATGTTCTCAGGTGGCTTAGTTTCAAACAGCCCCAGCACTTTATAATTGGAAATGATGCATTCTTAAGTCATGTTGCAAGTTTTATATAATAAGAAATTTTTCAACATTTGGATCTTGAATCTCCTTCTAACAACTTTGCAAATAAAAGGATATACCTTATTTCTATAGGTGCCATGGTAATTGGTGGGACAGAATCACAGAAGCATTCATTGTCTACTACCACCATGAAGAGATTGCTGCTTGGGATTTGCTGGATAACAAAAGACCTGCAGATTAAAAAGAAATCAAATAATAATGACAACATCTGTATTTCTGAGCAACAGGTTTTGTTAGGGCTTTTTGAACTTGTCAACACCACCTGTATTATAGTCACAAATATCATTGACTTTATATATCATACTGTATGTCCACACCTTGTAGAAGTAGAGGGCCTTAGACAATGCTTCCCTCAGTTCACAGAATACAGTTGTCCATTCTGAGATGTACACAATGCTGAAAGTTTCACAAGTGAAGTGGAATGGATAGGCTTATACTGCCGATACATTCATGCAAAGACTGAGATACAAGTGAATTAGCAAGGAGCTTATAACTTTCTTCCTTTTTCAAATTTCAATCCTGAATCTCTGGTCTATTATGAATACCTGTATTTGTGATCTGGAATTTTTAAGTACCCATGAAACCAATCTGCAAAAAATAATGAAGGTTCTTCTGCAGCCACATAGTGATAACTCTCGGTCCCAAACTTTAGCATCCACAATCACATTCAGGCCTTTATTCACTCTGGCTCTTGCTTGAAGCAACATGGACTACTGAGAAAGATCTCAGCTTTCACCTGTCCTCTTGGGAGTCATTTTATTACTGAGCCAACAAAACAGAGATTAAGCCTCAAAGTCTTCCTAAGTGAGGAGATTTATTTTAGAATAATGATGACTATATGGTACAAATATGGTGATAACTCAGCACCACATTCAAATTAAGACAAAGTAGGCAACTCAAAAGGAGAGCAAGAAATAAAGACATTACTTGGAAGAAGGAAAGCACCCAGGGGAGACCAGGGAAGGATTCTGTGTGCACCATTCAATAATCACATAGTCACAATGAGCCAAACTCCTAAGCACGTACCAAAGAGAAAAGGGGGAGGAGGCAGAGCCAAATAGGCACTGTTTAGCCTTTTCTTTGCAATTCAGGACACAACACAAAGAAAGGCTTTATGGCTCATACCCAATTCTTGAAATTTTTTTAAAACAATCTGTCAGAATTTTGTATATGCTATCAACAGAATATCTGCCATATCAAATATCATCAAAAACTGGCAGTTCCAGGAATTAGGTGTTTTTCAGTGTGGTATGCTGGTAAATGTACAGAACATTAAGTGAGGGTTTGAGCACCAAGAAGATGTGGAGAGAAACATATTTTTCCTCAGACATCTTTATTTAAAATACATATTGTCTTACTAAAATAACTCCTTGCTTTTTCCAAAGATCACAGAAGATGAAATAGCAGAGGGGGCAGGGAATATTCAAACCTAGCTTTAGAAAAAAAAAATTGGAAAACTTACTATAAAAATGTTGCCAACGGAAAGATTAAACACTTTTGAGTATTTTTTAAACTCACTGAACCTCCATTAAAATTACACTTAGAGTGATCTGCAATATGTTAGCTTTATGTTTATACATGAAATATACATTTATGGCATAATGTAAAAGGCTCAACTTTATAAATGTACCTACCAAACAGCTGGAGCATGTAGCAGGACTGACATCATTGTAATTGAGCATCTGTGGCTTTGCGGATTTGTGTGTGGGAGAAATGGGGCCAATAAAAGGAAAGGAGGGAAAATCTTTAACAGACAATAACAGCAAAATTGTACTGCATGAATTTCTCAAAACAGTTATGAATAAATCAAAACCTAAAGGATAGAAAAAAAATTAATTTTATTCCCAGGAATTAGCAGTATTTGGATTCAGTGCAATCTGCAACTTATATGTATTGTGTCTTTAAAACTAGCTCAGAAAAGGACCTGAAGGGTATAAAGTGTTGTAACAATTAACTGGATGCCAAATGATTAATTCTCTTTTTGATAAGAAGGGAGTAATCACTCTTCTGTTGTATCTATGGTGTGCCTGACTCCAAGACCTTTTGTCATAGCCCCTTTTTGTGCCTCCCCTGGTAAATACTGAAACCTGTGAGAAAGCATGTACCATATACCCAGGCTTAAAGGTGCCATTTCATGAAAGGTGGGCACATTTCCCATTTCATTTCTTCTTTCACCCACTTCTCTGAGGCGGCATAATGGCCATACAGTATAGGCTATTGCTTTCCCAAAGAAGGGAGGGGGGG
>JANZLQ010000037.1:8910920-8940347 GCA_026212715.1 Elanus axillaris | reverse complement strand
GGTGGGGGCAGGGAGAAGTAAAAAAATATTTGGGAGCTTTTCCTATCACTTCACCTAGCTGGAACGAAAACAGAAAGCACTTCAACACAGAAGAAAGTTTCCAGTACAGAACTATGATGCCAAGTAAATTACTGTATGGCTTCTCTGACAAAAAAATGTCAAAAAATGCAAAGGTTTGTAGGAATTAAGTCCTACGCTTACAGAAAATTTTCTTAGACCTGGGGAATGCAGTATATGCATGGATTGATGGAAATTATGAATTAAAGGAACTGCAAAGAGCAATGTATTATGTTGAGTCAAAAAAACTTTTCTACTTTAGGAATTACATGGTAGATATTGACTAACTACACTTGTTCAGTTTACCAGACAGTAAATATTCTTACAAATCTACAGACTGTTTATCTATTACAGGTGTTTGTGAAGTGTCTAACCTTATGATGACTGCCACAGAACATATGACTGTCATCTAAAGATCCACAAAAAGATGAAAATTTTGGCTCACTGCAGCATTTGTTTCTATAGTGCATAATATATATCTTGCAAAGTGGAACAACTAGCTTCTCATCCACCATACTAGAGGTAAATTAAAAAGAAAATGTTACCTTCCGCAAGCAGTAAATGAATGTTTTCCCCTTCACAATTCTCAAATATAATCTCAAAGTTGTAAAGCCAAGTGCGTGTCCTCACCAGTCATTGACTTGTGAGGTCACAGGCAAAGGATTAACATATCAACAAGTGAAGAGAGAGGATTGAAGACAGAGATCGAGTCGAGCAAATAATTAAGGGCAAAAATTTATGTCCACTACAGCTTTCTTTTCTATTAATAGAATGTGCACAAGCAAATTATACTTCTTTCAGCTGTTGTAATTTAAGATCATTTCACAGTCATGAGGTATTCTCACCCTCACTATATCAATGGCAAAGAAGTTTCTGCCAATCACAACCACTGCCGTTGCTCTGTGACTATTCAGATAATTCACATGGCACTGCTTCACTGCTTCCATGCCCAAACTGGATAAAGCACACAGTCACCCCAGCAGCAGGTCTTCTGTTTGAGTTCAGCTTTCAGTTTCCATGGTGACATGTGCATACATCTTTGAAATTCATTTTCAGTGAAAGTTCGTGCCAGTAAGTCTCAGGAGCTGAACATTCACAGAAAACAAAAGGTGCATAAACACAGTCAGAACAAAGCCCTTCAAATACTGAAATATTCCACCAAAATGTTTCCCTGCATATGCCAAGATTCAGTTGCAAGGGAGAAAAACCTCCAGCAATGCTGAACAGCTTCCATGACTGCAGTGGGAAATAAGGAAAGTTGCTGACAAAGTAATGAAAATGGTCTTGTCTTTTAAGTAAGCTCCACTGTGAGTCTCTAAAGTTTATATTACAATAAGCATTTCTGAACACCTGCTGGCTTAGGCTGTCATTTGTGTCACTGACACTATGGGAGCCAATTCTCAGGGACAGAGTAAGGGGTTTTAATCAAACTTTCTTGCTGGTTTAGCAAACAAAAGAAAGTCTATGTTTAATAGCCTATGTTTAATA
Organism: Elanus axillaris; assembly: GCA_026212715.1. Lineage (NCBI taxonomy): Eukaryota > Metazoa > Chordata > Aves > Accipitriformes > Accipitridae > Elanus > Elanus axillaris. The sequence continues at coordinate 8,938,802 of JANZLQ010000037.1, read as the reverse complement.
TTTATGGAGAATGTTTCGTGTCTAAATGGTAAAGCTGTTTTTGTGTTAAGTAATGTAAATCTTTTGATTTGAACCTTTTTCCTTTATACCATTATCATCACCATCATTTGGTAGTGACAGCACAGAAAAAGCCTTGCATATGTCTCCATATATAAAATGGAATAAACTGTTGGGGTTCCTGTTATGTTGAAGGCACTCTGAGTCAATAAGAACTTTATTAACAATTTCTCCTTCATCTTTCATTCACTGAGGAATTAGTTTGGTTTATTTGATGTGCAGGTTCAGAGACTTAAAATGAACCTGAACACAAACTGCTTCTTCACTTTGTGGGGAAGGTGAGGAAGGAAGACATTTGAAGGGGCAGAGAGAGGAGGAGGAATACTAGTCACGCCAAACTATTTTGTTAATGAGGAAAAAATAAGAACAGAGAGTAAATCTGCAAGAAACTCTTGAGTCAGAGCATTACACAACACTTTTCTCATGTCGTACACAGTTTATCTGTTTCTTTCTAACCTATTTCTGTACCAGCCCGTATAAAAGCATGCACACAAATATTATACAAATTGATTTGGAAATAGAAAACCCAGCTTCATGTTTTACTTGGAAATAGTAAATATTTGCTCAAAATGCAAGTATTTATCTGTTGAAAATTATTTGATTATTGTGGAATGAAATAGGAAGACTTGGAATTCCAGTACTGCTGCATTCATAATTATATTTGCTAAAGTTGTGCTTAAGAAGGCATGAAAAGAAAGCACACTTTTAATGTGTGTCTGGTGGCTAAATGACTCTTCCCACAGAGAACCAGTTCTTTCTCGTTTCTTAAGATAGCCTAGAAAACAGAAAGCATCATAACAGGACTGTAATACAAATCTTGGAGGGCAGTCACACCAGCTGCCTTTATGCATGTAACTCAGGTTCCTACATTAGAAGGGTAATCATCCCCAACTTTGAACAGAGTACATGCAGAGCCACAAACTATTCAAGGATAATTCCGAGCAGGAGCTTGGCTTCGGTGATCTGAATCATCCTCTGCAGGAGGGTCTTTCTCTCTCTTTAATGGCCAAATAGTGATCCTGCAGAGAAGTGCATCCTGAAATGGGTGAAATGTGATACCTAAAGCTAAGTGCAGACTACAACACCTGTTCTAAAAGAGGCAGCATATTACATTCAAACCTGGTTTTATTTTCCAATTTGAATCTCTTCCTTTTGCTTGTATATATAAACGTTTTCATACAGTTATATTATATTTTTACCATAATAATTTCTTCCACAGACTATGTTTAAAAAAAACCAAAACCAACGAACCTAATTTCAAAAAGGTCAGCTCTTTTTTTTATTACAAGAATTACTTTCTCCTGTATGGAGGAATAATTAGAAGATATACTCAGGGCAGTAGCAGAGTAGGGATTGAGCTGACACTACCCTTGCTGCACTGCCATCTTTCCAAACCACGTGCTTCCTTCTCTTCCTTCCATCTTCCAGCCTCTGAACCTCTGGGGTGGCAAAGTATCAGTAAGGCAGCTGGGAGAGGGACAAACCTCCCTGGAAAGGAGGGCAATGTTCCAAGATGGGGGAAAGGGCAGGGGTGATAAGACAAGCAGTGAGAAAGGGGCAGACAGAATGCGGTTATTAGTTGCTGCAGCAGGTGGCTTTGTTGTGGGGCCTCTGCTGTCTGTCCCCTTAGGGATTTCAGAGCATTTCCCGTATCAATGAAAACAGGCACAGCAGTAGCAAGGCAGAGCTAGACCCTTTTTTAGTTCCTGGCTGCTGTAGTCATGAGGCTCCTATATTCCTGAAAGAAGAAGACCAGTTTACTGGCCAATCTGAAAATCACACACTTAGAGAAGTCACTTATTTCCCTGCTTAATGCAGGTCATTGCTTCACTACAACTACCTGAATCATAAGTTGCAAAATCTGTATGTGGTAGGCTTAACATCTTGTCTCTGAGATGCTGCTTGCTTCAACTTTCCTTTCCTAACATAGCTGGATCCATAACAGGCGAAGCTAAGGTAATTCAATTTCAAACATGCAAGAGATGTGTCTTGTCCAGCTAAGCAAACTTAACCTTTAAGTTGTTTACTCTCTACTATTTGACTATAACCTCTGCTATTAAAGGAAATCAATATTACTGTTAAACAGCTTAGTCTGTATTTCCATGCAGGAGAGAGAATCCATTTCCTTGTCCACTGATGTTAAATTATGGATGGATTATAAACTGAACACAGACCTGAAGTTTCCCTACTAATAAGCAGCCACTTACATAGCCCCAGACACACCTAATCGTAAGGAAATGTGTTGAAGGCAGCATATTTTGTACAGGACCGAGGGTGGGCCAGAGAGCTGTAGAGAGGACACAGTTGTATTAGGCTGTTCAGACTGCAGATCTCAAATACCATCATTTATTGTTCACTTGCACTGAACTATTTTCCTTTTCCTGGCTTACAGCCATGCTGCCATTAGCTGGTGGCCAGTGACACTGCTACATGACTTGTTTCAACAAAGAATGGTAATAAACCTCCTAATAGCCTTCAGAAAACTCTAATTTTCAGACCCATTTTCCCCTTCTTTCTTCAGACAGTTGCAAAGTTTGCAAAGTGTTTGAGGGAACAAAAGGAATGACAAGCAGCATGGAACTCTGAAGATACTTACAGGATAAGACTACACTAGAGGAACAAAAATATTTAGAGAAAATATCTTCCCATTATCCTGCAGAACGGGAGATATTTCTTTGTAATTTGAGGATGATTTAAGCACAGCACCAACATTAAAAGCTATTCAACTTGTTTAAAAACAATGCTGTGTGTTTCTAGTTAAAACTTAATTATTGTTTTCTCTCAGAAATACTTCATTATTGTGCTTTGGTTTAAAACATGCTTATTCATAAGTAACAGTTACTGAGTTATATGGTATATATTACAAACAATATACTTTTTTAATTTTACAAAAGCATGCTGCTATTAAATCTGTGCTCATGACAACAGATGCCAAGCAGTAGAGTACGTCATCATGATAAACACATGGTTTAGGTGGGATTTTAATCCTATAAACACATAAATAGCTGTTCAGATTCATCTTTAATTCCATATTCAGGAGCTTTAACAGCCTGATTCAAGGATTAAAAAACTCCATATGTGTATTTTTCACTTGTTTCTGTAATGATCGTAGGAACACTTTAATACTATTGTTTAATGTTACAGTGAATGACTATGGGACTTTCATTCAAATTATGACTAGAAAAATATCTCATTGTTGCATTAGCATATGTCACTCCTGCACATAATCATATCAATCATTTTTAGGAGGCAACAGAAAAGATCTTTTAGCTACCAGTTGTTTTGCCCATGTGGATGAATCCTTCAAAGTATGGAAGAATTTCACTGTGAGGAGCTTGAACTGAAATAAACCAAGGGCAATATTTTCAAATTGGCAACCTAAGCACATGCACAAAAATGTGAAAAAGTAGTCTGAATCTCTGTGGTACTCAACTCAGATAGCCCCCACTGGGCGCTCCGATGATTGAGCATCTCTGTAAATTCAGCCATTCCCCTCCCGGCATTTCAGTGTATTTTTTGAGTGCAAACCTGCGTTAATGAAGTTTGAGTATTTTGGATTAAGATTAGTTGTTGCTTTGGGATTACATTTCATATCTGCCAAATTTGATTTTTCCTATTTTTTAGAGAAAGAAAAAACATACCAGCACCAGGGTACAGTAAATGGAAAATGTTGTGCACTCAGCACTCAAATATGTGTTACTCACATAACTGTTGGTTGCAAATGTTCAACCCTAATGGTCTGGAACAAACTTTAAGCATTCAGCTGAAGTGCAGATATCCGCTGTGCTGTTTCCCAACTCCTATCATGTGCTTTCCAGGCTGCTGGCTACATTTCCAACCCACATTTCTCTCACTTATCACATTTTTTAAATGAATGAATGAAATGTTTATATCACAGTCAAGTTGGGCTACTTGGGTTTTTTTCAGATAAATGATGATAGAGAATGGAATATCTTTAATGCACTTTATAAAAATAACATATATGCCAATAACAACATTTCTGAGAGCTGGAGCAGTTAAAGTATATGAAAAAAACCAGCTTGTGGTTCTCTCGTATAAAAAGAGACAGATGATAACCTCTCAGCCTCAAGCCCATAACCTGACCCCATACTAGCAAAATATTGCTACCATGTATAGCCTGACTGACTGTAGCACAATTTGGTGTCAATACAAACGTACCTACTCAAAGCAAAGTTTAGAATCAAGGATTCAAATGAACAATACTCATCCTCACTCTTCCTATGTCTGCCGAAGGCCTGCAACCCCGGAGAGCTCTGGCATGACTGGCAACCACTTTGCTTCAGATAGGAAACCCCAGAAGGGCCATTCCTCTTTCACTATCAATCAGGGGATGCTTTCTCTAATAACTGATGCTCAGATAAGAGTCCCTTACCAACTGCATATTAGAAATGTTACAAACGTCCAAAAGCTTTGAGTGCACAGACTTTACGAGGAAAAGAAGTACTTTGTGTAATAAGGAATTTGACTATGCTCCTAAGCTTTCTCGTCCAGCCACCTACCCTTACGAGGATGTAAGATAATGGAGAGTTTCAGATCACTAGGTTTAAAAAGGACTGCAAATTTTTTGCAAAGAAGCCAAGCTCAGAAAACCCACAAGCTTTAAATATGAATCAAGGTTCACACCCCTGAACAAACCTGAGCTGAGAGTGTGGCATAAGTGGGTCTCCATAGGCAGAGTGGGTACCTGATTCTGTGGTAAACTGCTCACAGTGAACAACAGAGGAGATACTGTAATTGGCACAAAGCAAATCATACCAGAGGTCTTTTAAAGCTTGGACTTTGCTTTTTGACACTGGCACCTAGTTAGCAGGACAATGATAGGGACATCAGATCCAGACTAGAAAAGGCAGTTCTACTATAGCATGTTAGCCAATATGTGTTTTTTAGCAGAGTTTTTTTAGCCCTACTTAAGTAGCTGTGGCTTGTATTGAGAGTTATCTCAGGTAATGTTTTTAAAATACTAGATGATTTCTCTGCTAGATTCTAAATATAATTTAAAGATTAAAAAGCCAGTTGATTTCCTCTGATTTAGGAAGGCTCATGAATATCACGTGACACTGTAAAAGTAACTTTGGAATTGCATGAATTGGTAAGCACTCTTTTCCACAGCTTTAGGTCCAGTCTAATCTACAAAGAGCAAAGAGCTACGCAATGCAAACTGAATTATAAAAAGCAGAGATGATTGGGAGATTCACATTAATAGTGTAATAAATCCTAGCACTAAAGTGCTCATCAGATGTGCCCGCAGTGTGCTTTGTAAGGGTGTTGTTAATTTAGTTCTGTAAATGTAAACTTTAGCAATGATTGAGAAGGCCACATCTGAAAGAATTAAGTATACTGCATGTCATCTTCTCCACAGCTAGTTAAAACTCTGTAATATTTTAGGTAATATATAAAAGTTCCCTGCATTGCACTTGAATATTGAGTCATGTTGTTTTTCCAAGTTAAAGGCTACTAAAGACCATTAAGCTCTCGAATCCTTTATAAAGAGAAGTGCTACATGTACAGATGCCTAAGTCATGTTTGCATTGTCTATCATCAGACTATAATGTAATATGAATATATTATAAATTCAGATTAATTTCCTAGTATTAGCAATTCTTTACAAGTGTGCCTGTCTTTAAGAATTCACTGCAATGCTTCCTGATTTTAATAAGTTTTCCTTCTCCAAGCCATCTTTGATATATACATTACTACTCAGCTTTATATATTATGGCATTCATACAACTTTTTGAATCTCATGTCTTTACAAATATCCTTTCATTGTGTCAGCTACTATCTATCATTTGGTTAATAATTATTACTGCTTGTTTAAAATGTAAAATTATGTTAACTTTTAAGTAGTGTAATATTTACATTTTATAGCACTACTGAGCTTAACTATGAACAGTGAATCAGTAGAGATCACCACCTTCCCATGCAGAAGTTTTATTTATAAACTTCTCAAGCAATTCAGCTCTAGGCTTATTTGGAAGCCATTTGGAAGACTCATTTGGGCAGTTAAGAGAGAGAGCACATATCATCCTACTTATCAGGAAAAAACTACAGTGAAAGTAATGACAACATTAATAGACTGAATGGCTTGGAAGCTGACCCATGTGTCTTCAAGATTTTACAGTACTTACAGATGGACCACATGGTCAGTGCTATGAATCTTCTGATGAAGAAGTTGCACACATCTGCAAGAATGGGCACACCACTGTACATTTCCTCACCTTTCTCTTCCTTCTGTAGAGTCCCCCTCTCATTCGATATATATTCCTTGCCATTAAAAATGCCCTTTGAAAATGTTTACTATGGTCAGAATTTTTTTTTACATTAAATATATTTTTTCTCCATTGATCAATAGTGATTCTTTCATTCTCTAGCTTTTTTATGATGATTACAATGCCAAGCAAATTGAGAGAGAGAATCTGAATTCAGATTTGCGTGGTTTTGTCAACTAAATAAACAAACTGCAAGGCTTTTGTTTTGGGGGGAACACTCTGGTATAGAAACTGAGATAATAATGAAAGACTATTTTCAACATAAGGTGGCATTCTGTGTATAAGCAGCTATAATACTCCTGAATTCAACAAGCACACTAAAAAAAGGAATATTGGAAATCCTTGCGTATTTAAAAACAAAGAACCCAAGCAAACAAACAAAAAAAACCCAACCTTGAAAACTGTCCAAAGGATTGTTAAACTAATGACTGGCAGGCACAGACCTGCCTGGTAACATATATGTCTTGCCCTATTATTTCATACACCTATTTCCTTAAATGAAAATAGTAATTTACAGTGTTTCCTGAACTGGTCATTTGAAATATACATTTTCAAGGGGTAGAGTTAAATTACCCATACAGTGACTTTAAATTGCACCTGCATGACAAACATTATAATCACTGTTGCCTTTGGAGTGAAGAGGAAGTTACTCAGCATGCAAGTGGAGATGGCGTGGCTAACACACAATATAGGATTTTAAACTAAGCATAAAGACCTTTAATAAACAATTCTAGCAGTTTAAATTGCATAATTTGATACTTTTTACAAGGAGAGAACAGCGAAAAAAGTATCTTTGGGGATCTTCTAGAGTTTTGGGGTTTTGACTGCGGTTTCTACTAATACTGCTGTTGCTGCAAATATAAAGACTTTAACACTCGTAAGTATTCTGCAAGTCTGGAAGATCTGATTTTCAAAACAGAGGTGCAAGATGGCTATAGACTAAGTTTTTGTTCCTTGAGCCTTCAACAATTAACTACTGAGGTACATGAAATATTTTCCCTTGAAGATAATCCTTGACTTCCATGCACATCTAAGCAAGCTCTCAGAAATTAACATCAGTTCAACATTGCCAAGATCAGCAGTGAGCAGTTTGACTATAGCACACCTGTGAGTCAACATGGGCACAGGTCAAAACCATTTCTGTGTGTGGTATCATATGTGTACTGGGTATAGTTGCTGAAAAAGCAAGCATGCAAAAGACTAAGTTTAAACAAAGTATGGTGAAATATAGAGAACATTGGTTTTCTTCAGGGTCCTGTAAGATGGATACAGTAAAATGAATGCAACCCAAAATGTCTTCCAGAAGACTGACTATACTCCCCAAACTACACCAGGAAATCTACAGGGATATTCTGATGTACATAGATAGAGCTCCAAATGAGAAGAAATTGGCCCTCGATGCTTCGCTTGTTTTATGTGGCAAGCTGATTTGTTTAGAAGTAAACTAACTACATCTGAAAAGGCAAATGATTATTTGTTTCATGGGAAATTGAACTGCATATTTATTTACACATCTTAAACACGATCGAGTACAGCAGTTTGGCAAGCTTCTACTGAGAAAGAAATGCAGAAATATTTTAGCAAATGTTGGTATGTTGCAATATTAAGTGTTTTTTGAAAACCATTACCATTTTAACGTCTTCAGATTGCACTATTCCTGACACTAATGTACTCATGCCCTGAATAATCTGAATCTAATTTGTATTGTTATTTTATCTGTTACTGGCAAATAAGCGTATTCAGTGGACAAGTCTGAAATTTGCCATTATAAATCCACACGAAGTGTGCATTGTCATCCTGAACTATAATTCCACTGCCATTTACCTCTTTTTATTGACAATGAACAGCACTCAATGCCCAGTCTATAACAAAGCAAAAGAAGTAATTTGGTTTATTGATGATTTTCCCTATTAAATAATTGTCTGCTTACTAACACTCCACTGGGCCCAATATGTAACACATGGGATGTTGTTTAATCAAATAAGTAGTTCCTATCAATTTAAACAGGCAATTTACATGTGATATACAGCAAAGTAAAGTGAACACTTACATTCATCTTGCATAATTAAAACATGCATTTAAGTCTTTCCCAGGGTTAGAATGATTGTAGCTACATACTTCCTTGCTTCTCTAGTGAGAATATGGTTTTCTCATATTTACTTTTCTCTTCAGTTTGTGTCTTAAGTCTGTGTGCAAAGAATCAGCTGGGAACAAAACAGTTTCTCTGGGTTTTTGGTGTTGACCTTGTGGACCTCTGAGTGCTGCAATTAAAAGAGAAGGGGACTTTGCTCCCTGGGTCACTGGAAGTAAGGCCAGATTTTTGATCTGCATCCAAGTCCAATATGTCATCACACATGAACAGGAGAGGTTGAAAGGGCACATTTTTAAGCATTTGACTGTGCAACTGCTGCCTGATTTGTATATTCATATTTTTACAGTTGAGCACGCAAATTTGGCAACTATGCACTCAAATGCTTCCTCGCAACTTTGAAATTTTAAAATATATACTAAAGGTATAAACAGTCACATGAGTAAGTTGCTGTGCCTACAGAAGAACTACACCCACATTCATTGCAGCCTGAGTTAATGCTGAAATTAATGCTATTTTCCTAAATGAAGCTAGATGAAAAGACCCAAATTCTCATGCAAAAATTAAATTTGCAATTACAGAAAACTTTTTTTGTTTGTTCTACAAACAGATGAGTTGATATATTAAAAAGATCAGGTAACTTTGGTCAAATATCAAAACAGCCACCATCCTTTCTAATTTATAACAACTTTGCCTTTCTAAGGATGCTTTCCTTTGACATTTTTAGTGCTTTTTAACTATCAGCAATTAAACTTTGCAATGGTGAGATCACCAGAAGGCAAAAACTGGTAATGTAACCAGTGAGAATTGGTGAAGAACTTTGGTTGACACGCTTACGTGTATTAAAAATTGGCTAACACATTGGGGCAATACCTCATAAAACTGCAAGCAGCACTGAGATGCTTATTTAGCCAAAGACTTCAAATTTAATGTGTAATCAAAAACACATCTCTGAGCAGCACAACACCTTTAAAACCCATACCAAGTGTGTTTGGCATTAGTATAGTTCTGACTCAACAGAAAGAGTGCCATTTGACATTGATAAAGAAAAAACATTTCTCTTTAGAATTTAACTATTTCCAACACTGAAGCTGCCACAGAACATTCAACAGTCTATCACCTGAGTTTTCGGAAGGAATGCCTTTTTTTTTTTAGGTTTTTTGCTATAAAAGGAAATAGCTTACTGGAAAATATGAAAGCATTTCCGATTTTTAAAAAATCCCAGTTTTTCCTCTCTTGTTGACTGCTTAGAAAATGTGGGTTGACTTGTTTTTGATTGCTGTTTAAATAACAGATTAATTTAATAATCATTGGGATATTAAATAACAAAAAATTATGGGGTGGGGCAGCCAAACTGTGACCCTAATGACATTATTATGTTAATTTGTATTTTCTTTTAGGTTTCTGCTTTCTTAATAAAACCTATATTTTTGAAAATCGTTCTTAATCATTGCAAATTATCCCAAAGTAGCATTTATTTTTTGCTAGTGAGAGATAAGTTTACATATAGTGAGTGTATTTTATATGTCCTTTGTATGTCTGTATACATTTAGTGCCTGACTCAAAGTCTACTTAAGTGTATAGGTGCCCTTCCATTGACTGAATAAGCTTTCAGAAATGGCTAAAAAGGTGAGCCAGCTATTTATGGAGTAATTAGCATGTAGTCCTTTCTACCATGTGATTTATTTGTGAGGATACTTTGATTTAAATCCAAGTGCCCATGATTAAAAATTATGATTGGAAATGTTTATAAGAACAAGGTTTATTTTTCATAACTACAGTTGGTAAGTGTTCCCCTTGGTAACTGTGAAGTGAGTGCAGAGTATTTCTGTAAGACCAGTAACAGCACATCCAGGACGGAATAAGACTGAGCCTCTGACTCTCACTCTGTGACCTTGTTGACTATGACTGTGACTTTGTTAGCAATAATGCAGTATTTGTGCTCCAAAATGTCTTATCTAAGTAACATTATATGGTTTCAATTAACATCAGTCATCATTTTTACTTCTACTAAGTGACTGCTTTTAGTCTCACTTTTTTCCTGCAGGGGCTCTATAGTAGTACCTGACACTGTAGGAACAAAAGACAGTGACTTGAATAAATAACTTGTGACAAACTTTCTTGCAGCAGAGTATTTGCACAACTTTTGTTGCAAACCTGTTCACAATATACTAAGTTTTCCAGTGTCTTTCAAATAGGTTTGCAATATTGGAGTGGGTGTATATTCAGCTAAACATTTACAAATACCTTTTTCTATTTGTAATTAAGATTTGCAAGTATATATCACAATCCAAGGAGAATGCAGAAAATAATCCCACTGACTCAAATGGATCTCAATCGAGAGCCTAGTATGCAACAGATGCTGTGCAGATTAACCACTAAACACAGAGTCAGGTCAAGACTCACTATATAAGGTTGAACCCTAGTTTTGACTGATTGAGTCCATCATTCTTGAATTACAAGTATTAAGCAATACACTTGCTTGTAAAAATATTTATTGGTACTGAGGCCATGAAACAGAAAAGTGGGTCAGAAGATGTAGCTCTACAAAGAACTTTGGGTCAAATTCCTTAGCTGTTCTGCGGGAGAGTGTCCTGGTTTATAAGAGAAAAATTTGGAATCCAATACAGTCTGCAATCTTAGATGCAATTTGTAGATTGTTAATGACAGTGGGTAAACGGTATAACGAAGAACTTTCCCATGAGAATCTAATAGTTCTTCTGGATTTTTTCTTTAGGTTTTGCCATTGCTTGTGGAGAAAAATAATGGGTGCCTTGAGATCAGTTTGTAACTTACAGGGTTTTCTTTTATTTTTTTGTTCCACTGTGGAACACAAAATGTTTTTCTATGAAAAAGATCTTAGCGCATTATTTTCGAAATACTATAATTTTCACTAAACTCAGTTTCCAGCTCAGTGCTGTCCAAGTATTGCAGAATTGTGTTATTTTTGAAAGTTATTTCCTTTGACCTGAAGTTACCTTAGGAGACAGACTGAAATCTGCATTCCTTTGAGAAAACCTGGTCCTGTAAATTAATCTTCTTTTCATGGAATCCTGTCTGTTTGCAATATTTAAACAGAATCGTGGAATCATAGAATGGTTTGGGTTGGAAGAGACCTTCAAGATCATCTAGTTGCAACCCCCCTGCCATGGGCAGCGACACCTTCCACTAGACCAGGTTGCTCAAAGCCTCATCCAACCTGGCCTTGAACACTTCCAGGATGCATGGTAATTTGTTGCACAACTTCATAGTAAACTTCTGCTAAATGATAGCAAAATAAGGCTGCTTGAATTCTACAATGCTGGCATGAAGCACTCATAGCAGTGTAACATACATTGTATTTGATATGTCAAGTGGAAAAATCACAGCTTGATTTTGTTGAGTTTGTACTTTTCAGGCAGTGGGACCTATTGTTGCACTTAAAGGGTTCCCTAGGATCAATTTACAAAGCACTTTTATATTTCTATCCCTCAAACCCATATAAAACCAATTATTCATACTAGACATTAATAATTTCCTTATAACTAAAAGTATTATTATAAAATAATTTCCTTATAAAACTATAACTGCTGGTCAGCAGCAAATTAGAAGTGAATATTAGAACTTAAAATATATCTCCAGTGTACTTACTCCTATTTCCTGTTTTAAAACGAATATATTGAGGAGAAAATTTAGGAGCAAGTCCTGAAGCACACCTCTTGACTTCAAAGTGAAGAAGTTTTCACATTTATTTGCTAATTGCATATTGAGTTTGTCTGGAAAGGGAGAGTTGTAACAATTTTTGTTTAACTTATAAATTCTTCCTGACATTTATATTGATAGACAAATTATTGCTGTAAATACTAATCTCCTTTGCAATGATGACCTCTTACTGAAGCACAGAAATTTGCATAAACAATACCTATGCAAATCTTCCATTAAAATGTACCATAACTACAGTAAAAATGTCACTGCACATAGGCACTAAAAGCAAAGAAAAGACATTTTCAGTTATGAAGGAGGAAAGCTAGACTGAAGTCTTTCTCTTCTTTTAACCCTATGAGGGACAACTTTACAGTAGCACTGGTAGAACTGACAACATTGCAGCACTGACACATAAGATTTGTTACTATCAACTCAGCTTCCCAGCACTGAAAGTTTGGAGGATCGATTTAATCTTCTCCCAGTCTTTCAGCCCAGCAATTCTAAGAAGGAAACACTGGCATTCAAATAAACCACCCAGATCTCACTGTACCACAGGGGAACTTCTAACCTATCCAGCAGGGCTTCAGTCCTGGATAGGAACCTCCTATCTAAGTCTTTACAGAATATGCCCTTAGAATACTGCCTGCGTCCAGGAAAAGTCTTAAAACATTCACTATTCTTTGAAATTAGTATAAGCCTCTACTACTTTTACAGTTTTTGTTAGAAAATAATAGGCACTGCTTTAATTTAAGAGTATCAAACTTTTAAATGACCCCTGTAATAAGAGAAATGACACCCTGACAGAAGTCATTATATAAGATAAAACATAACAGACTTGTACGTTCTTCAACATAACCTTGAATAATTCAGTTTTATTGCTTTGTCACAAACAGTTTTATAAAAAAATTGAAAGGGCTTACTTGAAACAGTCATCGCAAGCAATATTCCCCGTGGTCTCCTTTATAGTGCGTTCGGAAACAAAAGCTGGATATTCAGTATCACAGGGCTCTAGGGTTTGTTTCAACCTCTGCGCTATAGGCACAGGAAAAAATATCTTGATGTTAACATGGGAAGAACAGCACACAAAATTCTGAACAACATGACATGCTGTATTACAGAGTGCACAGAGAATGGAAATGTTACTCAGCTTCTGCCACCCTGTGAGATTTCCTAGGCAGTGCATAACACTATTTTTTCAATTAAAAAAAAAAAGGGTTATCCATGGAATGTAATTTTGTAAGACATAACTGTTAAAGTACTTATTCATGGTTTAGCCATTACCAACCTACTTTAAGTTTACTCACAAGCTTTTAATCTTTCTTTGTAGATTCAGGATGGACTTCCTATCATTTTTATTTCAGTGATGCTGTGCATCACTAACTATTATGTATGGGGGTTTACATTTATTTGATATCTAAGCTGTGGTACATTTTACTGAAGCTAAAACACTTTTTCAGATTAGAGCTTGGGAATCAGTTAGAATAACTCTGTGCGTGGGGGCAGAAGCGGTACTTTGCCCAGAACCAATGCTTGTTATCTGCTTCCCAAAATAGTAATAATTAAGACTCCGTAACACTTTTAAACTGAAGCCCTTGCAGTACAAGGAAAAGAAAGTGTCACTCTTTACACCTTAAAGATTGGGAATTTGAGGTACCAGGAAGCAGTGAGACTGGTTCAAGATCGAACTACAGGACAGCAGCGAATTTGGGAACTGAAGGCAGGCACCTCTTCTGACTCTCACACCGATGTATGTGTTGGACAATATCTCTCCCTCATTCCTTTTCTTTTTCCTCCCCACCCCTTCATTCTTCCTTAACACAGAGATAGAATTGCACATCAGCATAAATGTTAAGCCTATCTTAAACTAATTGCTAAGTGAGAAAACAAGATGAGGTATGACAAAAATAGATTACACTAAACAGGCTCTTGGACTCGACAGATCTTCCATTCAAGACAATCTGTTTCAGAGCCCGTGGTGTATGTACTGCGCAGTGCCAGGGGAATGACCAAAACTGCATTTGCAATCACGTACTAGGACATGCATTTCTGAACCATTTATAATTTTTGAATATAATTAAAAAGATATCCCCCCAAATGCACAGATCTCAAGGGAGGTACTAAAGTTGGTCAGAAAAGTTTTGTTATCTCTCATTTTCACTATAGTTTTGACATATTCAACAATTCAGCATTTTTTAAAAAATTGTCTGACTAGCTCTTCTGCACCTTCTCCCTTTCTCTTCTGTTCTGCTTATTTGTTGCGAAGAATGACTGAAATTTATCACCTGTCTTTTGGGCCTACCCTCACTTCTATCAGCATACGTCTTGTGTAACAAAGAAACTGCCAAAGATCCATGTCTCAGATTTGCAGCACCTCGTCAGAGTGCAGAAGGTGATGGGGTTGCCCAAGGTTTAGGGCATCAGTTTCTCCCCTCTTATGTACAAATGTGATTGAGATTCCAAGATCTTGTGTGGAAGTATTTTTCATACTAGGGTTTGGTAAATTGGCAGGTGTGGGGACTCCAGGATCTTTGTAATATGACATGCCATATTAATGTCACAATTTGAGCAGGAAGCATTTTCCCCACTAGAGGAACTGATCTTCTGAGGTTTGCTAAGCATTGTTAACTAAAAAAGTGTGCAAGTTCATGAGTTTTAATTTCAATAAGTGCAGTCATAATTATTACAACTCTTAGTGGTAATGCAGCATCTCTGCAGAAGAACATACCTAAGCACCTGCTTTTCTATCCTGCTGACTTCTCTCGTGTGAAATCTCTCTTGCTTTTGCTTTACTAACACATGTTGTTTTCCAAACAACTATCTCTTCCTACCTAAGCAAATTTGAACTGGGCAACAGTACCATAAAAATGATGACATTCCAATGAGCGTGATGAGGGGGTATTTTCAATACTCTTACTCATCAAAGAAATGGAGCCAGTGAACTGTGTAGTTAAAACTTCACTTTCAGCTAAAGTAGGAATGAAAATCCCTCAGTCATGCTTGCCTGTCAAAGTGCTGTAATGACAGTTTTGTCCTTAAGAAAAGTTGCAAGTTATTAATGGCTGTCTTCTGTAGTTAGTACATGCTTAAAATACAAAACAGACATTCATTTTCATGAGATGAGGAGGGATGCTCTTTTTAAAGGATATTTTCCCTTACATACAATGCAAGTCCCATTGGATGCTTCATGTCAGGATATATTGAGGCATATTTGTACAGTACACTTGAAAAAACATCCAAAAAAGTTACCCATTTCCCACACTGGCTGCTTTGTGCTGTTCTGCAAACACCAAGGACTAATACTGGCATACCTGCCATTCTTCTTCACATATAAGGAACAGTTTTGCATTTTCTGGGTCTAGCACAGCAAACCTTACTGTCCTTCACAGCCATCAGCGTAAGAGACATTTTTCATCATGGTTAGGGAAGTCACTGGAAAGTTAGTCTGGGTGTTTAGAAGACCTGTCTAGGCACTGCTGATTACAAAGCAGCCTCACAAGCACACAGTGTCTGGCTGCTTCTCATGAAGCTCTATTAGTGTATGTGCACCCAATCTACATTGGGCTCGTTGTTCACGTACCAGAAGAATTGGCTTCAGTGTTGCCATGCAGCATACAGTTTACACCATCGTGGGGAAGACTACGCTAAGTTCATGGACCTAGATTTCCAGAAGGCTCTTACCAAATCCTCACCTCCAGCAGACACCCATCTCAGCCTCCCCTTCCCCCTACCCAGCATTTACAACATGTGAGGCAGTAGACTGACATGGGCTTTGTCACTTACTGACATACTTCCTTGTTACTACGGGGGATACTGGAATACTCCAGGGCACCAGTATGTTCCATCTTCCCCTATACCTTACCTTCAGACAGGATATTATTTTGGCATAAAGACAGTCTATTATCCAGGCAATTCAACTATAAACTGAAGCCTGAAGGAGCAATTTTATCCCCTGCTTTGCTAAAGAATATGCAAATCTGCACATTTGAGGCTGAAGAATTCCATTTAAATCATTATACCAATAGATGGCATGCAGCATAATTTGCCTATGAAATAGCCAATTGAAGAGCACTGCTCTTGTAAATTAGCCCTTTGCTTTTCAGCAACACTTCTGAAATGCCATAAAAGGTCTTCTAAAATGTAAAAGACAGTTGACATTGAAAACTTCCAGTTCTTAAGGGAACTGTTAAAATTTCATTATTACAAATGAAACCTCCACATTTATAAAAATTATTTTGAGTAAACTGCATTTTAATTCATTTATTTTATTACTTTTAAATGTCTGGTTTGAATGGAATGATAATACAAAATACCATTTTAACCAGTCTCATTTAAAAATAGAATAATAAAATTTACTATCTTAAACCTTAAAAATTATTTCATATGAAATTCTACTGAGATGACTAAGTTCCTGTGGACTTTTGCTGAAATGGCATTTTCCAGCACAATAATCCCCCTACATAGTATAGCAGCTCCAGAAAAAAAGTAGTATAAGCAGAAAAAGGCTAGTGTAATTGCTTTATTCGCACAGATTGTTTTGGAATGAAGGGAAATGTTTTTAAAAAACATATTTAATCATTATCTATGATTTTAACTTTGTCATTATAGTAGTTTACTGTATTCCTACAGTACACACAAACACTTTGTGGTTATTCATAGAAGATCATAATTCTCTTGTGTTTTGGGAAACATTAACAAAGAAGAGGATGCTGACATGGGAGACAAACTATTGTTATCAGATGTCTATTATTTAATCTAAAACATTTTATGCACACCTGAATTTCTAAAATCCAATTTAATCTAGACATTTCTGCCATTATGGCCGGAAAAAAAATTACACTTACCTTTTGCTGTTAGATCAGAGTGCCACCAACTGCATAGATTAAATTCCACAAGGAACCTAGAGAAATTTATTAGAGTTTTCATATTATCCCACAGAAAGTTTTCAAAACACTAAACTGGCAGTAGTTCAATACCATTAATCCTATTTTAAATAAAAGCTAACACAGAACTGAAATTCATGTTACTAGCACAACTCTGGGATTATCAACTACTGCTATTCTCATATTTTCACTGGGTTGTATTTTACCACTGAGAATTTATTCTGAAATTAACCCCATCAATAAATCATAGATTTACCTATTATTAATTTATTGATCTTATTTGAAGTTTCCATTAAAATTCTCAGTGCATGGCAGCGTACAGTATTTTTGCTGCTGAACATTATTGAACATTATTTCTTCATGATGGAGGTATTTTGACTCTCTAGTAAACTACTATAAGATTATAACTGTCCTGGCTACAGTACAGGAGTACACATAAAATACTTTCTTATATTAATTGTGGAACTAAAATAATAAAACTGTTTTATTTCTAGGAGCAGAAAAGATTGATTAACCAGTGTCTTATCAACTCTAACTATATGTGTAGAGAATGCATTTTTCCCACTAAAATATACTGCAATTTCCTTTGAAGAATGGGCTGAAAAGTATCAGTCTACCAGTTATTGTAAATGTAAAGAATATGAAACCAATATCTAGTTTATCATATGGACATGAAACTACAATACTTATAAGCACAGAAAGTTTCTTGAAATTTTGGAAGCTGTTATGTGCTAGCATCAAAGTCTCATTTTAACATAATCTCTTTCCCTGATATTTACTTTGAAAGCTGCATTTGAGATCAATCTCTGCCCTCTGGCAATAGTCATTCAGTTAATTCTCCTTAACTCTTATTCCAAACTTTGATGAAAGCTCATACAATTTATAATCAAAACAAAATCGCTGCAAGAAAAAATTAGTTCTGTTTCAATAAAGATAAAATTCACTTAAATCTGAACTCTGCTCTCTGATAAGAACAATAAAAAAACATAGAAGTTAATAACACAAGACACATTTTAAGGCTTCCTCTTCTCCATATGATATTTCTCTGTGATTTCTTAGGCAATCTCTCTTAAAGGCAAAGCTCATTATGTATTAACTGGAAATGTTAGAAGAATTAGGCAAGGTAAAAACATTCAGCAACATCCAGAGTATACCTTATCTGGCACATACTCTAAAAGGTCCATCTTATGGAAATTCATGAAGTGACAAACAATACAGTGAATCACTATAACAGTTTGCTCTATTGACAACAGCCCACCCAAGCAGCATTACAAACAGCCAGACACTTATGTAAAATTTAACAGTAACCACAATAATAAATTTGGGTTGTATATTGCAATCTGCTAGACTTACTAAGCAAAAACATACGGATATAAGTGAAGACTATGAATAATGTAATAAAAGTGCAACAGTGCATTCATATAGCCAAAATTGTCTCAGATTTTAACAATGCAACATTGGAAAGCAAAAAATTGTCAAATATTACTATATTTAAAATCATTTAATAAAAGCAGCACAACATACATAAAAGGCAAAAAGTACAAATATTCATTAAGTATTCAAAAGTACAAATATTCAGCAATTCATATAAATATTAAGTTCTTGATAAAATTTACTTACAAGACAAGCTCAGTCATAATCCATTTTACTGCAGCAAAGAAGGCATTATAAGGCTGAAGAGAAGCAACTCATTTAATAAAAAGGCAAAAATGCAGTATCTATATCTTAACTGAATTCTTCATGTAAAGACAATGTTATGGATATTCAAATGCATGGGTAGCATGAGATAAAGAACAGTAACTTTTTTCTTATGAAGAAGGAAATACTATCTTGAATATTAAAATATATAGTAATGCAAATTTCCTTTTAATGTGGTTGGTCATATATGCAGATTATCAGTTGGAAAAGGGAAGTTTTGCAAATGATTCTTAAATCTTTAACCTCTAGGGGTTCCTATTTCCCAGGCTATTGCTGGAGGAACAGCTCTGGTAGATAATAAGAGCTTTTCTTAGGCTGCAATTCACAGGCTTGCCTCTGTAATGTAAATATCTTATTCAGTGTCTCAGTCTAATTAGGAGGGAAAGCTTCTGAAGTTTGAATTTACCTAAATGAAGTTACCTATGTCATATTGAAGGTCCAGTTGTAAGCACTTTATAAGTAGTTTTTAAGGTTCTTCCCTCCCCCCTGTATTTTCCTGGATCATAACAAATACAGGAAATACTTTGAAAATCCTGTGTTTACTTCTACAACATTTTGAATGTTTTATTTTTGAAAAGAATATCAATAGGATTATTCTTCTATGAATGAATCTCAGGCAGAAAAGTCAGTTTCCAGAAATTTGGAAAGGAATCTATCCTTCTCACTCATTTGTGTTAGGGTCTCCTAGTTACATGAAATTTTGCAGACTTTTTAGATTCCGTATCAACAGAGTATTTTAGCACATGTAAGAAGTCATATTGACTTTAACAGAACTACTCAGAAATCTAAAATCATGCTTAACCGTCCCAAATCAGCACCTTACTGAAGTGGTGCCATTTTGCTCAGCGGTAACTGGACATTTAAAGTTTTCAGAGGCCACAAAGAGTATTTCTGCACAGGGCTGATAACTCATAGTGCCAATGAACTAGTGTCAGTTAATGGCATGAAAGGCTGAAATAGCAAGTCAGCAGAATGCATAATGCCTGAGACAGTGAAGATTTTCACCTGTTAAGGACTGTCTCATAGGAAAAGACAAAAAGTTAAAAGTCTTTCTTAGAGATGAAAAGAAAAAATTTCATCCTGGTGGGACTTCTTATTTGTTTTCATTTCAAATCAGAAAACCTGAAATTTCACACCCAGCTTTGTTGCATACTTTTGCTTTCATAATGACAAATTATATAGTGTAAAATAATATGTTTTTATTACTTATGAACAAGACATATTTAATGTAAATTACACTATGAATTATAAACCTATTTTAACATGAGAACTAAAAGAAAATTTTAAAACTCAATTTATCTGAAAAAAATTCAATAATATGAACAGAAAATGAGAACAATAATTTGTTTCAAAATTTTAGTGGAAAAACATTTTATTACATTGATATAAATGCATTCTCATGACATGTGATTTTACTGAGACAGCCTTTTCCACTCAAAGACTGTTCATTCAAAAACTTCAGCAAAAAATTGCAGGAGTTTTAGTCTCTCTGTGTTTCTAAACCATCATTGAGATCCAAAGCAACTGAGCTGGGTGACTCTATGGCACTAATAGACTTGCAACAAAGTGGTTCTATAGAGAGTTACCTAGGACTTGAATAAATTAAAAGAAAAAAATATGCTAAATAACAAAGTATCTGCATATCTTTTAAGAAGCAGTCCTATACTGGTAAAGAAATGGACCAGATGATCTATAAATCTAGTCCTCCCCTAATTTATCATTTTAGTCCCACAGCTTAAAAAGCTATGATAGAGAGTGGTCCAGCCCTGACACCTGTTTTCCATGATTTTGGCAAAATGCTGTGATAGATTCTTTAGTAGTCATACAGTCTTTGATGTCTATGCTCCACTTTTTATGCTGTTTAAAATATGAACTTTTTAAAGAGTCTCAGTCTTGTCCCCATATCTGTTCCTGCATTTGTAAAACCATAATTCTCAAAAGGAAAGATAAACATTTGTGAACAAACATTTTTCTTATGTAGAAACTGTACTGAATACTGCCTACTAACCTGATCTATATGTACAAAATTGGGCATAAAAAAAAGGAAACAAAATACTTTTGAGTAATCTAGCCCTACCTGGTTTTACTGCAAGTTCTCTTTATACTTTCTCTGTAGTGATGATTATTAGAAGTGACTGAATCAACAAGAAAATAGTTAACATAACCAAAGCTCTGCCCATCTTTCATGTTGAATATCACAAAAACTCACTTGAGGTTTAAAGATGAGTTTGGCTATCTTTAAAAAAATAAAAACATGCTTGCCATGTCTTAGCGTGTACCACAACAGTTGCAGTTTTTTCTCCATAAACACAGCCTGGACAAAAATTGGAATAGTGAAAGTCTCTTGGATTAAAGCCCACTTGTAAGAGAGAAATACTTCAGCTCTACATTCTGGGTGCTTATGTAAACTGAGCTGAAGCCCCAAAGCCTTGTGATGGAAGGTTGTTGCTAAGAGTTGTAATATATTTAAAATTTTTTCATGCAAATGTGATTCACAGCATGCTGCTCTATTTCACTGGTAATTTAAGACTCATTGCACATCCTGGGACTTATTATTATGTCAAGATAGTCTTTTTTCAGGTTCAGGCTTTAGCGGATAACAGACTGATAAATCCAGTAAATCCAAATCTGCAGGTATTTGAAAAACAGAGAGTCATGAAAATATGTAAAGGAAAACATCCCAAAATGCATATGATTATTAAACCATAGAAGCTATGCATAGATATTTGGAAGCTGCCAGAACTTTGATATTTACATAACAGTTTAACTATGTGTAGGCTTATTTTTTCTAGCTAGATCCCTGTGCATTTAAAAAAATACTATCAGATAACTTTTCCAGACTGGTAAAATTGCTGGAGTGTTTTGCTGCCGTTTTACATAAGAATTTTTCATGCTAATGCTATCCTATATTTGTTAAAATGGTTCCTTTTCCATATGCAAAAATTATACTTTATCTAACACCTTATCAGTTCTGATAGATAGTAATCAGTAAAGCACATACATGATTATAAAACACCCTTGGGGTTATTACATAAATATATGATTAAGCATTGCTCTTGCAAGACCCAGCTTGACTCTAATCAGGCCTTGCAGAGGGACAGCGCTTGTATTCAGATCTGATCACAAGACAAGGGCTTAAATGCATTTACATTCTACTTTAAAAGACATCTTCTTTAAATATTAAGGAAAATAAAAGTGTTAAAATCACTGACTTGTATGCCTTGCCAATGAACCAATCCTTCCATATTAAAAAAAATCATCTCAATTTTAAATTTTAATTACATTTCTGCATGTGTGTATGTGTTTAAATAGAGAAAAGGCATGTGTGATTCCAGCCCCCCAAACAAAGCACAATCTACAGCCAAAGTTACAAAGTCCTAAGAAGGAGGATTCATATGGTGCAAAGAAAGTTCTGACAGAACCTCGGAAATGGTGGCCCAGCATTAAAGGTGATTGTGTAAGTATTTGAACTTGAAAATGCTTAACACTTTGCATTTGTTCATAATGAACCATTCCTTGTATGCACTAGGATAAACTCAAGAGCTGTAGGCATTCCAAATCAAAATAATGGGCTTACAATGGCCATGAGATATTTGCAACAATTTTCTTTGATGATTGCATGGAAAGGTGCTCAGAAAATTTACTATACTTACGTCCAATAAGCTATGGGCACTGTCGCTACTCTCTTTGTTTGTTCTACACATGGCCTGGTAGTCATAAAGTGTAATTCTACAGAGAAGAACAGAAAACTGCTTGACTAAAAGAAGAAAACACAGTGGAATAAAAATGATGATATGGAACAGTCTGCCCACAAAGTAGACAGGAAAATAAAAATTGTAACAGCAGAAGAGAAAAGAGGGAAAGGGATCATTAAAATACAGGTTACACGAAGGAAAATAAAGGTAAGAAACACTGTGAAAACTTTGTAAGGATTTTATCAGACTACAGAACAAAGCAAAAGCGTAACTGGGAGAAACCAGGGGAGATACACATACAGTGTAACACACAATGATATAAACAATGCGAGGAGGAGGAGAATACACATTCAACATGATGCTTAAACAATTGGTTCTGGACTAAGTTCAGCACATTTAGCCCCAGAAAGTGAAAGAACCTATGCATTTGAGGGGCTTCTCACAACAGACCACTCTTGAACTCCGGTAAAAGCAGAAAGACACTTCTACAGTTCCAGCATCTCAGTGCACAACTACTTTGTAAAAACATGGTGTTGCTTCCAAAGAAGATAGAAGTGGAATTTCAGTGTGTTCACAGTACAGATAATTGAAGCAGGATGGGTTTACTTTTGCTTCTTTTGCTTCTTTTCATGAGGGCCAAATATTCCATGTCAGGTACCTGCTGTAATTAGTGTATGCTAGAAGCCTCCTCAGATGCATAGTAAACAGGGAAATTTCTTTCTGCTTGTGATTTCACTCATTATTGATACACTTCAGAGATCTAAATGTAAAATCCAGAACTCAGAGATAGTATATGGAATTGTGATTATTTCTCTAAATCTGTCTGTCCATAGAACAATTAATTAAATATATCCATCCACATAAAAAGCATTTAACATCTATAGCAGATGTAAAGAATCTTTAGCTGATAAGTTGCAACAAGTGTAAATATATAAAAGTTACTAGTATTATTTGAACGTATCCATTTGACTTTTGCATCATCAGAGGGACAAAGGAACACAATTGGACGTAGATGGTTTATAGATGTATGAGATGGGACTTCAACATTTTGTAATGTGTGCCTTGCTTCTAAGTGAAGAGGAAAGGAGAGCACACAAATTGGCTATGGAAAGGATGTCCCAGAAGCTGCCAAAACCAGGTCATGATATGCATTCAGCATCACCATGAGGCATTCTGCACTGCATGCCATGAAACGTTGCAACCTGTACCAATAAAATGTTGGAATCCATTGTGGTAGAAACTGTAGATAATTTTTCTGATCTAATTTTGTGACAGCAACCATCACTAAAAGCTTCTTTATTATGCCTATATTTTCTTTTTGGCTTACAGGCAAAATATCTAATATATTGGATCTTGCAGCTTCAACTAAACATTTAGTACATGGTCATACTGCTTACATTATTGATTTTATCTTATATTCAGAATAGAAATGGCTAGGAAGCCATTGTTTTGTGGACTGGCAGAGAGAGGCACATGATAGACACACGCATAACTAGAGACCTAAACATGGGTGTAAGTTGAACACTGACCATATTTGGCAGAATCACGCCCACAGCCAGATCCACGCACACAGATCTGCCAAGACAAACAGAGCAGTACATGGTGTAAGCTGTGCTGCCTGTGTGGCATGCAGTAATACACCACTTTCCCTAGCTTTTTTTTCCTTTTTTTTTTTTACCCCTTTAACCATGGTCAGAATCCAGCCCCTGTAATGTAATCTCTACAGCTCAGCCTTTCCAGTCTCAGCTGGCTTGACTATTTTATTCCTCTAGATCCAAGGACTGTGTTGCAAGTCCACTTGGACCTCCTAATGATGGTGGCAAGTGATAAGCACACAGACAAGGGCAATTTACAGATGTTAATGTGCTCTCTACAGGGTAGTCAAGGAATTCTATGTGGATTAAATGGTCCCATCCTGCTTCATTCAATATCTAGTGTTACAAGGAGAATAGCATTCAGGTTTGTCTTTATTCTTTGTAAGTGGCTTTTCAATAGAGTGAGTGGTGTTTGAAAGTACAGTCAGTTTCTCAACTTTCAATTTCATACAGCAGGACTGCCTGATCAACCTGTGGACTTCATCATTCTGCTAAAAGGTGTTAATCAAATACTATTTTAGTGTGCCATGTGGAACATCTATTATAATTTGAACTTCACTTTAATATATTGGAAAAAGCCTTTCCCCCTCCCTCAATATTTGTACTTGTGTTACAGTTCTCTAAGTAATTATTACATTGTAATAAATGTAATAGTTGTAATAAATGTAATAGTTTCAACAAATGTCATTAAAAGTTTCAAAAAAGTCATTAAAAGATTGAAATACGTACTCACACAAATAATCAGAAATATCATTAATATTGCATGCTGACATGCTAGGTTTTGGGGGGGTTTGGTAGATTGTCTTATTGTATTGTAGGGAATATACAACAATCTAAGACTGTACTATGAGCAAGGGGAACAAAGATGTTAAAATATAGGTAGTTTAAAAAAGGTCATTTAACAGGAAAATAAATACTAAACTTCAGAGCGATGGCAGAAGGAAGAGTTGTAATAAGCAACCTCAAAACCCATTGTGGAACACTGCAAAATTGTTTGGAAATGCATAAACATCATCTGTGGATGTTATTATAATGAGTTTAATTTTAGTAAATATATTTGAAGGTGTTTCCAGTGTGAAGATTCTGGTTCAGGAACCAACTAAAAAACAGATAATGTATCGAGGTTAAAAAAAAAAACAAAGAAGCAAATCCTTAGAAAGGTACATGGCAGACAGATTTCTTAACAAAAGTCTGGAATGAGTTTTGGGTTTTGAACAATGTATTCCCATCACAGTCACTGTCAAAGTGGGCAAGTTTAACATCTATCTGAAAGTTTCTAAAGATGATTCAGACAACTATAACACAGGATGTGCAAATTATGCCAGCGAAAGCATTACTGAGAAACGATCTTAAAAGATCTGATTTGTCCACACTAAAAATAGGAATTTTGCAACACACATCAAAGATCAGTGGATGAAGCCCATAACCACATTGAAATCTGAACACTGCAACATACTGAATCAATTCTGGATCCTCTGCCACTATGAATGGTACTAGAGCTCAGTATAAAAGGCTTCCAAGGTATTCACAAATCCAAATCCAGTTTTGTTTTGGTTTTAGTCTTGTAACTGTAATAGAAAGATAAAAGCCTTCCAGCCCTATTCCTTATAAAAGCTACTATATTTGTATTTGTAATCAAAACAGTGGCGTAAGACACTGTGGAGCTTCTGTGTTCAGGTGTCATTTCCAGAGTGTTATTTTATTGCCAACGTCTTTCTGAGATTTTAGAAATTAAGCTTTCCTCTCACTCAGACTTAACTCAGTGTTGCAGAAAGAAAGGCTTCCAGATTACCCTTTCTGAAGTGATTGTATCTCAGTTTGAAATAACTATTTGCAGCTAACTGTATCCTGTTCAACTGACTATAGCTAGTGAACAGAACTTCCTGCTTCCCACGATCTAATTTTAAGTCCATCTAGATGGCCAAATCCATGCTACATATTACAGCACCTCACAGGAGAGCTTTGCTCTTGCTACAGATAACATGCTTGAGACTTTCGGACATCACCATGCTGTTAACTGCCCATATTTCCACTCCTGGTCACTGAAGTCTACAGAGCAGTTGTTCTCAACATCAGTCATAGGACAAACATGGACTATGTGCAATCACCTTTAACTACTGGAAAATAAATTACCAAAAACTAAATGGGGACCTCCATTGTATATAACTTCAAGGGCCAAATACATTTCAGTGAAAACCTTTTTATTGTCAATTTCCTGATATAGTAAATTCCAGTCTTGTACTTTGCAGTGTACTTACAATTAAGTATGAACCTTGTTCAAGAAAATTAAACTTCTAAGACCTACCAGCAGAACAGACTATATTAACAGATGTACTCTATTACTTTCAGCTAGATTTTCAGCACATCTATGGATTTCTAATTGGTAGTGTAAAATACCATCACTGACAATTATAAGAGCTGAACAATCTTCAACGCATAAAATTTCAAATGTTTTGTCACCAGCTCAAGATTTGGGGGTTTTCATATAATGTATAATAAGCTTTTCACCATGGAAGAAAATGTCAAGTCTATAGAAAAAAGGGAAGAAGTGTTCAAAGAACCAAGGAAAGGAAGCTAATAGTACAGGAAGCCCTAATTACTGGCACTATGCTTTACTCAGTAGTCTACATAAAACTTAATGGTGACTACAGCTTACTTGTGGTGGAAGGATGTTCATTAACTCAGACACAAGACATGCAGTTTGTCTGGCATTCTCACAAGGATGGGAAGGAGGGACAGTGTTGAATGGTATGAAAAGGAAACTACTTTCTAGAGAGGGTCTTTGTGGGGAGGTAGCAGGGAGCTGTAAGAAATTTTGTACTGTTGCTGTTCTGGCTGTCCCACCTTCATTGACAGACAGATTATTAGTGTCCAAAAGCTGTCAGACTAATATGTTTCAACACCAAGAAAATCAATGAAAAGCATAAAAATAAACTACAGCATTTTGACAAAACAAACTTGTCATCACATATCTTTGCCTTTATCATTCAGCTATTCCCAATTGCCAAGGTGCTGCAAAGCATGACATGTATAAAAAGTACAACTCAATCTGTATTTCCAGTATACAGAATGACAACTCATTTACATAGCTCACATGCCTGTGTTTCTCCTTAAGTGGGTAAAATTATTCCCATATACTAATGCACTGCATCAAATCAGTGGTAATATTTACAGAGATATAAACCCTAACAATACCCAAACTCCATTTTAAGACATTAATTTTAGATGTCATATGGACAAATATGAGCAGAAAACACACCACACAGCAGTGTGGGAGTTTGAGAGCACAGGTACCAGATGCACATCTGGTAAATGAAAAAAAAAAAAAAAAAAAAAAGGAAAAATTAATAGAAGAGGGGTAAGGGATCAAAGCAAAGGAAAATAACTACGGGAATCACTGCGTGGAGCTTGGATTATTCTGTGTTAACAGAGGTCGCTCCGCTCCGGCTCGCACCGTCATCCCTACCCCTAATGCGCCCCGATTTAACAATCTTCCTAACGACCGACGTCCTCGGGACGTTTTAATTAGGTAATTCATTAGTGAGTCAATACAGACGTTTATATATTCTTTTAGATCAAGTGGTTAAGCGCTAATTTCGAAATGATTATGAACCACTGGAATAGGCGAGGCACAGTAATTTTAATTTATATGCAAATCAACGGGTCCATTTGAAATGCTTGAATTTTTAACAATTATTGTATTGTAGCATCGGGACGAACCGCCTGAATGAGCAATTTTGAAACCAGATCCGGACAGGAAGAAAATATTCGGGCAGCCCAACAAATCAATAATGTTTGAGCGTGTTAAACATAGCCAGCTATAGGTATTTACATACTCGTTTGCTGTCAGCTAAGGAGCTCAGAGAGGTGGGAGGAGAGGCTGGGGGGGGGGGGGGG
>JANZLQ010000037.1:8857606-8910820 GCA_026212715.1 Elanus axillaris | reverse complement strand
ACCAGATGCAAATCTGTTAAATTAAAAAAAAAAAAAAAAAAAAAGGAAAAAAAAAAAGATCAGAACAAGGCCTTTCTTGTTGGTAATGACAGTAGGGAAGTGACAGATATTATTTGGTCCTTTTGTACCTACTTGGAAACCTGTACTAGACAGTCTGCTATATTGTTGCCTTTCTGACAGCTGTTTTGTTGGTGAAAATGGAATGTCATTCTTCAGGGCAGTACAATTATATATTATTCATTTAGAAATTGAAGATCAAGGGTGCAGGCATCATACATGCTCCACAGTGCACATGATGCTAATATAGAAGATAATTATTGGAAATGGTCTGCTCATTTTCCTACCTCGAATGCCTTCTGCCTGCCCATACAAAAAATGCTTTTTCACCTACCTGGCTATTTTTTGTGGTATTCATGTCATAAATGTAAGGTATATTTTGAGCTTACTTTTACTAAATAAATCATCACTAAATATAGGGAATTTTTTTTATAATATAAGAACTGTTACATTGAAGAACTGCTACATCACAGTTGCATTTGTTCAGCACCAAATCCACTAACGCCAGTTTGAATTGTTCCTTCAGTCTATCACTGATCTTCTCCAAAGTATACATCTACATTCAGAAACACCGACAAATTAATAGAAGGTCAAATCAATGACTGTTAAAATCAACATGAAAATAAACACAAATTTTAAATATAGGTGTCCATTTAACACCTTCATCAAGAATTTAACAATATCTTATTAAAATGAATGCTTAAATAAGAAAGAATGGCCTAAACTAAACAGAAAAATATCCTTCATTTGCAGGCTGTGCTGCCTCAGTGGAAATAAGCATCCTGTTCTTGAGCAACTACTTACTGTTTTCATGATTTGTCTTTAAGAACATTCTGCTCTTTGCAAGTAGCTTGGTAAAGAGTTCTGAATTTTTTTACAGTCTGGAGGCAAAACACTTGCTAGGTTTTGCTTGTAAAGGAAATCAAGACAGAGAGCTGAAAGTCTGCCTCTATGTGCCTGCATTTGGAGAACAGAGGTGAAGGATTTGGACTGTCCCGTGCCGTAAGGGCACAGAGAGTAGGCATTCTTCACTGAGAAGCACGTGAGTTGAGGTAAAGGAACAGAGCCAGAAAAACTGGGAAACAAGAGAAGCTCTGAGAGCAACAAGAACTTATTCGAGTGAGCCTTAGCATCTGGGAAAGCTGGAATTCAGGGGTGCACCATTTCAGTCATATACCCTGACAACAAGATTAAATACCAAAACAGATTCTTCTTCAGAGGCCAAGAGGATGCCTGGTGGAAACAGAACTGTTAAGAGGAAATGATGCTGCTTCCATATTTGTCTTATAGAATTGCTTAGTTTTCCTCTTACTGGAAAGGATGAAAGTGTTTTGAAGTCAAGAGATATATGATTTTCTCTTACAGATTTATTAAGTTCATTTCTTTGGGGTTCTCATTGCTCCGATAGCCCTTAATTTTTCTTATATTAATGTGGGGTTATTTAGATTTTTGTGCTTTGAGCAGTTGAATCTATTTTTTCACTGTCTTTATGTAAACAAAGTGCTGAGGAAACTATAAGGAAACTGTTTTCCAATTTATGTGAAGCAGATACTTTTCCATAAGCACATACTAATTTATTTAATAATAGATTTAAATTATATTTAAATTATTTGACCATGTGCAATGTTCAGGGTATAAGATAAACATCATTTTGCTGAATTAAATCACACAACATCTCACATTGCTGTGGAGGCACTGATATAATTTTTCTCCCTAAACATAAATCCCATAAACTAAGAAAATAAACATACATACATATGTACATATTATTCAAAAGAAGTACTGAGTTTAAAGAAATTAAGGAGGGAAGGAGGTATTTAAGTTCACTTTAAAAAATAAACAGCAAATGCAAAAATTGAATTTCATCCTGCTGCAGGTTGAAAAGAAATATAGTCAGCAGCAAACAACCCCCTTTTGTTTACTTCCAGCTCAATCCTAAAAAGAACTTCTATATCCCTCCAAATTAGTGGTAGTTGAGAGAACACACAAAGGGTTATTTCATTCCTTTTGTGGACAGAGAGCCTGAAAGCTGGCATGAATCAGTGAGGTGGTAGCACATATCTGCACTGCCACTCAGATCAGTGGTGCAAAAGGAAGAAAGGACTCCCATCCCCATGGTTACTGGGGATGTTAGGAAACTCTTCTACAGCGAAGATCAGGCATTGTAGAACCTTCTACTTCTAAACTAAAGGAAAAAGGAGGAAGACTGGATCAAACAAGGCAAAACTATGTAACTCACCTGCTGGACAGTAAATGCCATGTAAGAAGCAAATTGCAAGAAAGGTTGGCTCTGGATATTATCAGAATAAAAGGCTAAAGAACAGAGCTTGCTCTCTGATTTTGTCTTTGTGGTAAGAGCAGCAATCACCAGTACAATGCATGCAACATCTATATTGTGCTCTCTGGGAAATGGTACTGGCAGTAGTTTTTCCACTGCATTATTCAGTGTTTTTTTTTTTAATTTCTTATTCTATATAAAAAAATTTTGGAAAAGCAAAACACAATGCCACACAAACAAATTAGTAATCTTAAAAATATGGTAAATGTGTCTGACTATTTTTCATGAGAGCTAGCAAAGATTTCTTCTTCATATTGCTGGAATAATTTATTTTAAAGGCCTCATCTAGGACAGCTCAAAGACAGTTTTTGCTTTGTTTTGTTTTGTTGTTGTTGCTGCACAGAACTATCTGCTGTACAGCAGGAAAACAGGTGGCTTATTTAGTGCAATTATACCACTTCGGTTCTCTCCCATTTTTAATTGATTGGCAATGGCCAGTTTATTGTGTTTAAATAATCGTCTCATTGTGTTTACATTTTCTTTAGCATGCAGCTCTGTTGCACTGAGCTAGTGGCTTCATTATCTGTAACTCCCTTGGAGCTCAAGACCAGCAAAATCATATGCCAATGATGCACGTCAAATTGGCGCCCACCACAGTTTAGATGGAATGCTCGAGCCATGCAGTCTTTGTTTTCTCAATGGTGGTGTGTACTACCGTCAATATTCTGTTTGAAATGCTTTGCTAGGCAGGACAAAACAAATTGGGACAAATTAAAGTGTTATCCCTTGATTTTGACTGTATGGTTTTGTTTGTATTAAATAAAATGCTTCATCTCTTGCATAAACAGATCTTCTCATCATAGAACCCAGTCTACAAATATATATTACTTCATTTC
Source organism: Elanus axillaris (assembly GCA_026212715.1). Classification (NCBI taxonomy): domain Eukaryota; kingdom Metazoa; phylum Chordata; class Aves; order Accipitriformes; family Accipitridae; genus Elanus; species Elanus axillaris. The sequence continues at coordinate 8,907,589 of JANZLQ010000037.1, read as the reverse complement.
CTTTTACAGCATATGTTAAGAATGTAGTGCTCAACACAAAAAGGTTGCCACCCTCAGAAAACTAGGATTTGGGATGATTCAGTGAGGGCTAGGTCTTTCCATTTCAGGTCAGTCATTTACTGGGAGTGGTATTCAGCTATAATGCACAGAGGCAGCACGGAAAGCTTTCTGCCTTTAAGAGAGCTGGTTTACCAAGGAAGCACACAAACCATCTGTTTTGGGAGCCTCTCTATACACCCTCACATGTAATAACTAAATTCAGTGGTTGATGCAATCAGTGATGTGTCTTTTTTTTTTTATCCTAGAAATGCACAGGAAAATAAAAGGGAGAAATGCAATATGTATGGTCATCACTTCTCTCGTGCTGTAAGAGGACAAAGGGGCAAAGAACAGTTCTTAGACCATGTGAAAGCCATGAAGACTCCAGTGTTGAGTTACAGGTTAAAGGGAAAAGTTCTTTCTTACTTCCCTAGGATGTATAATTTATTTCAAAGGACAACACATAAAATCACTATTGGTTTTTATTGTTATCATGATAGTAAGACCAGGTCAACAGTCACAACAATGTGCAAAGGTGAGTTAGCATGTGAATGAAAATGATTTACTGGCAGAACACTCCTCCCCTTTAACAGTAGGGCATTTTGCACTACCTAGTTTGAGCAATCTCCAACTTTTTACAGGTCAAAATGTTTAATGTTGCATCAGTGATCTGCTTTAGAGCCATTTAAGACTCTTCAGGAGTAGATATGGCCCAAACTTTTTTCCCCTTGAGCACAGCAGGAACAAGAGAGGCACACAGTTTTAGTATCGCAGGCAAATAGACTGTTCTTTTTAACAAGAAACACACTGTAGGCTGTCTCCAATACTCTTAACATTCAATGTGCACGGCATCAAGTTACACTCAGATCATATGGAAAAGAGGTATAAATGAGAATTCAGCCACACTGCCAGTCTTGACCTTCTTTTACATGACTTTGGGTTAGTTTTATTTCATTTTGTTGTTACAATATTTTCTAAGAGAGAGAAAGTTGAGTTAATTCTTACCTCTTAAAGGAGCCCATTGTTAGTAACTTGTTCATCACAGCCCCTTCAACCTCCCCAAAAAAGTAACCAGTCTGTAAGGGGAAAATGCAAGAAATTACCAGCAACATAGATAAATGCAAAACAACTCTGGATGCAATTTAAACTGACATATTCTAGGATCTGAGAAGAGTGGTTTTGGCAGTTACATAGATAGGTTTTCAGGACTACTGCTACATAAAAACTGAAGAGGACTTCATAGTCATGGCAAGTTACAGGGATTACATTATTACCCCTGAGCAGATGTGAGAGCTTAAACAATATATTGAGGTACGTTATATAACATCTAATATCAGAAATAAAAGCCATCCAAACCTAAAGCTTGTAAAGAAAACACACTAATCTGATCACAAACCCTTGTGATTAAAATGTTACTCAAAAAAGATCTAAACAGGTTGTGAGAGGATTTAATAAAGAGTCATTAAAAAGCATTGTTTATAATTCCTGCATGACCTGTTTAAGGAGCTGGAACAGTACATTTCATCAATCCTATAAATTTTAACTCCATTCAGAGTCATTTCATACTTAAAACCACTCAGCCTGATGAATTACTCATTTTGCCCTTGTTCAGTAGATGTGGACTAATAAAAATAAATCTCTGTTGAGAAAAACAAACATTCATCTTACAAATTCGGTACGTAATACGGAAGTGACTCCATCATCTGCAGCCATTCATATGACAGTTGAAAATCTTGCATGCACAGCATTTTTCTAGTTTGGGAAGACATTTTTTATTTTAGACCCTCAACTCCCAGAAGGATTGGGTGTGTTCTCTGTATTGTTTAAAGGGAGAAATCCCACAACTGGGGGGGCGGGGAGGGGGCAAAGGGAAGGGCACTACACTCTCAGATTGCATGGATTCCACAGGTTTTGTATGAACTAAACCCCAATTCCATTACAAGGAACTTAGCTGACCTCAAGTATGCACCTGGGAGTTCGCAGGCAGAAAAGTTACAGCCTAGCCAAAAAAAAAGGCATTCCTCCACCTTAAGAGCAAGTATTGCCTTTTCTTTTTTTTTACTCAGGGGAAACTTGGAACATTTTCCAAAACATGCGGGTGTGTAAAGTCTCGTAAAGTCTGCTAGAAACAAGAGGAACATTTGTAGCTTATATGACTAAAAATACTAGCTTCAACAGCCCTAGATGACTGATGAAGAAAGATTATCCTAACTATTGGAGAGGCAGTCAATGTCAAAAAACCTAAACCATAAATGACTAGTGTAACATTAGATAGTAATAAACCTGATTTATCAAGTTGTGCTTCAGTCTTATAAAGACATTTCAGTGACAGTTCTCTCCACAAAAGCTCCATTTGTAAATGCTAGTTCTTGCCCAAAGCGGGAACACACAGATTATCATTAATTTTTAGTATATCAGGATTTAGTTGCAATTCAGATGAAGAATTGCACTGCCTCCAAACAAGATTCTTAGAGCAGTTCATGTCATTTTTGGAAAGTCCATAGAAAACCAGTGCTGAAGCAACCCCAGACAGGTGAGTAATTGATAATGTAACATCCTGCTTCCTTACCCCTTCTCTATCCACAATAAATATAGAGTAAATACATACACACACATATAAAAATAAACCTACACTATTGTAATTATCATAATCTTACTATAGCTTTATAGAAACATAAAGGCAACTTTACTGTCCATTTTAGGCTTAGATCCATCATAAATAAAAAACTAGGCCATCACACATTTCTAGCCTAGTTCTCGTCCAACAGTTGTCCGCACTATATTTTTCACAGGAATATGTAATAGCTAGTATCAGGTAACCTACCAAAGGAAAAATCTCTTCCTAATAATATTTATTGGCTGTACCAACTGTCAACTAGCAAATCAGTTACCCAAGCCACAATTAAGTACCTGTGAATAATAACAACAACAGGGGGAATAATGAGACAAAAATGCTTAAATGTATCAAGATTATTCTACAGTGTTTTTCTTAGGTCATTGCTCAACTAAGTAGAAAATACCTATTTGACAGATACAAGGGGAAAAAAAAACCCAAACAGCTGCCTCTAACAATGCAGTTGATATTTAAGCAAAGTTACATCTTTAGTTCATATTCTTTTTCGGGTACATCCTGGAATTATATTTAGAACATCGTTGGCATTCTCAAGGAATGGAAGTGATAAATTTAATAAAGTAAAACAAATAATCCATTTCAGTGCTCAGTTTTACATGTCATGAAGAATGACTATTGCATGACACAGTACAACATGATTAACAGTTAATGCTCTAGTACACTTTGGAAGGTTAACAGTTTCAGAAAAATTGTATTTCCCTTGTTTATTACACGCTAATAGACTTTTTGAAGTCTCAACCAAAATGGAGCAAGGGAGAGAGGGATCACGAGGAAACATGCAATTAATTTTGCAGAATAGTATCTGTATATTTTTACTTGGCTTCTTTTTTGCTATTCACTTTGAATTTTTTATCTCCTCTCCAGTCACTCTTCCAAGTTAGGCAGAGCTCTTTCTGATAGCTGTTTCTCAGTAACCAAACTAGTCATAACAAATTTAATTCACCTGGGGGCTAAGTAGGAGCATAGATATTCCTATTCACAATCCCAATACATAAAAGAAATTCAGCTTCAGACAATTCTGGTATATTTGGGGCACCGTGCCAGCAGTTTTCAGGCAAAACTAAATGAGAATAGCGATGGTTCCTTCATAAATAAGGTGTGCAGGATTGAGCAATTATATATTCATTTTTCAATGGTTTTCCATGAAGACAAAGCAAATTAATGTTTTGAATAATCTTCTTATTAATCATGATCTTGCCTGCTCTGTTGTGATGCTGACTGCTTAGTTTTAATCCTTCAATGACTGCAATCCACTTCAGAAAACAAACTCCTTAGCTAAACAGCTCTGTAGTATTTCATTATCTCAAGTTGAATGTAAAAGCTCTGTGTCCCCAGAGTACTCCCTGCCTCCCCAATATTCCCATGTGGCAAAAATGCCACAGAGAATCTTTTTTTCTTGGGGTAAAAATGTCTTACAGAAGAGAGAATTCTGCAGCAAAAAAGCTCTTTAATAGAACATTTATGAGTTTAAGAGCAGACCCTGCCCCAATGGGAGACAGAAACTGAGCTCCTGTGAGAAACAACTTACATTCTTTGTTGAAGGAATTTTTTTAATTTTATGTTACTAATTCCTTAACATTTTAAGATAATGGCCTATTTAAGACACAGGTAATTTTATATGAATGTGTTGCATGAGGAGACTGAGTAAAAACCTTTCACTTACCTGTCTATAGTCTTCAGACACTAAAATAAACCCATTGTTATCTATTAGGTAACAGTTGATAGCCTGAAAAATAATAAGATTCAATTTTATTTTTTTTATTTTAGGATACAGCAGTAAGTTAATTACTTTAATTCCAAGTGACTTCTAAATGGGTAAAGCCTTCAAGTTGTTATAATGATTTACATAACTTCTAAGTGAATGTAGTCTCAACTTATGTGATGTTATCTGCTTTAATTTTCATGCCTTTGTTTCGTGCAAAACAAAACAAAGGTGTACAGAAAGTGAGGATATAAATAATTATAAACAAACATAAAAAGAACAAGAATGGAGTTTTTATAGTCCATTCTTAAAAGTTTTCCTTATAACTAAGTTTGCAAAGGCATAGAACTTTGTTGCTCCTGATTGCTTCTCCTGTGTTTGGAGAAAAACATCAGCACAATGTCATTACCCTAATGATGTATTAGTGAAAACACAGTGTCAGCCTGGAGGACTAACAGGGGACCAGGTAGTATTTTTTAATTTGTTCATTGGGGGATGGGACCAGAAACTTCTCTAAAAGAGGCCCCACAGGTCTCCTAAAGCTTTTCAAATTGTGTTTTTAACTGGGAACAGGATTTAGAGGTAGGACTGTTAGGTTTTCGTAGGTCAGATGTATAAACTGCATAAAACAAGGTAAACCCAAATCAGTGCTTCCCTCCATACATGCATGCACTATTTTAACCTCAAGTGAATTACCTGCTACAACCAAAGCTTTAATTACTGCGCTTCAGAGTTTAAACATGTTTCAACTAAAACCTTGATATAGCTCAGTTTCTCTTCAGTATTGCCAAATACCTACCTCAGTGTTAAATCTTTAACGTATTTCTACTGTTGGTCTAAATCAGCAAATATTTTATTCTTGTTTCTTGAATTTTCTGTGACATTTGTGTAAAAAAAAAAGTACGATGGCTTCCAGTAGAGGAATCATCACGGCTTTGCTTTTAATTCAAAACCTTTCCTGCTGCAAATGGGCTGCACAAAGACATGAAAAAATGTGCTTTCTGCTACACTCTGCACATGCAGCAAAATCTCTCTGCTGTTTTAGAGAGGAAAGCAGTTCCATGCAGTAGTAGTTGTGCAAGACATGAAAATGCACTGTGATTTTTTCAAGAGATGCTTAGATGTGTCTGAGCCTCATTCTGGCCATACATTAGTACTGTTCTGTGGGGCTGAGGAAGAGGAGGGATTTGCAGAAATGCTGGTTTTAAGTTTAGTTTTTAAAAAAGCAAAGAAGCCCAAATCAGTTTGGAATGAATGTCATTCCCTAATGCAAACACAGGATATTCATTCTAATAGGGCAACCAAGCTACATACACCCCCAGTGACAGAAAATCTGTCAAAAAGGAAGTTGAAACAACTCAATTCCAACCTTTGATCTGCTAGAAAGCAAAAAATTGGCAAATGCAATGTGAAAAGCTGATGATGCTGGCAAAGAATGGAGTAGAGCTAATGCATTCAGAAGAGGCAGCTACTTAACCTCAATGGTGTGTAAAGGGTGGAATTTCAGAAGTAGACTGTAACACCAGAACACTGCTCTCCCCAAAGTCAATCATAAACCTCCCACTAACTTTATTAGGAGAGGAGCTAAGTCAACAAAGAGCTCTTTTGAGGATACATATTTGCAGTCCTCATGCATGAAAGATTAATCTAAAGATAGTGCTTTAGAAACAATATTCTCCACAGTACAGAAAATAAATAAAAGTAGTTATGCTGGACGAGAAAGAGCGTAGGCTTAATTTCATAGTTTATGGATTACATGCAGTTGGGAAAACGCTGGCTCGATTCAAGAATTAGTAGCCATGTTTCAAATCCCTAAGCCATAGTCATTCACTGCCATTGTCCAGAATTTAAAAAGACACTAGTGTTTTAGCATTATTACCAGAAACAGGCATAATGCAGTAAGTGGAATCTGTATCTTTTGGGGGGAATGTGAAGATAAGGAGGTTTCTATTTCAATCCATTTTCGAAACATTAACAAGGAAAAAATATTCATTCAGGACCATTCATTCACCTGCTTGCCAGCAAGATAAATAACTTTCAATATTCATTACCACATTAAAGAAACAGTCTGTAACTTAAATTTAGCACTGACAAAGGACAGTGGGGTGCATTTACTTGTCTAATACATTAGCAAATCTCAAACAGAAGATTTCAGATACAAGATTAATGCATGGGATAATAGCATTTGCATAGATTAGAGCTGTATGAAAGAGGTTTGATTCACAATGTTTCACAGGTACAGGTATTAGAAGTGAACTATGCACGGGTTTGGCCCAAAGGTTCAAGTTCAGTGAACTTCAGATTTCAAGGGGAACGTTCCATAGGTGGGGAGCCCCTGAGCTTATAAAATAGAGTAGGCATGAAGTCCAGAACAAACACAGCAAGAATGTTGACTGAGATCTGAGAACACATTTGAATTACAGTAACTTTGATCAAGTTCAAGTGTATTTTTCACAGCTTCAATATACAATAACAGTAATGGAATGTAATATGGGTTAAAAAACCAAAAATGAAAAAGAAAGAAAACAGAACATTAAAATAAAACATGAGACATCAGGAAAACAAGAAATGAACAAATCCAAAACTCTAAAAAAAAAAAGGAAGAAAGAAAGAAAGAAAAAAAGGGTTTCTAATTAATTGGATGCCTGTATTTTAGAATCAAAAGTACCACACAAACTCATCAATTAATTCTCCGTATGGCTATTGTGTATTTTATTTGGATTAATGTCTTAATACTTTAAAATGCTTTAATTTATACCCTAACTATTCAGTAGCTATTTTCTTGCCATTGAGAAAAGATGGCTGTGAAAGTTAACAGACTCAACAGAGGAGCTGTGATATTTGATTGAGTCCTATCAACAGTACATTTTGTCCTTTAAAAAAGTTTGGAACCTTTAAATCACCTAGGTTCACTCTATTACTAAATTTCTCCATATGCTTACATGGCTCCTGCTGGTGTCAAGTGAAAATAGCTGAAAAGACTTTAAACTGCTTGTGTTTTCTTTGCATATAAATGTAATAGGAAAATAAGTTCTGCATGAATATTTAGCAAAGTATATGACTCTTCTTATTAATTTCCAGTGCAATAAAAAAGAAAAGAGTGGATTGTTTCTGGCTGTGCCCTCTTAGAATCTTTAGCTGTGTGACTTGCTTCTTAGCAAGGACAGACCCAAAATATTTTCGCAGGAACAGTAATATGCTTGTTTTGATGAAGTAGCTGGACACTTTGCAGCAGGAGCATGTTTTACAGGAGAAATTATGTAACATTACTATTCTATCACAAAGGCTATGGCAAATGAAGGAACTAATCTCTGCCCAGTTTTTAAACCCGTAAGCATGGTGGTTTAGGGTAAACAAGGAGATTTTATACAGCACTCTAACTTTAGCCAGACTACCTGCAGTTATACTTCTCAAGCTGGTTGGCTATGACTGGAAACCCATTGATGAAAATATTTAAAGCTGCTGGAAACAATTCAAGGTAAAGCTTGCACATTAAATCTATAGCAGGCTACAGTAAAGCAAGGCACCAAAACTCAGGTAATTAACAGTTCTACAGACCTTCTCTTTCAATAGATGTCTGATCACTCTTAGGAGAATGGGGTAATAAACATTATGAATTCACCTTAAATTGGTTAATATGCAAATGACATCCTGTAATTAGGGTCAAGTAAGCACTTTCACCCACACCTGGGTGGAATCTGCTTTTGTTTTCATTATTCCATATTTGGAAAAGTTTACTTAATAATTAAAATGATACAAGGTTTAAATGGAAGAGTCTGCAAGTTGTTATAGCTAGAAATGCAAAAGATAGGTTGACATATAGTCCATTTCATTGCCAAAGATGGCATGATCATCAGGCCTTTGTGTTTTGACTTACTGCAAATTTTATTTTCTATTATTTATTGCTATCTCTATCCTCCAACTGTTAGAACCAAGGTCCTAGTAGATGAATTATAGTTTGTTGTAAGTTTTGCTGATTTGGTATGCTGCAGAAGTTAGTGTTCCACTCATAACTGCTGATGTTTTAAGTTTTGCCTTTCTCCCTGGAATGTTTTTTGTGATCTGAATCTCATATTAAGCAGAAACATATTTAAAAAAAATGTTTCACTGCACCTATGTCCTGGACTCACTTTTCAATAAAGCACATTTCAGTATCACAGCATATGAGGTTGGGAAGTATCATCCTGGAAGTGAGATTGCTAAGATTGATGATGTACCTTTTAAACTTTTAATAAATTAATTTACACAAAAGTAATAAAAAAAATAATTTTTGCCTTAAACAACTAAATATCCAATACAATAATGGCACATGTCAGAAAGCACTCCTCAAACACATTTGTGAACTTTTTTACCACAGTTATTTAGTTTTGAATTACCTATCCTCCAGAAAGCCCAACTCTGCTAACTTTCACTACAGGAAACATCACACAGTAATTCATGTAACCATTCTTATTTTTTTATGTCCTGAACAGCCCTGACCAAACTTAGTGCTACACAACACAAGCACACTCCAAATGAACTATCGTATAGGCAGGAATACAGTCAGAGCAGCGGTTCAGGTGGTGGAAGATGCGGAGGTTTCACCGAAAATACATTAATTAACACAGGGCAAGCAGCATCTCCGTGATAAGAAGTGGGAGTCTATTTCTAATGCTGGGACAGTCAGAAAGAAACCTTTAAAGTGAGACTATAAGAAAGATGAGAAGAGAGAAAGAGAAATAATACAGACCTATGGAATACCACAAATAATATATGTGGGTTCCTATGGTAAAAAGTAGTGACACAGACTTCTGAGAACTTGAGGATATTCAGAAGAAATAGTTTCAGAGAAAAGAGATGAGGAAGCACTTTTTAAACATCAGTTTGCAATGATGGGGGTAACTGCTCAGTTTTTCATGGTTTGCTCTGAGTACCATATGTTATGCTTTCCTGAAAAGGTTGTAAAAACTAACGCTGCATTGACTGCTGACTCTTGGCCATACAGATAGAAGCTTTCCTGAAAATAACTAAGCATGTATAAAAACTGAATAAAACTGGATAAAAACTTTATAACTGTATAAAAAAAAGTCATCCTACTTAAAAAAAGATTACAATAAACATTAAACTACCATGAACTATAAATAGGCTCTTGCCTTTTATGTACATTTTGCAAGTTCTTTTGGCCACTCTATGAAAAGTATCATGCAAATACAGCCTACAGGTTTTATTTCCAGATGTATGAATTTACATTTTATCACACTTAAATTCATATACCTTGTTCAAGCAGAGTTTATCAGGTGATCCAGATCTCCTCATACCATTCACTCAGTTTAGAGATAACTCATGGAAGTTATCAGTAATTACTTTGTTTTCTTCCAAATCACTAACTATACATGACACAATATCTCGAACCCAACTCTGATTTTATAGACTCTTGTATGCCTAATTCCCCCCCATATATCAATACAGTCTATGCTTTATTAACCCCTTTTTAATTCATTTAGCCTGTGATACATTGGTTGCTCAACCAAAACATCATATGGTATGATGACAAATGCTTTGCAAAAATCTATGCATAAGGTATTAAAAATATTATTTTTAAAATAAAAAGCTACATCAGTGAGTTCATTAAGCCAAACTAAGGTTACTTCTCTTTTTTTTTTTTTTTTTTTTTCTGGAGTGCTATTAACGTATTAGTTCTGCATAAATTCAGCTCTGAATTCATATCTAATTCTAGTGTGAACATCAGAGATTAGCTTCTAAGATGAACAAAAAAATAGTACAAAAAAGCCTTAGAACTTAGAAGCTTCAAATTATTTCCAAAACTGGATTCACAAAGCACAATTCATTACAATGTATATTTGAGGTATCGGTGTCAACCTTGTAATGAAATGGATGTTTGTAAGCAGTCATAAAGTCTCACTATTTAAATAGTATAATATTTAGAAGGTGATTCCAAATTACACCAGATTATAATGTACAATGAGAAGTTCAAAGTAAATTCATCAACTTTATGTTCTATTGCAGTAGAGATATAATCAGGGGAAAAAAATCAAATCTATTCAATACTTACTTCATCATCACAACTTATAGCACACCTGCCATCAAGAGATGCACACTAGAAATGATATCAAAATCAATAAAAGATTTTCATTTCTCATTTGATGATTACAAAATATGACATTTTAAAAATCCATATAAGCACAGTTATAAAGAAGTTGATTACGTTTTTATCTGACAACAATTGTTCTAAAAATGACTAAGAAACTATTAAATCTGTTCACCAATCCTGTTCTGTTACTGTCCGCAGAGAAAGAGTGCATTCGCACTGTAACAATTTCAACTGTTTTGAACACCATAATCTCCTCCATGTATTAGAAGCTTGGAGACCATTAGTAGACAAGAATACATGACTTTCCAATAGAGGTGGGGTAGGGCCTGCATTTTAGGGGTTATTTTCTAAAACAGTACAGTTCCAATCTATTCTCAGAATAGGGACAGCATCCTAATCTTTACAAAGTACATTATTATCCTCTTTAATGAATACAAATTCTAGATCCTGAACATTTTAGGTATAGTTTGTTAAAGATGATGAATGCCGACCATGATTCAGTAATCTAGTTTGGTTAATAATTCATGTGATATTTCAGTTACTGAGTGTTAGAAGGTAGGTCCTAAGTGAGAAGGCATAATTCTGCTATCACTGAAAATGAATAAGTATCACAGTTTGATTTACTGTTTCCACTTTTTCTGAGGGAGAAATCAACAAGTATAAGGTCAGCAAAGTAACTCCTCCTGCATAGGGGCCTAAAATTAATAATCTTTCTACTGGCTTCCACAAATACGGGACCAAGCAACTGGTTTTGACCACTGGATTCTCTTTTTTTATAATGATGAACTGGAATGTAAAGCAGAAGATAGCCATTATATATTTCAAGTATATTGTTTCTTTACAATACTTTTGCTTGTGACAAAAAAATTGTGGATCATCATCTGCACTGTTAGAAAGTTGCTATAGATTCAATGACAAAGAAAATTTTAATTTAAAATATACCTGTCTGCTTGCAGTCCAAAATTTCCGCTGGAAAAATTCAAGTTTCATCTGGATACCTACAGCTGGGAAAGACATAAATAATAATATAAAAACCAGAGCATGTTTAATTCCTTCCAAATGATTATTTAAAATTAATCAGAAGGAAAACCAGTCTCATAATAAAAAGGGAAAGTAAGCCCTAAAATAAAGTAAAAAAAAGAAAACAACTGAAGAGGCTACACAGTCATGTTTTAAACCATTTACAGTTTGGTTAAACATAAAGACATTGCTAATATGTGAAGAATACACGAGGTAAATATCATTGCATATGTGTCCACAATTAACATAAAAGAACCACAAACTGAACATATTTATGTTCACATCTATCTCAAATTTATACTTTACTGATACAAATATAACAGCTGTAGGAACACACACTGTGTTTTGCACTAAAACACATGAAAGGGTACTGAAACAACATGAAAATATTGGTTAACATTTCAAGTGATCATTTGTTTTGGGGTCATTTAATCCATAAATTATCAGTGGAACACAAGAAGCCTATTTCAAACGTTATAATCTTCTTTAAAAAAATGAAATTAAGCGCATTACAGGCAATTCTGTCAAATGAAAAAATCTGACAAACATTACTGTTTTTCAAATTTAAAAAAAAATAGGATACTAATGATAATAGTAATTTTTTTAATACAGATTCAAGCTACTACCGGTTTAAATTATATATTTCTCGTAACCTCAGGTGGGATTATGTTTTCCTAGTATCAATGAACCTTTCTTCCAGCCTAGTCTGATGTTCCTATCAGACCTAGCACTAAATTGTTTCTATTGAACAACAATATAATGCATTGTGGTTTGCCTAAGCTCCAAAGGCAGTTGATTCTTCTGGTTTCACCTGCCTAAACTAAGAGAATGAGAACATATCCATCTACCTTTGCTGAAAATTTCTGAATTAGCTTCCTTTTAAATAAAAGAAGTTAGTATGATGAAGAATATGGCAGGAAGACAGGGACAAAGGGCTAAAGACATCTGCTTTGATTGTTCTTACCTTTGATTGCTGCATCCCTGGTCTATCTCTCTTATGTGCTCACTTACAGACCACACCTTGTGCTAGGCTTTTCTGCAAAAGTGGTTCGGTACTGGCCCTGGACCAAGTGATATTCTAGTTGTTCAGTACAATTTATCACTGTATTCTAGTTCAATGCCCTGCAGATCCTTCACACCAGCTTAGAGAATACATAATTGCTAGGGTAAAAAAAATTTAACTGGGGCCTAATGACTAATCTTAACCTCAGTGTACTATTTTCATTGCAAAAGCTACAGTTTTAAAGCTTTGCAAGTCTGAAGATCTAACTTCTAGCAAATTCATTGCTGCAATGTTGTATTCAAAAACAAACAAAACTTCAAAAAAATTTAGTTGTTTTGGAAAATTGAAGAAATTTCATTTATTCATTCCTCCTCTAGGATCCACAGCAGGGATCATTTAAAAACTTATTTACATTTAGATTATTGGTACTTGGTTTTGCAAATGCACAATGCTTATGTCATGCATATATTTTATTTTGTGTTAGCAGGTAGGAAAAAGTATGTGAAATGAAATCTGTAATGAGCTGATACAATGGGATGTGAAATTACATAAGGAATGTTCTTATTATAGCAGGTTATAAATAGTTTTCTGCTATCTGTAACTCATGAACATTTTTACTTAAGAGTGTCTGTCAGTAGAGAAATCCATTTCTCTTTTTGAATAAACTCCAGAGGACACTCTCTCCAGCTACATTTTATTATCTCATAATTTATTTTACAGTCAATGAGAAGATGCTATCTGACAGCCATGCAGCACGTTTTCTTCATCTGTTGTTTGCCTTTAGGTCCATTCCAAGCATGCAGGTGATCTGCACATCCTACCCCCTTTTTTCTGAAATGGAGGCAAACCACACACATTTTCAGGAACTTGCCACAACAAAATCATATTGCTTCTGGATGTTATATCAGTATATGGAACGTCAATCTCATACTACATTTCTACCATTTAATCACATAAGAATTAATGTAAAAGCATTTATATGAGTAAAAGTCTTCTTGATGTCAGCAAGCAAAGTTTATGCCTTGTTTTCTGCATGTGAACACTCCTGTTGAATTCCCTGAATCAAGCCATGTGATCAACATTAGATACATGAACAGGTACCTTGCTAAATCAAGGCCTAGATTTGCCTCCAACAGTCTAAGACCCCAATCTGCAAAGGATGTCATCTTTTGCAGACTTCAAGTGGAATCAATAGCTTTCTGACCATGGAGGATCAGACTTCTTTTCCAGAAGATACAGAATGAACAAGATTTCTGAGCAATAAAACATGATAACTAAGGGAAACCGGAGTGAGAAATGGTTGTCTTTGCTCTGCGCTGGAAAAATCCAAATTCTTAAATCTGTGTTGCAAATCTTTAAATGTGTCTGAGCTCTCAGTTTAAAGGTAACCTGACAGGACCTAGTGGAGTCAGCCTGACATCTCAGGTGGGTCACAGCTGTAAGCCAGGAGGTGTTTTGCTCTAGGGAACAAAAGAATTAAGATATATAGACCTGTGGAGTTGCATCTTTCCCCAGGGGATTTCATAACAGCATCTTCTGGCTAATCTGTTTGGAATGGCTGAGTTCCTGAAAAAATGGGTTTTCAAAAGTGTTTGTTTAGATTATGAAAGATGTAGATTTTCAGAAGTGTTTGTGCAGGGTTGCTATTATCTCCTACTGATTTCTATGGCTCCATAACCAAGGACATTCCCAATCTGTTTAACTATTTCTATAAACCCTCCAAAATGCTTGTCTCCACCTCTGGACTCTCAGGTGCCTTACAAATTCTGTTCCTCATTCATTCATAAACACTGACTTCAACCACCTATACTTACTACAGAGTACCTCTCAATAAAGAATCTCAAAATAACCCCTAAATGTGGTTAGGTCTTAATATTCTTATTTTATTTCTAGGAAAATGATGCATAAAGGAAATGAATACCAGAGTTCACACAAAGATCGGATATGGAGAGTCACAATAGTGGCATTTAGAATAAAACACAGATCTGTGCTCTCCCAAGTCATGTTCTATCAGTTAGAAATACTGCTGCTCATAACAGGCACAGATGAGTGGACTGTGGTTAGGTATTGTTCATTTAAGGTCCTGATAAGGTTGACCCTTTGCAGCTTGCACTCATTAGAGACACCACCACCTAAAGCAGAGAAGCAGTTGCCAAAACTGAGAAAATTATCAAGTTCATTATCCTGAAGATGTAAAAGAACAGAGTTTTTATCAAACATCAGTTTAAGGTTTAAACCTGTAAAAAAACATTTATTAAGCTTTAAAGGATGAAGACAAGGATCTATTCCACTATGTTTATGGAAGTTCATCCATTTGGGCTTATATATCCAACATATATAGCATCTATCCAAGACCTACAGTATATCTGAACTGCAGAATACCAGTACAGATCAGTAACAGTGATATTAGAATACAAAATCTTCCATTACATGTCTGTGATAAGCCTCCATAATTTAGAGATTATTTGATCTGCCATGGCTGGCCTGTTTAAAATACCTGGCAAAGTGACTTTTGATTAAATGTCTTTTTTGTTCCTGTAAACTATTAATGAATGTGTAATAAACATTATGGAACAATTAAAACTATTGTTCTCCCCCAATGAATCTGTATGTACATACAAATTTGAGCAGGATGTCAGACCAGACGACCTCAGGAGATCCCTCCCGATCTAAATTATTTTAAGATTCTAAGATTTAAGTGGAAACGTTTTGTAGAGAAGCACTAAATATATAGCCTAGAATCTTCCTTAAATAAAAAGACAGTGAATACATACTGAAGGTTTTATAGTGTCCGGTATAAATTACTTACCACATGAGAGAGAATCTGAAACAGTACCAAGATAATTACAACAAAGCTCATCTGTAAAAGATTCCATGTGCATGTTTTAATGAGTTGCACAATGGAATGCTTTAGTATAAAAACAATTGAAATACTGGGACTAATTTCTATGAAACATAGAGCATCCCTCTTCATGAAGATGAGAGGAGGCAGGCAGCTGCACTTTTGTTTTCATAGTATTACCTCTATGAATTTTGATGCTTTCTTGGACACACTGTGAGGAGAAATAAAAGATAGTGAAAAATACTGGGCTTGCTCCCACTCAAGCAGATTTCCATAATTTCAGCAGTAGTGTAGTTTGTGTAGAAACTGAAGGGCCAGGCATTATCAATTTAGTTACTGTCCCACTTACTTTTTCAAAAAAAGATTCAGTTTCTTTCTCTAACTAACTTTTAAGAGCTGTATCATTAATCTCTGAGGTACAATACCATTGAATGAGATAAAACAGAAATGCATCTCAAACTTAGTCTACTCTGGTCAAGGCTGTAATGGCAACATTTTAAGTATAACACTCAACAGATTACATATTTCCCTTGTGAACTATTTCCTCAATTAGAGTTTTGTAATGCTTTTACTTGTTATTAAATAATGAAGTGCTCTATGATGGTTGGACTCCATCTGCACTTGGATTTGATGATCTGAAGGGTCTTTTCTGACCCAAATGATTCTATGATCTGTACCTATATTGCAGGATCAGAGAAGAAAACACGGCTCCCATAAACATGGTGTGGTGAAAGCAGCAATAGACATTTTCTTGGAAGAGGTGTATCTTAATGTGAGATTTTAATCTCATCATTTTAGTTTCTTTACATTTTGTTCCTTACACAGTTCCACAGACAAACTTCCCTGTCAATGAATGAGTAACATCTACATATTCTATATCCTATGTAATACATAATCAATGACAATTATGAACGTTTCCCGCAATTCAGCTAATAATTATTTGAATGCCTCTACATTCAAAAGAATTAACAGTGTTAGTGTATGGGAAAATAATTTTCTTTCCAATCCCTGAGCTGATACTAAAGCATTTTTGAAGGCTTTTTTTCCGTGAGCTTTTTGAGAACATTGTAACCAGCGCAGGATATTTTTTGCTTGGGTCATTTAATGCCTTAAGAACTACTGAAATATACCTCAAAAAGTTTTAGAGCCAATACATTCTTCTGATCAATCCCTAGTCCTTCAGCATTTCAGAACTTGAAAATGAAATATCTGTGCTCCAAGCTACTTTATATTTAAATCTAGTTTTTACAAACTGGCTATATGTAGGGAAAAAGGGAAACTTCAGAATTATATCTCCCATGACACCAATTTCTTGTTTAGCCTTCTGGATGTAACAGCTACCACAGAGGCTAGAGAAAAAAAGTGTAATTGCACTGAAATTTTTCTAAATATTGTTCAGCAATGTATCCAGATAACACCCACATTTTTAATTAAAAAACAAAACACAAACAACAGAAGTTATAATTGATCTTTACATGGAACATAAATTTTAAAGTATATCATAAAGTACTCTTCAACATTTGTAGGCTTGGTTCAATCAAAATGGCCAAGGGATACAAATTAGTTTTCCTCAGCCAGGAAAAAATGAGTAAAGATGAGGAGAAAGGGTTTTGCCTTCACTGTTACCTTTCCTTCGTAATGTCACTGGGGATGGTGGGCTGGAGGTAGAGGTATACAGGGCATCAACTAACGTGAGCTGATGGAGGGGCATTAAGGCTCTTTCTCCATGTAACACAAAATGTGTCATTTCAAATGAGCATCGCAAATCCAATTTTTTGTTTCAATCATATTAGCAAATTTGCTTAGGTGATTCCAACAAATACCTTTAATGCTGCCTATGGAAACCAGTTATTAACTCCCTGAGATTTCTTTCCTTTGTTTAATAAAGCATCTGCTATTCTGTAGTGCAGACCCTATGAAATAACAGATGGTTGAGAATTAAAAAGTTAAATTCTTGGCTAGCAGTAATTATTGTTAAATAAGTAATTTCCTTATGCATTAATTCCATGGCTGAGGGTAATATTTCACTCTTTTACTGGGATACTTTGAGGATAGAAGTATTGGGAACTGCTCAACTGCTGCAGAGCTCAAGGCTGCTTACTATGAAGGCAAACATGAAGGGAAAGAAATAACTACTCAGAATAGATCAGGATTGCTTGTGTTCCTTTCAAGATCTCCACGGTTAAGCAAGTGGAGAGAAAGATAAGGAAAGTCTTCCTCGACAAATTATTTCTGTGCACAGAATTGCACAAGCTCTTAGGCTCTAAGTAAAATGAATCATCTCCTACTTAAAATAAGAGAGGAAAATAGATTAGACTGATTTATTTCAGGCAAGAGAGGAGCTGACTCTTCCTATAAACCTGGCAGAGGGATTCCAAATACATAATTAAGGAAAAAGTAGTAAAAGCTAAAAGGATTTCCATTCTGTGAAATATCTATAGAATGTTACACTATATAAAAGCACTAGATCAGCAAGGTTAGAAAAATATCTTAAGGTCTCCATTCCCTTTTCCCACAGAATACAGTACAGTACAGTTCTTTCTCATACACAAAAGACAGTCAACATTTTGAGGACATTTGGGTCTCCTATTTCTGATGGAATTATCTTAAATGAGGTTTAACTTGGCTTCAAAATAAGCAATCTTGGAGTCAGATTTGTAGCAGGATTATTTTTTTAATCTATATCGCCTTTGTATATTAAGCTTAGAGTCCTTAAGATTTCTTTCTTTCTGCCTACTCATATTACCTTTTATTACTATCTTTTAAAGTATCTAATAACTAAATGTGAAATATTCCAGAACACCTTCAACTACTTTAAAGTGTTGATTGCAATTCTTTTGTTTATACTCTAAATCTGTTACAGTTCAAAATCTCTCTGTCTTCAGTTTTTAGCTCAGCCAAGAAATGAGATGCTGAATACTACACCCCAACGCATAATATTGAGAAATAAACACCATAACTGCCAAAAAGTACCTCTAGTACAGATTAATGGAAGACTCCCACCACCAAAGATGATTCCCTTAAAAATACTTATAAAACATGTGTTATGTGCTATAATTAAAAGGAAAATGTACAGATTCTTTTTCTCCTCAATTCCAAGGAGTCTTAACTACCAAATTAGAGGTATTCCAACAGGCACTATCTTACAGTAATATAGTTATGCTCCAGTATCATCCAACATAGCTATATTCCCAGTGATAGTCATTCTTTCATCACATGCAGGATATATAAAAAATATGAATGAGCATTCATCAAATGTGCACTTCCTAGACTGCTTCTAATCCCAGTTTCAGTTTACTTGCACAGTAAAATGCAGTTTCACCCTTCCAAACTTCACACTTCATTCAGTTTCCTGCTTGATCTCAGTGATCTTTTCCATTCTACCCATATCTTCCTCTTCTCACCTCAGCCCATTTTCTTCAGTTCCTTTCTTCAAACAGAAGATCCCCAGAATTTTCTTTTAACTTGAAAAATTATTAGTTTTATTATCCGGAATGTCTAAACCTGATACAGACACCCAACACAAAAAAAACCCCAGCCTAACAGTTTAAGTTTGCCTATTTTTTAAGATACCAAAAACATGAGCTTATAATTTGAAGTGTTGGGCAACCTCCATGGTGGTGATACCAGCCACCTTCCTAATGAACTGTTATTAAGTAGCCTGTGATAAAAGAGTAAAATTGACAAAAAGCGAGGCCAAACTACTGAGTAGTTGTGCACTTTCTTCTGTTTTTCTTACAATAAAGCATAGTTCCTACCCCAGCAAAAATAAATATCAGTTATGCATTTGGATAAAATACTATTATTCACAAACTGTCCTCTGCAATGTGTTGTTTTGTTGTTTGGATTTTTTTAATATATATTTTATTATTTAACTCAGTGAAGATTTCTAATGTTGTTTACAACTTTTCTTGTAGCTTCTCTGACATGGAACCTTCTTTCCTAACCCTACAATGTGTCTATTGCATATTTAGGTACCCTTAAATTATTTTAATGTTTTACAATTATTTTAATATTAAATCCATTTGAAATCCATGTAAAAGTGCACCTACCTTTTCCACCTAAATTTGAGCTACAGTGCTTCATTAACATTTACAGATCGATTTTTTGAAAACCGAGTCTTTTATTAACCTAGATATAACGTAAAATACAAAAAAATCTCAAAGTGCAAATTATCACATAGTTTTGGATTCTAAACAATATTCAGGAAAAAATTCATGTATTATCACCGGCATCTTACCTTTGTCTTTTTTGTCATCAAATAAGTGGAATGACTGCACATACACACATATAGGTAAGTCCTATATAATTACCGGTTTGTTATGGGAGACAGTTTTCCTATGTCATAAGATTTTAGCAACACAAAGAATACTTCCTTCATCAGAGCTATTGGGATGCAACATGTAAATGAGTGAATTCTTCTTAAATGGACAATGGATGGTTGGAGTTCTGCCTCTTTACTCATGGACCTCCAACCTGGTATTTTCTTCCAGATTTTCAGAATTAGTGGTGGAAGCATTTGTCTGGACAGAAACTCCCAAGATACAGGGAAGGCAGTGGCAACTGGTATTTCCTGGAGGCCAGACTCAAGCAGAAAGGGAGGAGATATTGGGAACTTGATGTGAGGCCAAAGTGAAAGGGGAGCAGGATGATGATTGCTGGGAGGCCGAAGTTCATCCAAACTCAAACCACCAGGGAAAGCTGAAGGGCTTGGTTTGCAGCCAAGCCCTGACAAACTGAACTGCGGAGGGCAGTCTGTGAACATCATCATAAACCAGACTCCCTTTGACTCCCTGACACATATCTCCCTTCTGGAGGACTAATGAAGTAGCAGCAGGAGCAGGAGGAAACACAAAAATGATATAAATTGAGTGAAAACATAAAAAAATATAGATGCTGTTGACTGAAAGTCCATTGCCTGTTCAGGAGGCTTCACTGAGCAGCTTGGAGGGAAACAGGTTATCTGTAAATTATCATTCATACAGTTGTACTGTATTTCAAACTTTACAAGATAGTACTTTATGTGCTGCCAACACTCTAACAAAGGGCTCCCACAGAAATCTACTCATTTACTCCATGATAAACTCTGTGTACCAGAAGCACAGCTCAAGGGAGCTACTTGGGAATCCATTTGTAATTTTAAAAAAAACAACACAAAAAACCCAAGAAAAAAAACCCCTCCCATAAGCCTGGAGGGAAGTAACTGCTTGGCATGCAAAATTGCACTAAGTACACTTTGCTAGAAAGATATATGCCCTGTTCCTGAGAAATACAAGGAGTACATTGATAGTATAAAATAGTGGTTCAGACTGCACAATTCGAACAGGGTGAGGTGGGGCACAGTTAAGCCCTGTCTGGTGTCTGGAGTATTCTCCCTGTGACTTTTAGAAAACACCTGACACCTACGGACACCTGGCTCATTCTATTACCAAAAAAAGAAAGAAAGAAGAAAAATTTTTTTAAAAGTGGGCTGGGTAGTATTTTCATTAGCCTCAGGGATGCTTCAGTAGCATGCAGAAAGAAGGCAAGCACCATCACGAAGAAAACTCTGCTAGTGGCAGAATTTTCATAAGGAGATCCTAAGAGCCTTCAGCTTTCTTCCAGCATCCCCCTGCATAGCCACTAGTCTGACAAATATTTCTGAATTCCGATGGTACAGGAAGCATGTGAAGACTGAAATCTGACCACAGGAACACTAAAATAATGAAGAGGTGATGGTATTTTAATAACTCCCTAACCATTTTTTAGTTTTATAGGGTTTTCTTGCTCTTTTTTTTTTTTTTCAATATTCAGGTACATCCCATGACTGAAATAAAAATAAAACCAGTATATATTTGTAAGCATATTTACAAATCTTAAGGGAGGATCCATGATTTCTCAACTTCTCAAAAAAAGCTTTACTTCCTACAGCTGGGGTCCTAGTTTCGAGTAGCTTAGCCAGTATACCTTTCACATCTCAGCCAAAACGCTGTGGTTTCAAGTTTACAATTAATGAACCCTAAGAGGCTCAAAGTTCAGACAAACATCCAGAAATTAGGATACTTATCTGAACTCTTGGAGACTGTCACCAGATTCTCTTAGGAGCTGTCAGGCTTTCTGCTTCCACTTGCAACTAAAATACAACACATTCAAAATTTGGTAGTATTTTCTTTTTTTCAGACTTGATGCTGTCTATTACCTATTTGTGTTGACAAAAAAAAGTCCATACCTACATATCACAACATTGTGAGAAAGGCTGATTTCAGAAATGAGCAAAGCTTCACTTGTTCTTATTTCCGAAGACATTTATCCCTCCCAAACTGAAACCCTATCATAGCAAAATGGCTACAAGTTGCCAGGCATAGAATGCTTTGGATGAGACATTAAAGATAAATGTTATGGCATCCACTGCAAAATGAACTCATGAGGTCTCTGTCTAGTTTCTCCCATGTTCAGTTCAGTTCAATGCCTTCTATCTCACCATTGACCTAGAAGCCAAGACATGAGGATTCTACTGCTACCAATCTTAGCACAGAGGGTAGAGACTTACAGAATTCAACTCTTCCCACCTCCAGAATACACTGACTACCAACTGCTCGCTCTATCCAGTTATCATCATGGATACTTGCATGCACACAAGGTCTCTGAATATATGAAATCTCTTTAGTCAAACCAAACTTAGGACACCAAGTGAGAAAACACCAACATTTTATCAAATCACATCATTTGGAAATAAGTCTTGGATCTCTTATTGAATACATTATAATAATAGTGACATTCTCTACAAACTGTTTGTTCTCTACTGTGATTAGCAAATTACTCTGAATTACTAAAAATATGAGTAATGTTATTTGAAGTCAAATAGTACATCAGAAATACCTCATAATGAATACAACTCTCCAGCCTTTCAACATCATACCTATTGGATGTTTTAGAAGTCAAATATTTACTGTAATGTTCCAGAATAGTTTTAATGTTTTTATTTTTCTGGGATCACTTCATTTAACCATGTTTTTGCTGTTTAACCACATGGTGGTAATCTATAGTTTTAGAAGGGTACAAAAAAATAAATGTATGGGTGCAAAAGACTGTGCACATTTTTATGTGTTTGAAATAGACTTTAGTAGTTTCATAGTATTCTGTAGTTGCAAATGCAAAGAAAATAACACTAGTGGATTTGCAACTCTCATGGTTTATGTTTGCATCTTTTACTGAACAATTTTAGAAGACAGTAATAGCAAAAGATACAGACATTATGCTTTTCCATGAACAGTATTAGCTGCAAAAGCAGCTTTGCCTATTTATTCATTTTTGGATCAAAAATGCATTTTTATTGAATCGCCGTGTAGAAAAGAATACAGTTCCCTATTTGCTCAACAAAAATAGGAGCTAGTATTTGAGCTATAAACTAGCGTTCTTGGAATATCCTGAACTAGAGACTTAAACCATGTCAGGAATGGAAAGTAATCTTAGATTATAACACTGAAAGATTTGCCAGTATTCTGAAATATAAGTTTTCTTCTTTTTCATAGTCTCCTACTTTGTATGTGTAATAGAAAAGGAATACCATCTTTCAAGATGTATTCAGTATATCACATATAAACATCTCACTTGAAAGTTTATTCAGTATCTAAAACCATGGATTAATTTTGGCCATAATCTGAACACTTTCACATTTACTTAACTTTATTTCATGAGAACAGTTTACTGCCACCATTTTGAAATCCTGTCAAGAAATGTTAATTGTACCTCTTTGGAATAACCTACATTGGGGAAAATAACTTATCTTTTGCTTTATCTAACCTGAAGAAGTTCAAGTGTGTGAACTGAAAAATAGCTAGAGTGCATCCAACAGGTCAGGCATTGAGGGATAGAATGCCAGGTTTCTATTTTACTTGTCTACTTACCACATTTCAGGAAAAATAACAAATCAACATCTTCAGAATTGCTCCATAAGCCTAATACTCTTCAGCAGAAATGTTTGCTTAGGTCTGATCTTGTGAATATTCATGAATTGAGAGAGGTCTCCATATTGCTGAAAATTAGCCAAGAGCTTATTTGCTTCATTAGACAAAGTTGAAATGACCTCTTTAATGCCACAAAATACAAAGAACAATATATTGACTAATTTATGGCCAAACACATACGTAATAAATGTTTTGAATGGATACTCCAAGAAAACAAGAAAGGTGGCAGGCTTTTTAAAAATGTTGAGATGGATTAAAATTAAAAGGCACTGACAGATTTTTAAAATTTCTTAATAAAATGTCATCATTGTCGGAGATACATGTGCCGAGTTATGAACATAAGTGAACTTCTCTGGGTGAGTTATTAACTTCTGGAAATAGTGTAAGTGCTGACACGACTTCACAACAGAAGTACAAATGTACTATACTTACATCACATAAACCATTATCCAGATGCTTCAATAAGTAGTATATTACAACTTATATTCTAATGGTTAGTAGGATTTAGCTGTCAATACAGCAGTAAAGCATATTTTAGAAGCATAAATTCATAATTTTTGAGGGAAATCAATATTAAGGATACCAGCTGTAATCCTCTTTAATGGAATAGCTTTGAAATAAAGCAGGAAGGTTTGCTGAAAGGTAGCTGTCTTTGATATTCCATTAAACTAAGGATTTATCATACTAAATAGCTTCTATTTCTACTAAGTTGCAAGGCAGGTGCAAATTCAGCTGGGGCTTCTGCCTGAAAGGTGTTGAGCGCTGCTAGTCCTCCTTGAAGTCTGTGGGAGTTAAGGGATGCCCAGCATATGATAAGAATACTTAGCACCTTCCAGAATGGAGCTCTGGAGAATGCAAGAAGTCCTCAAATCTCCACTCAAAAAAGGACTTTTGGCAAGAATTTTCAGAAGTTATGTTGTCCTACAATGGCAAACCTATTATTGACTTTCAAAGTTAGCCTTCCAAAGGTGAGATTTTTATAGCTGTTAAGGCATATACCAAAGGTAGGCTGATACTGATGGGGTTTCCAGAAGCACTTACTTCACACGGCAATCACTAAACATTAGGTCGTTATTCTGAAGTCTCTGCTGCTTTCCTAGACATCAAAAAAACTTTGAAATAGCAGTTTCCAAAATGTAGACATTTCTAAATGACAAAGTTTCTCTTGGAATTGTTGCTATAATGCATTTTATAAAACTTATTTAATTTTCTAATAGGGTCAGTTCAATCAACTCTGCATTTTACTGCTATTTTACAAAGATGCCAGAATCTTCTTCTGAATTAATAAATCTTTTCAGCATGTCTATAAGGGAAGTAAAGATTATCTTCTCTATTCTTTCAGAATAGAGAGCTGATATGCCCTACAGTAAGGGAAAAGCTCTTCTCCCTTTCATTAAAAAAGGAAATCAAATACAGACATTAGAGATGCAGTAAGCTATAACCAAATTCAATTAAATATATTTAAACAGATTTTTTTTAAATTCTGATTTTGATTTTTTTTTTGTATTAGAAATGGTACAACTGACCATAGAAGTAAAAAGAGAAGGGTCCCACACAAATTTCCATGCTATATTCCCTGCTTTTACGTGCAGTTAGAAAGTATCTATAAGGATGGAAGGCCATGACTTCTGCATGTGTACAGATACTTTTATACCATGCTGACTTCATAACTAAGACTTTTTTTCATTTAATTCAATCAGATTAGATTGTAGTACTGATTATGATCATAGCCACAAATCAGCATTTTAACTGAGTTTCCATGGAAACACTATATGTTCCTGTTTTCTTTTTAGACAAGGCTATGCCTGTTTAATGACTTTGCTGAGGACAACATGTTTTGTTTAAGTTGCATTAACTGGAGCCAATACTTCCTAATTACATTACCAGAAGAAACATTTACAGCCGTACTTTTACCATGGGAAACCCTCCATCGTTCAAGCCCATCTTAATCTCTGAAAACCAGGAAATATCAGCACTGCTATTGCTTAAAATGTGTTAACTGGCCTTATATCTATAAAATAACCTCTTTTAATAAATGACAACATTGGTCTTGTTTTACAGTCTTCATCTATAAGCTGTTATCCCACAGCACCTGGATTTCTGTGAAACTTCCATCAGAGAACATGTGCCTATGACAACAGGGTGGTCCAGTGGCTAAAGCACTGAACTGGAGTCAGAAGGCTTAGGGTCTTTTCCTTGCTCTGCTGTTTACCTGGTGTGCAGTTGTGACCAAATCACCTTACTTTTCTGTGCTCCATTTCCCCATTTGTGAAATGGGAGGAAGGATGCTTCACATTCTATGAAAAGTTATTTGAATTTTATAAATGAAAGCAATAATAGTTAAGTATTCTTACAATCATACTTTACAGATTAGGGTGCAATCTGGAAATGGGCATGCCAACTTGCAGGAAGAAATCTTGGGTAAGAAAAACATGGCAGGATTTGATCTTTAAAACTGTAAGACAGAATGAGAAACCTTTTATCCAGAGGCAAAGGTCGCTCTTCCAAAAATACTGGACCTACTTTTTATAAAGAAGCTAGAATCTTTGCAAAGCACATCCTCATCAGTTTTTAGTCTACAACTACAAATAGCAGAAATAGCCTGTGCATTTTCTTTTTTGTCTCCTAGATAGTGTACTTTCTAAAATCACATGGTGGGTGTATACTAACTCAAATAGAAGGTGATCACAAACAAAAGAGGGTGGTTTCTTATTTGTGGTTCCAGAGAAAAGCTTGAAAGTCTGAATCCTAAAAGTCTGAAAAAAGAGACAACAAAACAAATACTTTTTTTCAGAACATTGTGACTTTAAGTTCCAATTTACAGACTTTACACCTTTGCTCACAACACTAATAGAAATAAAGGAAGTCCATTCATAAATCTTCTTCTAAAGGCTAACATTGCTTACTTGAATCTTATCTCTTGTTGTCTCTTACCTTCAGTGGAGAAGCAGCACATTGATTAAAAGACTTATTTTTGTCCACTACAATTATTTTTAATCCTAATTTATGCTTATTATCAATCTTAAAGATACTATATGAATAGCATTTTTTTTCCACGTTTTTTTCCTCACAAGAACTCTAGAAACCTCAGTCTGACAGGTGCCATCACCTGTCCAGAAAGATCCAGAAAGTTTTGAATCTTTGAGTGGTCAATTTTGTTCATCGTTTCATACTAGTCTTATTCAGAAAAACAGAGTTTGTACCATAATCACACTTGGGGTTCAAATGGTATGTTGATGAAATGGTACAAATTACACTTCATCTTACCTCTTTTCTCTTCTGAGTTCAATGAAAGATTTCCCCAAGATTTTAGGAGAAGAACCAGGCCTAAATTCTGAATTAGGAATATTTAAAGCTGCAAGACATGCCTTAGTAAAAGTACTGTGACACTACAGTGAAGAGGACTGGAGATAAACAGTTTTTTGCCTTTTGTAGCATACATCTGCACTGTACTATGATGCAACTGTAATGTTGTTCTGCATGACTGATTTCAGCCAAGTTCCATTCAAAGTATTACAGAGAATCAAGCATTATGCAACTCCTTCAGATAAATTGGTGTCTACTTCTTTCACAAAACTGTTTTCACATTTTCAATTTAAGAAAGTCTGCAGAACTTCTAAAATAAGGATCCCTTAACTCCAAAGCTAAGAAAGCAACAATATGTAAAAGTATGATGGCATATAGTAGAGTAGACAGAGAGTTTAGTTACCATGGAAAAGCCTGTATTACAGCTCCTTTCGGTTGCACAAAATACAAATGTTCACTTAAGTGCCTATGTTTGGAACATGACATCTCCAAATCATCACGAACTACAAATTAACAGAGCTCGCTCTCTGCTCTTTCTTCTTTCTAAAGGGTTTCTAGAAAGGAAGCTTGTAGCAGTAACTAATAAAAACCTATTTAACATCTTACTGACACTAAAAAACAGAACTATGGAAATTATTAGTTCACTAAACTAGGCACATGATGCATAACTTTAACTTCTAAAACCAGTTAGCCTACTTCTCTCAATGAGTGCTTTAAGAAACAGAGAAGCCAGCAGTACTGCTGTTTGAACTCATCTATGCTAACTCTGCTGAAACACAGAGAAGGAAAGAAATTGAATACTAAGCAATGTACTGTCATTTTGAAAAGGGAAAAGGATAAAAAGTCTTAGCCAAAACATGAGTAACCAAGGTCAGCCCTGCCATTATGTTCCAAAATAGTATACTGCAGGAGCAGTATGAGAGCAAATAAAGAAGATCAAAATACACCCTTTTTGACCAAGACAGCTATAGCTATATGGACAGAGGAAGCTCAGCTAGGTTGGGAACTTTTGAGATCATGCCCTAAATTAAACAGTATTAAAATGAAAGTGCCTTTGGATAAAAATGGATTGCATTAAATGATAATACATATTACCTGTATATTTTAGCATCACTCAGTGGTGATGAAGCAGAAGTCAGATATAAACATTGAAGATAAAAAGATGAGATCAACATTAAATGGTGCCTGAACTTTAGGGCTAATAATCTACTCATACTTGCCCAAAGGCATTCTAACTGTTGTTATAAATTTGTTATCTTCTCAAATAATGCATGTGCTCTACCCAGAAAGTTCATCCTTCAGCATTTTAGGGGACAGCAAAACAGAAACCACAGTTAAAGGCTTGCAGATAACTTTGGTTAGTACAAACAAAAACTAGGCATAGCTTGGTATGATGACTGTCAGGACATCATCACTTATGACAACTTACTAAAATGTTTTCCTCCTTACTTAGCTGACAACATGTCAGCCATCTGGTATGACCCTCCTAATAGTTGTACTAAGTCTCAGTAAACAATTTTCCTTTTTACTAAATCAAGAAAAGGCAAGTATTATGCACTGCAGATACTTTATAAGTTGTAATCAATATTGAAAAAAACCTTTCTATTAATGAGAAAAGAAACCATAAAATGATGGTCTTTTGTGATTCTCAGCATGAAAATAGGAAACCAAAACAGACATACAGAGGAACATATAGTCAAAACAGACATGATAAAAATGAAGAGATAAAAATAGTGTAATAGTTAAAACATGACGTTCCTTAGAGATTTCAATCTTTAGTGTTCTTTACTTGCCATTAGGATATCCCACTCAAGTTGCTTCATTAGTGCTGGTATAAACTGCACACCTATATAAGCCGGGTGTTATTAAGGGTGCTTTTTATATTTCATAGCTACAGGTTTGGGGTTTGGGTTTTTGGTTTTGGTTTGTTGTTTCCCCATTTATTTAAATGCCTATTGTTTTAATCCCACATAAATTTCCTCCCAGGGTATGTGAAATCCTTAATCATCATCCCAATATTTCTCTCCCACATTACACTTTTAGAATCAAGTTCCATGACCTTTAAGAGTTGTGCTTACATCAGAGGGATCAAGAGGTTTAAATTTCAGTACCTATTAAAGGAATTTAATCATCCAACCAGTTCCATTTGGATACACTGTTACTGTTCTTTACTAATCTATACCAGATTTTTTCCAGTATTGTAATTCTCATTAATAAAATGCCCTCTTTCAGAGTTTTTTCTTTTTCTTTTTAAAGAAAAAAGACCTCTCAGTGGCCTATTTTACAAATTCTGAACAGAAGTATCATTATCCTTTATACTAGCTAAGTTTCCCAAGGATTTATCATGTCTGAAAGCAGCATAACTAGCTAAACTTAAGGGATAAGAAGTCTATCTTATATACCTGACTTATCCTGTCACTTCATTTAATACATTCTGTGGAGGAAAAGGTATTTTAAAAAGACACTTGCTGTTTAAAACCTGCTTACAGGTTAAAAATAGCAGAGGGGGAAAAAAGGATGACAGCATGCCCTGCGATCTCTAGGATGTTGTCATATACAGAGGACTTCTGGTGCCTGCTGCTGTAGCAGTTAAAGCAGTAGGGATGACACAGAAATCCAGAGAGAACAAAGAAACAAGACAAGCCACAGACTATGTACTGCTTTGTAAAACTTATCTGCTATTGAAATGAAGAATATCAGCAGCAAGCATAGATAGGTATCTGGCTCATTCTTGTTCATTGGAGTCATGTGGAAAAAGTTTACATCCTTATTCCGCTTGTGAAATGGTCCCATAAGCAATGAACACTGATCTTCCAGGTTCTATTCCTCCATCGTATTCAGAAGTCTGCTAGTTACAACTGCTACATACCAGTACTGAAGAGGGTTATAATCTGGTGTCATGCACGTTATAATGTAGTTGACAGATTGCACATCGTACTTTACCTGCTGCAAGACAATTAAGATGCTTTCAGCAGTTACAGGCTTCAAGCTTTTCTCTTGTAAAGAAACTCCATCAAAGGGAAATACTGCATCAAAGCTTGAATCCAAAGCTACTGAGCACATCAGTACTGATCAAATAGAATACTTAAGTATATGCTGACGTTTAAATCCACAAAAATTATGTATTTAACATGTATCAGCTACATAATTTTAACATCAGGTTATTTAGTACCTTGCTTAAATTAATGAAAAAATTCCCACAGCTATTTCCAAAGTGTTGCAAGAATTACAGAAGTTTAATTATTTGACTTTTTACTACAGCAAATGTCATCCCTGCTTCTGCAAGTTCTTGTGTTCAAGTGAGCACTAGGTCAAAGAGAAAAAGAGTCCTTTTGAGCCCATAAATACAGGAGTTGCCAACCTTTAACAGTGAGTTTTACTTCACTACTACAATTTCCCTTAAAAGCACAAAAGGAATTAATGAAGTATGAGTTCTATTTTGTAGGACAATTGGTGAGCAATAGTTTAAGAAACATTTACTGCACTTTACAATCTTTCTTCATACACTGAGAATATTTCAAAACTCTTTTACAGGAAGTTGTTCAAGAAAAATCCTTCCAAATCTTACAAGAACTGGCCTAGTAAATCAACCATTCAGAATGGACAGGTAATCTATATTTTGTTCTTGAGTCCAGGGTGAGCTATGACCATGAACAGAAATTCTTGTGAAATATAAAAATAAGAAAACAAAAACACTAAGTAAAAGCTTAGAAAAGAACTCTGTCTTTGGTGTAGAACGAATAAGCGATCTAGTACGATAGGAAGTGAGCTCAATTTTAACACCTTTAAGAGCAGACAAAAAGCATCTAAAATGTTGAGATAAAACAAAGTGTAGACCTGTCCTTATTTTTACATGTATTTTTCTAGCTCCTGTTTGGTTTTATTCCTTCCATTTCTGATGGGTTTATGTCAAGCGATGTATTTTTCTATTTACAATAACAGCAAAGTGAATTCATTAATTAACTCTAATCATACTGGAGATAGATTTTATCTATAGATTCTCAGCATGTATAGCAGGTGATTGTCATTAGTCAGGAAATGATTGAAAATTGAATCGGCACCCCCATGTGAGATAGAACAAATATTCTGCTGACACATAATCTGCCCCTTGCTGCAACTTCATCTAATTTGCAATTTAGGCAAAGAAGCCCAGCATCTCTATTCCACATGCTTCTCTTCATTCTGAAGGCCTTGCATCCCTTCTAAGAAATTTTCTACCTACTGAAGAGTACTATAAGGCTGGTTTTGACCATTTTCCAAGTAACCCCTTCTCACCTTCATAGATTTCTGCTCATTTAGTTATGATAAAATGAGTACAAGCCAAACCAACTCCTAACTACATTACGTTAGAGCTATAATGTCCCAACAAATAGCTGACTGATCTACCTAATGGATTGAAAGACTTGCATCACTTTAGTGGAGAAAAAAACTGAAAAAAACTGCAAAGGACTGACCCAAACAGTAGTCTATAGATTACCAGCAAAGACCTGGATATAAATGTTAAAAGAATTTTCCAGTCCAAACCAGAAGAGTAGTCTGGGGATGAATAGAGTTCTGACCTAAACCAGGAAGGTGCTCAGATAGGCAGCCCCAATGATATCACCCAACACAGCAGCACACACCTCACCAGTTTGCAGCTTGCTGCAACTAGCAGGCTGTAATTCTGCCCAGCTATCCCTTCCCCACCGTACGTTTCCACCTGGAATGCAGTATGTTCCAGTTTATCTAGTCCACTATTATATCTCTTACACTGGCCTCTTCTAGAGGTGTCATGGGAAGGTGTAAAAATTCCCATAAATAATAACTATGGAGAAAAACCCTGCCCACGGGGAGCATTTTTTCTCCATAACTCATGTCATTCATTAGTGGTTAATTAAAGCCCTTAAGAGTGAAAGTTTATATCCCTTCCAAATAATTTTTTGCCCCATGAGCTAACTATGGCTCCAGATTACATATGAATCCTACTAATATTGTGGCCCAAGGATAACTTCCAACAATGCATTTCATAGATTAATTATGCATTGTATAAGCAAGTACCAGATGTAAGTTGCCTCCTAAGTAAGGCAAAACAAGCCACTGAAAAGAAGAAAACTGGGCTCTTCCCCTCAAAGTCT
Source organism: Elanus axillaris (assembly GCA_026212715.1). NCBI lineage: Eukaryota > Metazoa > Chordata > Aves > Accipitriformes > Accipitridae > Elanus > Elanus axillaris. Next base: position 8,875,894 of record JANZLQ010000037.1, on the reverse strand, counting down.
GTGACCCAAAATACAAAATCACAAGTCTCTGCCTGTTTCCTCATTTCTAGAGTTACAAAATACTGCTTCTCACCTCAAAGAGGCACCACCAAACAATTCATAACAACTGCTAAGGACAGACATGAACAACTTCTTAGACATCATGGTGTCTCCTTGCACTGTGTGATAACCAAGATTCAATGTTATTAAACTCTAGCTGGTATTACTCTCCCCTTATCCTACCTAAGCAATAAGATATCTGAAGAAATCCATGCACCCACCCCTTCTGGAAAATATGGCCAGCTTTTTAAGGTATAAAACTTCCTCAAGCCAAATTTGGTTTGATCCATTGCCTTATAGCTCTCTTGTGAAAGGTAGGTAGAAATATAATCCAGGGCCTTCCTCTAATGTTTGTCAACTTTTGAAAACCTAGTACCCTGCCAGACAACAGTTGAGAGGGTCCTGAGTTCCTAGAGCACAAGGACTGCCTCTGTAGAAGGAAGAGCATGAGAGATCCAAGGGTTTCTGTCTCATCGTCCTTGTTTGCACAGCATTCTGACTCAGAGCTGGGAAAGGGTAGCATGTTTCTTCATGATGCAGTGCTGTATTTTTTAAGTGCCAGTTAAAGGGGGAGGCTTTTAACAACAGAGGTATGGGCGGTTTCAGTAACAAATAAGAATTATTTTTTGTCCTGAACCAAAATGAAGAGGAGTCTGTATTGCCCAGAGCTGCATTTATGGTCCTAGCAAGAACTCAGTTGTTTCACCAATATGGAGATGCACATTAGTAAGGAGAAAGTGCATGCAATTCCCCTGTGTCACAGTTTTAATACCTTCCCGCTCAAAAGCATAAGGAAAATAAATCTAATAAAGATAACGTGTAGGAATTGTCTGCTGTGGTCTTAGAAACATTTTTTATATAATCTTATCTGCCTGGACTCAATATGCAATGCAGTGGAATCTGAATGCTGCAGCTTGTAAATATTTCAAATATTGAAATTGTTTCCTTTTTGCTAGAGTTTAGTTAACTCAATGTTCTCCTGTAAAAGAGATGATTCTAACACATACTACTCCCTTAAAGCAGATGGCAGTATCTGCTGCAACAAAGTGTTTGCTGGCAAAGCAAACACTGAAGGGCCCCCACCAGCCAACAGGGATAGGGTATTAGCTCATTGGGCTGTCTTGCTATTCGCAATGGGAAACATACCTTGTTACAACAAGGCACAAGTTAATTTAAGCAGTCACAATAACACAGTTGCTGCACCACATCAGACAACTGAAAAGAACCCTGCTGGCTGTTCAAAAGGCCATAAGTAGAGTAGATTTTATGGTTACTCTGGCAAATCTCTACCTGTGTCACAACTATAATTTTCACCACATCAGACTTCTCTGTCATAACCAGAGTATTATTAGTAATAAATGGGAATAGGACATGGATTATAGGTTGGGAAAACTTCTGTTTACAAAACATGTGCATTCAGAGTTCTCAATATAATGAAAAAATAGCCACATCTACACAAAAAGCAAATCAACAGGTTTAATCATATGTTTCCAAATCTGAACTCAGCATGAAGATTTAAATAAAAAAGTAGTAACTTCTTATACCACAGTTCAGAGTATATAAAACAACCTCTGCATTATTTTTGGAACTAAACCTCCCACAGTGCTTAACTTTCAGTGACCTTGTCCTATGAACATCTCTTTAATATGGCACATGCTAAAAACAACACAATTATAGTTGCAAAGCCTTATCTAAAATAAAAGAGGCAGTTAAGAGACTTTCTTTAAGCCCTCGGTTAGATGACAAAAACTGCTGTGAGAGCTTGTAAGCTGGTCAGCACCACCTGGTCAGCAAACAGTTGTTAAGAAGGAAAAACAACTTTAAAAAGAAACCCTTTGAATTCATGAGCCAAAATAAAATTTTAGATACCAAAGAGAATTTAAAAGTGTGAAAAATTTTATCACACCAGAAAATAACTTAATAACTAGTACCTCCTGCAATGTAATCAAAAGACATGAAAAGGGCTATCATTGATACAAGGGATGAGTTATTGCAAGGACAGTGGGATGTCATCTTAAGCAACAAGTACTTGACCTAAATTTGTTCTTTGAAAGAGCAAAGTAGAGTATCTGCAGCTAGCAAAGCTACAACTTCTAAGGACAATGATATTTTATAATAGCCCTTTTTACATTTAGTTCTGCCTTTATTAAAATTATTCACTGGTACATTTAAGATAGGTCTGTTTATATGTTTGTATATGCGTGCATATACACAGGTTGGGAAAGGAAAGAGCAAATTAATGTATTTGTGCAACAAAGGTTAGAGAAGCTTTTCACTTTAACATGACACTCATTTAAAGTACATTACAGCTGATCTTTAAGCTTATCTCCCTCTCCCTTTGTAATGTTAGAGTTATTTAGTATGACTATGGTACCATGTAGTTTACATCTACAGTATTCCCCTACACTAAAGCACAGATTTTCATCCTGTATCAGAATGATGCGTCATACATCAAGAGTGTCAAGGACAGCACAGTCTGCCATTTGTAGCAATAAACCTAGTATCCTTGAGATGAACAGTCATGTTTACTTCACAGATTGTCAGTTGTTCTACATTCTCCTTCAGTGCTCAGCAGTGTTCGTTGTTCCTTTGGATATCTTGACTGGGGTCAGAAACAATTCAGCAAAGCATACAATAGTAAGCTACAGCTCTCTCCTGTGGGTGAGGGTGGCCGAGATTTAAATACAGACTTTCAGTAACCAAAAGATACCATGGAGAAGATGGGGTTACTTCCTTCACAAAGATGCATGGTGACAGGACAAGAGGTGATGGACACATGTTGCTTCAGGGAAAACTCTGTCTGGGTCTGGATGCAAGACAAAATTATTAATGTTGAGAACAGCTACACATTGGAGTAGGTTGCCCAGAGAAGCAATGGAATCTCCCTTGCTGGAAATATCCGAGTCTCAGCTTGGCAGGGCCCTGGATAACCTCTTGTAAGACCCTGCTTTCAACAGCAGTTTGGACCTGATGATCTCACTTTTCCATGATTCCTTCTGAAGCATTGCCTAGAGCATATAAATTTTGCCCTGGAAAGTGAGCTTTGTGTGATCTTTTCAAAAGCACCTAAAAGCAGAATATGAACCCAAGAAAGCTATGTTACATATAAGAATACAGTTTAAAGCTTTTGATTTTACAGCTTCCCCCTCCATAGGACAGCTAACAGATGGAGTGATCTTATGGCCTTGAAAGGCTCTACTATATACCAGATCTCTCATTCCTTCATAGTCACAACTCATTAATCCTTTTATTGTTGTAGATGGTGCAGTATGAATGAGTTACACTGAAGAAGTAACAAAGAGACAAGTCAAGGCACCATATGAACACACGAAGTAGAATTTTAATATAATCTGCCATTTTTTTCCAATATCTTTGAAAATAAATAAATTAGTTCAGTATTCTTGGTGACCATACCAGTATATATGCCAGTTTTATGGAAGAAGCCACCAGTTCTTTGTTCCCATGCAAGAAAATCCTGTCAGCACAATTAATGGATGTCAGATGAATAAGCTTAGGAGAGCCAACAAGTGCACTGTCAAAATCATGTCATCAACCCACAGGCCTATTCGTAGTGATATTATACACTCCACTGCCTCCAGCCACAGTCCAAGATAATCAGAATCCATGTTCAGAGTCATCTGATCTTGCAAAAATTGACACAGCATAGCTAATAATCCACCAGAATCCAGCAACTATACTGGATTTAAAAAGGCAGCTTTATTTTTGTGCCTTGCATTTGAGGCAGATTAAATAAATTGAGAAGGCAAGGCTATCAGGTCATTATTGGTATGTTACAGCTGTCCAGTTAGAGTTGACAGACTCTCTTTGCATGGCCTGTTGACTGATTAAGAGGCAGAGTAAGTCTCTGAGAGTCATAAATGGATTGGGGGTGGGTGGGAGTGGGGAAGTCTGTGATAAAGAAAAAAATCAAAGGCTGATGGAGTAACTCACTAGAAATAGTTCCACTTCTACACAAGCCGCCGATACCAGCTAAAAAAAAAGCAACCCACAAAAAGGAAACTGGATGAGCATGTTACAGATTTGAAGTGGGAATCAGAACAAAGTGATCGCTACTGTTCTACACCAAAAAACTGGGCTGAATCTTCTACAAGGTGGAGAACAACCAAAGCAGAATGCAAGGTGAGATATTTAAGCATTCAGATTATTAATAATGAAATTTTTCTCTTCTCTAAACATTTCCTTGCCATGCAGTGTTTATTTTAACTCTATATGTGCCTCTGTTTCTGAAGCCAGATGTTGCAGAACAATGTAATGAAGTGAAAGCATTGCTTATCTTGCTTGCAAGAATGCTAAAATCTTTCAAGTGAATTCCACAAGGTAGAATTCAGTATTCCAGAAGATTATGTATAATTTTAATATAAACACAGTTTCATTTCTGAGTAAAATTTAAAGAATAGTTTGTGACAAACTGTAGTCTCAAAGTAAAACTTTCATTTATACATTTGTCATATTCAATATTATAAACATATGCTGTTATTCCTTTAATATGGCATTCCCTGTTACTAATTAATGTTTGTAAGTCTGTAAGCAGTATGTCGTTTAATTTCCAAAGGTTTCAAGTAGTAACTAACTAAAATTTTTTTCATTTTGAAATAGTAAAAATGATTAGAGGCATCTCAAAAAAAATATCACAAAAGGACTTATCATTGTGATGTTCTTTAGTCAAAGAAAATCTAATTATTTAACAATCTGATTTTTTTTAAAAAATTTCATGCTGTGCATATAAACATAGCTTTAAGTGGCACCTTGTTTTCAAAGTAAAATCATTAGCAAGATATGAAAGGTAAAAAATATTATATTTCCAGGTAGAACTGACCTGAACATCAGGGAGCAGAAGATAATTAAAAATACTAAATATTACTAAGTACTCCTGTCAATTCACTTATCTTTCTAACAGCTTCTTGACAAATGTTTACTGGTTGTGTAGCAACTCATATCTATGGGAAGTACAGCTGGCATTCAGATAAGGGAATTAAAGCAGTAAGTATAAACAGATATTTTAAAGAACAAACTTACAGCATCTGGATTACTGAAAAAGTACTGTTTACTTTTTATAGCAATGTCTTTGAAGCTTGTAATTCTTTTGACAGCACATTAACTTAATTCTTCTTAGGTAGTACAATTAGTAAAAACACAGCAAAATAAAAGTTTTACTTGCAATCCTTCTGACACAAGGTGGCTCAAAGTTGTTGTTACCACAAAAAGAGAAACATGCCAATTTAATTTTAGAAACTCTGTCACATTCCCTTCAAACATCACTGCTCTGCTAATGGCAAATCCTCCTGAAAACCATTTGTACTTAAGAGAAAGCCATGGGAAGTACTTAATTTTATGACTATGTAAGCACCATCTTCATTCTGCATTATAAAAGTACTTCAACATTATCTGTAACTTACTAATGTATTGTAAAAGAAATGAACTCTCTCTTTGCTATCCACATCAATATTTATTATGGAGCTGTATATCCTTTGCCCATATTAATGACCTGTATATTGCCAAAAGACAAACACTTTAAACTAATTTTAAATCTTTCACTTCTGATACAGGTAACTGGCTTTTGGTTTTGAATGTCATCTTGTTAGTATATGCAGCTCATGGATGTCCCAACAAATGCCTATGCTACACAGCTTCAAAGACTGCAGACTGCAAGAACAGAGGGTTTACTGAAATCCCTGCCCGTTTACCTCCGGAAATTCAGATACTACAGTTGCAGAATAACCGTATTTGGAGAATCAACCAAAATGCATTCACTGGAACACCGTTGCTCAAAATCTTAGACTTGTCTAATAATTCTCTCTCAAATTTGGCACCAGGTGCTTTCCAAAAATTACGGTATCTACAGGTTCTAAACCTAACCAGAAATTTGATTCATTATATAGAAAACAAGACTTTCAGTTTCCTCCCACACCTAAAAGAACTGGACTTGTCATCCAACAGCATAATACGTTTGCCTGAGACTTTTGGAAACAGCACAGGGAATATAACATTGCTGTCTGTGAAGCATAACAAACTTCAGAAAATGGAAAGAGTTCTGCTGGAGTCACTTCCAAACCTGAAAGTGGTTCTTTTCAAAGATAATCCCTGGCAATGTAATTGTAATGTCTTTGGCCTGAAGCTGTGGCTGGAGAGCTTTTTATACAGAGGTAAGGAATTCTTCTCATTACATACAATGCACATCAGAACACTTAACCACCAGCTAACTGATCTTCACTACTATGGCTTAGCAATTTACCCCACATCTTAGATCATCCCCTCAAATAAGCACACTAAAATATATTCTCATGCATAGGTTAGAATATAGGTGCTTTCATAAACACAGGTGGCAAACTAGAATCATAGAGGAACTTAACATTAGCACAGAGAGGAAGAAGGAAAGTATGCACACAAGAACATAGTATGTACAGATACATTCTGGAAATACATATGTGTAAGTGTGTGTATGCATATATATAGCCATATCAATATAACAAATATAATTGTGCACATACACTCACTTTAATTCTACCAATATGTTTTTGCTAGAACCCAGCCTACCATTTAAAGCTTTTTACCTGATGCTTGAGGGTAAACATCAAGGCAGATACTAATACCGCTGTAACTTTAGAGAACTCAAGATTCTAATTCCTCTACAAATTATCACTTAGGAGCTCTTTAATATTTGAAGAATATGTTCCCTAAAAATGTATGTTACACCTTGGACAAGTTTAGTCTTGCCTAACATTGCTTCCTAATTTGTTGTTAACCAGAAGAGGTACTAAATTAATCGACAATTTCCTGACAGAAATGTGTAATGCCATCACATGGGGAAAAGTGAATTTTATAAATAAAAGTAGACTCATATTTTGGCCATACCTGCTTTTAAATATATTCATGTGTTATGCTGCAGAAAAAAGAATATGATTTAATTCTAAAAGGAATTAAGTATGAAAAGAAATTTATTTCTTTCTCCCAGGAGGTATGTTCAGAAGCTGAGAATTCAGAACAGCAGGGCAATTTGCTTTTCTCTAAATCAGGCTTTGATGCTTGCATAAGATCAAATTACTGATTTCCATCTGTATAGGGAAGTGACATGGAGCATGTTGCAACCCAGCATATGTGAAGATAGTCTGTGTTGCCCATGATTGAATGGACTGCTGTTTTCAGGCATTAGAACTCTACAGGCCAGCCGGAAAACTATACCGGCTATGCAGGGACACAATTAATATAGGAGTAGTTTCTGGATAAGGTAAAGCCACTGCCAGAAGCAACCTTTTAGAAAAGACAAAAGACAAAAGGCTAAACTCCTCTCAGGGCTAAAACTCTTAATATTTTGGATTGGTAAAATATTACATTATCCCAACAAATACAATCAATTTCAGCAGGGGTTCTGACTTCTCTGTGCAGAAGAATGTAATGATCCAAGATAAACATATCAGATTATCTTAATTACTCTGCCAGCAACATAAGTATTATAATTTATTTCAAAAATCAATGTTTAGAAATCCAGCGATGCCCTTCAATCTTTTCAAACATTGTACAGATTGTTTAAATGAAGTGATACAGACCTTACAAATTCATTTTAGCAACAAGTTTTAAAGGAAGCCCAAATACTATGTTCTCTTCTACATTTATATTTCCCTAAAATTACGTGTGCGAATCACATGAAGAAAAATTAGTTACATTGCACATTAATCTTTCCCATTACTTATATTGTAAACATATGATAAAATAGTACTGTGGCTCTACAGCTATGTCTTGCAAGTCCTGACAAAACAGTGCTAGAGATTAATGTTGTCTAAATTTAAAAGCATTGACTGTTGTGTCCAATATAACTCTAAAAGATTTCAGTATTTTTAGTTGAATCCAGTTCAGGCAATTGACTTTTGATACACACTCATAAACAATTATAGCGAATGCTTCAGTTCAAGTGGGACTCCAGTCTTCTGTTCCAAGCACACATATTTATTACTGAAAACCACAGAAGGATTGCAGTTGCAGGATTTCGAGTTTTATCTATATCCACATTCAAACTAACACACTGGAGGTGTCTGGAACAACACTTTGGTTTGGCTATTGAAGACCAAGAGACAAGTTACTGTGCTCATATCTGTCTTGGAATATCATCAATATTTGTGGAGTAGTCTCCAGATGTCAGTTCGGGTCCATCTGTATTCACTACTTTCTCAGACAAAGTCTTTTCAGGATGAAAATTCCTATGCCTGGCTTTAGCTAAAAGGTGGATGGATTCTTTTGGACAGAGAAGAGGAAGAAAATTCAGCTAATTTGATTAGCTAATTTTTTAAAATATGCAAATGTTGGGTTTGGCCTTGTTGACTCCTTGACACACTACACCCCTAAAGCCATGGTGTATGGACTAAGCAAAAACCCAAAGGCTACACTCAGTGTGTGTTCCTCTACATGCTGAGGAACAACTGCGTGACTTAGTAGGACTGAGGCTTCCTACTTCCCGTTATACTAAAAACACCTTTGGGAGAGAGAAGAAGCTGGCCCTAACCAATCATGAAATTTACCATTTGAACGGGGTAATAGATTGACTAATCTTAACTCCTTTAGATCTCTCTATTTTCTTACCATAAGCCTTCTTGCAAAAAATTGCTTTGCTTCATTACAGTTAGCATATGATGTCAGGACAATGACTATTTCATGGAATATTTCAACCAAGTGGGAAATCTTTACTAAGTATATTGTTTCCACTTCTCTTTATAAAAAAAAAAAAAAGTAATGGTATGAATTTGAAGGAATTAACTTGCTGTTAACAAATACCACTTTGTTTTTATCTATGACTTAGTTCTTTACTTTTATACCACTGTTGTTTTTTACTTTTACATCTATGCAATCATAGATAACTTAATTCTTGATTAATTGCTTCATGCAAATACTCTCTTATAGAAGTGTTAAAGTGTAATAATCTTACCACTGATCTAACTGGAAAGAGATCTTAAAGATATAGTTAAAAATCTTTAAAAGTATAAAGTCAAAGCTGATGATAAATTTACTTCAGGTTTCTATTAATTTTACATTAAGATAATTCAGAAACCACCAAATCTTAAGACCATAAATCTGTGTTTTTTTCAGGAGGAATAAGTGATGGCATTATCTGCTCAACGCCAGGGATTCGGAAGGGAAAAGACCTCCTCAAAGTTCCCTATGAGCTGTTTGGGGCATGCCCTCTAACAACAGCTCATGTTCATCTGGCTAGCATTCACCACCATAGCTATGAGCACAGAAGTTCTCTGAAGCACACTCATCACAATGAACATGGGGAAAACAGCCGTTCAAACTGTGAACCCAAACCAAAGCCAAGGCCTGTTAGTTTGCGTCATGCAATTGCTACTGTAGTAATAACTGGAGTTGTCTGCGGAATTGTGTGTCTAATGATGTTGGCAGCTGCTGTTTATGGTTGTGCCTATGCTGCAATTACTGCTAAATACCACAGAGAACATTTGGCCCCGGTCAGACAGCATGGGACTCCTGAGGAAAAAGAGCCATTTGATAGTTCCTTGGCTTGAGTTACTTCTGCATTTGGTTTCTTGAAAATAAAGCCCTCACTTCAGTTGAAAAGCCTGGAATCTAAATAGGATTGATTTAATAGTCATTACTGCTTTCTTTTTTTTCCTTTTTTTTCATCATGTAAATATGTATATCCTTTGGAATATATATTAAGATTTTATGAAGAAGAAGGTATGTTTATTTATATTTTGTGTATGCACATTCTGAAGCCCCTATTTAAGGCTCAGTGTTTTGGATAATGAAATCTTGATGTAGCCACTATAAACTATTCCATTCTCCATTAGTAGCTCTTGATGTAATATTAGTATAACACATGAGTTATAGTGCAGCTACAGTCAGTAGCTGACATGAACATGAGTGAGCTTTCTGCAAAGAAAAACACAAAATACCTAAAAATGACTGACTATATTTTAAGATCTTAGAATACCTGGTACGTGTCCAGAAATACAATTCACAATAAGTTTTAGAACCGAGCAGTCTATACACTGACACTGATAACTTAAACATGTGTTAAAAACATTTCCAGGTACATTTTTTCCACCTTACAATCTACGCTAAAAGACAGGCATTCTTCAAAATAGGAAGTACCTTGTTAACTATGACATCTAATCTTTAAATTACTTTTTAGGGAAGAAAGAAGAGAGCTAAGAAAATGCTGAAGAAAGAAGAAATGCTACACTGCCTCAGATACAAACACTGAAACGAGCATATTTAGCATATATAAAGAGACACTGCTCGTTATCCTGTGGGCATTATGCTTGCTACAGACATTTACAAAGCTTCTTATGCCCAAATCCACACACAAGTGTTCCATTTTGCAAATACCATGACTGCAGATGCAGCTCCCATCACAGTGCTGCCCTTCAGTACAGAGGAATATATAGTATAGTTGCATGTTTACACGTTCTCTCTTGCAGACAGAACATTCAGCTGAATTCATTCACCCTAATTTTCTGCTGCACCATTTTGCTCTCAGAGGAAATCAGAGCCAAAACCATTTGAGTAACATAAGTTTAGAACAGAAAGAATATTTTGAATGCACAGCAGTATTTTTTAAATAATTCTTAGAAATTATTTTAAGGCAACAACAGAGATCAGCAACTCCATCTACCCTTTCCAAGACTAGATAAAAATATCTAGGCTATTTGTGACAGATGTTCAATGCATTTTCCAAATCTCTCCAGTGACAGTGTTAAAGACCTATCTAGGTAGCTAATGCAGAAATTAACTATGCTTATAGTATAAGAGCTTTTCTTAGCATCTCTCCGAAACCTTTGGTGAAAATCTTGCCAGTTTATTCCATTGGGCAGAAGACTTGAAGACAATGACTGAGTAACAGAATGCAATAAGTGGAAAAGGAAGCTGTGTCATGGCATTCAGAGACCTGTGCTCTCTTTCCAACAGATGGATTCCAAGATCAAGTTCTGTAGCTATTCTAATAACAGCCTCAACTGAGTAATGGGCTATAAGGCAGGAGTCATGTAACCCTTGCTCTTATCTACTTAGTAATAATTGAAACCTAAATATTAAAGCTTATTCCTGCATCTGCAGTTACTTTCATGCCCAGAGAAAATTAAGCATCTCAGTCTTAATCTAAATCCAGCAGACATTGAAAACAATCAATTAGTGTGTGTCCTTTTTTTTTTTTTCCAACTGCTAAGTACTTCATATTATTATTAGGCTCTCTTCATTTGTCTCTGTCCTGAACTAAATAAACCAAGCTGTTTCAAATTTGCCTGTAAGGCCACATACTCCAAACTTTTTTTTTTCCCCTGCATTCCCTGGAACCTTGTCAGTTCTTCTACATCTTGTTTAAAATGTAGTACCCTAGACTGGGCATTTTACTTCAGCTGAGACATCATCAGTACAGAATTTCTAGAATACTTATATTCAAGCTCTTTAAATCTGATCTCTTGATGAAGTATCTCAGAAGCAAGTTTGCTTTTTTTATTCCTTTTAAATATTCAGTAAAGCTTAATGAATAATCTGTTTCCAGAGCTAAGTCATTTTGAGTGTGTAGATCTACATTTTCTACTCCTTTATCCATTTACTGCAATAACATTTTATAAAGCAAACCATAGTTTTTTTCAGATAGAGAAGACTGAAGTAATACAAGACAGGATCTTATTGCCCACAGGACAAAAAATGAGTTCAGAGCCACGCCGAGTCAGTGCTTTTCTATGGTGAAAACCTAAAATAAGCACGCTTGTGCTCAAACTGCAGATCCTAAGATGAAAGCTAATAAACCTCTGACCTCCAGAGAGATTTTACCCACAGTGTTTCTAATAGCCTCAGATATGGCAATGCAGTTTCCATCACAAATAAGTTCACACTTCTGATATCTCCGAGCAAAGGAAAAACAAGAACTGACTTCATATTTCCTAGTCAGGAATAATCAGAACATCTTCCTAGTCCTTAAAAAAGAGTCCTATCAACAAAACCCTTTCAGGCTTCCATCACTGTAAGACAGTAAAAAAAAAAAAGAAAAAAAAAAAGAAAAGGTGAGGAGGAAGCAATGAAGGTCACAGCAACATTTAAGTAAACTCTTTCCAAGTTACATTTAAGATGTTTTGGGGATTTTCATGCACACATAAGGCTGTAAATTGATATGGAGTTCTGCCAGAAAACAGTCTTTCATACTTCCATTAGTTCACTCTGCTATGGAAGCAGAGCAAGCCAATCCATGACAATCTGATTTCTACTTTCTAACTTGCATTTTGCTAAAGAAAGGGGGAGGAAGGCATAAAGTCCCAGAGAAATTTTTCATTTGATGTTTATAAGACTATATATAATTACAAATGTGTTTGCAACTAACAAATTTCAGTTACTTATGATGATAAGCTAATAGTAGATATTCAATAGAGAAAAGTATTGATTCAATTGCTTAAATTAATAAATGCAATTTTTTTTTAGTAAACAGAACATTTGACTACTGAAAAAGAGATAAAAGGCACAATTTATTTTACATAACAATTATTGACTACAACAAGTAGAAGACTGGATCTAGGGATTCCCCACAGAACTGCCCTTAATTTGTAAAGCTTAGCAATGGACATCTGCCGCTGAAATAAGTTGTCTGCACAGATTTATTTTTCAGATAAAGGTTCCTGAGAAAGCTTTGTTGGTTTTCCAGCAATCTCATGAGAGGTATTATAATGAGCACAGTATTTTTTTTCCAGTCTCTGTGAAAAACAGTCTTACCCCCAAAGTCAACAAAATATCAGGACACACTGCTCTGCAAGGTATTTGCAAAGACAGAGAAAGTACACATATTGTTGTACTCCTGTCTTTCATATAGAGGCTCGCCGTATTACTTTGTTTTCAGGAAAAGAGTCTTTCTAAAATTTTAGTTTAGAACAGAGATTAAAAAGTACAATATGCCAATGTTCTTTACAGAAAATGTCCTTAGTACCTATATTGAAAGAAATAAAGCTTAAACTGAAACATACTTTCTTGCCATATGTGTCTTTCCATCCAGAGCTTGCAAAAAGTCAATCCAAATTCAGCTTCATTATTCCCTAGTAATACAACATCCAAACAAAATCAGGATCTCTCCCTTTGAAGATCAAAGTAGAACTTCTAGTGACATTATACATAGCTTATCTATCATCAATAACATTAACAAAAAAATACCAACTGCTGGCTACTAATAACCATCTATCTTCACTGGCCAAAAGACAAAGACACAGGAGCTTTAGTTAAGCATCCAGAAAGCAAGCCTACTTTTACAATTTTGATCTTTGAACTTGGCTGAAAGTGGCATAGTAATAATAATCATAAGAGAGTCTTGGCACTTTCTGGGTTTATATTACCTGAAATGGGACTGCGTGCTCCCCAGATGAGGCAGGAAGCAACATCCATCATCTGGATGTGGCAGTAAGCCACAACCAGCGAGAAGGAGTAGGAATTAGAAACCCATAATAAACAAACCAATGACTATGTATGTCATAACTATCTCCAATGGAAGCTGCAGTTGCTCCCTCTTACTGATTACGGAGGGATCCTCCAGTAGTTTAGGGCTATGTACACTATATGTTGAACTTTTTGCATAAGGCTGCCATCCTCATTTCAAGACACAACAAACAAATGAGAACACACTGTTAATATTTGGAAACATAGTCTGCTGGGGGGGAAATAAATTAGTTAATCCACAGTACTTAAACTGGTATTAATGTAATCATATACTACGTAATTGCAGCTTCATACTTGCATAGCATTATTGGAAGTTTTCAAAAAGACCTGACAGTTTATCTGCTGCCTTGTTCTGCAATCGGGGATTTATTTTGCCAGCAGCAGAATTATTTGGCAAAATGCCCCTAGAATCTGATTGCTATTAGGTCACAAGGATCTTCCTCCTACCCAAATTACATAGTACTAAGACCCAACCAACCAACCAAAAAACAGAAGTCCAAAACAACAAAGCAGAAGTGCAGAAGCAAAGCGTAGTATGCTCTATGAAATTTACTATACATGTTAATACTATAGATGTTGGGATACTCTTCTAATTCATCCATCAGAGCCCCAGATTCTCTGAGAACAAGTGGTGAGGAAAGCCCAAGAAGTACACAAAGAGGGGTCAAATTCTCAAGCCAACAGTAGCAGAGAACTATCTTAAAAGCCCTGTTATTCAATTATTTCAGACACTAATTCTGTATGAAAAATAGAATTGAGAACAAATACAAATTAATACAAATGTGTGAATGGTTGTGAATATGCCATCTAACTTCGGATTCCCTTTTCAGTCAATGGAGAGAGGCAGGATTTTCCCCCACGTTCTGAAGTGTTCTGTGGAGGAGCTTACGTCTCTCCATGCATTACCTATAAACCACATTTCCTAAGTCATGGCTCCTAACCTGAGTCTGTTAGTCATTTAATGTTAGACTGTACAACTGAAAACATTAGTCTATATACTAATATTAGATTTATGAATACAAAGATAATATTCAAAATGAACAAGAATCTCTGGAAAAACATAAACTAGTGGTTTTCCACCAAAGCATGAAAAGCATTTTGAGGGATTTACTAAATGCTACTGCTGAATATAATCTTCTGTGGCTTATAATGTGGAGTAAAGATTAAGTAAATCACTGTCTTGCCTGACAAGGAAAACATCTATTTTAAAACGCTTCAAAATTTGGTTGGTGTGTCAGTGTGATGACATATTCATTTTCCCTTAGGCCTTCATAATAAAATGCAATTTTATAGATGGTATCATAAATTTTAAGGACTGTGTATGACAGTGACATTTGCTTGAATTTTTTTAATAATATAGTAATACCAGAGCAATACATGTGAGAATAAAGGAAAAAAAAGTATAAGCAGTACAGAGCAGATATATTTACTCTATGTGCTATTGCAACAATAGCAGATTTAACTATTTGTGAAACATTTACAATATCTGTCACTCACAGAAATATCAGTAGTTCAAACTACTTTTGATTAAATCACTGGGAGTCACTTTTTCAAAGCATGTTCTAGGATCTTGTCCAAAGAGATGTGCATGCAAACTCCATTTGAATTCACTCAACCCACGCCCCGCCCCGAATGGAGTGTTGAAGTTGCATAAATAAAATTATTAACACACAAAAAAAAAAAAAAAAAAAATAAATAAGGGGATGAAGAAAAAAGTTTTTGTGTTGCAATGGCATTTATTTTCAGAGACAATATGCATATTTTCCTCCATGAAATTATAAAAGAATCTTTCTTACTTAAAGCCTAGATCACCAGAAGCCTCAGTTACTGGAAAACTGGTATATTCACAAATTTTCCTTTCAAATTGCTGCTCTGTAGAGGCTGATTCAAACAGGAAGATTAAAAAACTGAAGTATGACCAACCTCAATAAGACAGATTTGTATTTTAAAAGTAATATGAGATATTCGATCTTTCCTGTTTTCAAGGCATAGTTTGAAATATCTTAAACAGCAGGATCATGAGGGTCACTGACTTGTGGCCGGAATAGAAGCATTCAGTACCGCATGCTGGTTTTAAGAAATTAGTGATTAAATGAAATCTTTACCATATCTTCTTTAGATTATGAATGGGAAACAAAAAGGAGAACCTAAATCTTCAAATTGTGTCATTCAAAGTACCTTAGGGCTTTTAGCATCTCAACTAGGAATATTTAACAATGAGTAACTGCATCTATTGTTATACTAATGTTTGTTCTTAAAATGTTATAAAAAGGAGAACAATGAATGTGATGGATGAGGACACTTCTAAAAAATCTCTCTCTAACCAGGGTTTGAAGAAAAAAACCTTGAACTTGTATATGGGCTGGTTACAAAAATAAAGGATCATCTTTGAAAAGTTAAATACTGGAAAGGGAAAAGATCCTAGCTTTACTTGAGACAGTTCGTTTGCCGGTATAAAACATAATATTCCTTGTTTGCATAATAAAGATTTGGGGTAAAAGCATTTAAAATCAAGCTATGAGTGAATAGAAGAGGGTTAGGCTGCCTTTTCTTCAGATTCAGTAACACCTCCTACATCTGACTACAAAGGCCTGCTTATATTTTAAATATATATTTTAGTGCATATTTAATTATAAATAATATATATATGAACTAACACTTAATCATGATCTACAGTTTTAGCAGAAATCAATAGTAGGTGTTTCTTTTATTCTGCTAAGCCATATAGACATGTTTCTTTCCAAGAAATCTCTTACGCGATAAATTATTTCTCTAAGTCTCACAGCATTATTGTGTGGCAGAGAACAGGGAGTAATGTAACACTTATCATGCCCTTGTGTCATGGCACCATCTACTATGGAATTAAATGCACCTGCCACACATTTAAGGACAGGACAGATACCATCGAACCTTCTGTGTTACATATCTATATGAAGACAAGACACAATGTAAACATAAGAATCATGAAAACATAAGAATCATGAGTGGTAGAAAGTATCTCCTATTTTCTTTTCAGCTTTTACTGCTTGGCAGCAGAAAATAATGGCTGTGAGAAAAATTTGGCCATCCTTAATGATTCTGAAATTAACAGTAAATCTATTCTCTTGAAAGGACTACATACAAAGTACAACTATTATTCAACATGTCCATGAATGGCAGAATCTGACCCCTATGTGTCTAGTATTCTCCCAAGACCTATAGACTTTTTGGTAATCTTTGCCGCAGAAGATTCTGAGAGTGGCTGATTTTCAGGCCATCTGTACAAGAAATGCTTAATACACAGAAGAAAAACAAAAACACTAATCAAGAAGCTTGTAACTGTGAAGAAAACCAGAGTTCCTTCTGCACTCATTTTTCCTCTTCTGTCCAAACAGGAATTACTGCAATCGTTCTTTGTATGTAGCTTCAGCAGAAAAGAATGAGTCAGGATAGATTCACAGAGCCATGGCAACGCTTGGATGCACATCCTAGGCAATCATTCCTCTTTGATAGAAAATGAGTGTAAAGATGCCTGTACATAAGAACAACATGGATTTCTTTTCTTTCCAGAATTACGCTAAGAGAATTCAGACTATTGGAGTACTTTCATTTCTCTCTAATTTAGCTACACTGAGCTTCCATTAATCTACTATTCTAGTTAAGTTGACAGAAAGGAATGAGGGCTTGCTTCTTTTCATAAACTACAGGTCTGACTGCATTGGTAAAGCTTTTTGTGTTTTTAAAATGAACAGATTAAAATATTACTTAATTTTGATTGAGAGACCACAGAAAAGCGTGTATGCAGGGACGACTCACTTAGTGTTTTCTATGTCCTAATTTCAACTTTGATAAATAGGAATTTCAATACAAACCTGATCCTACATAAAATATTTTGGTAGAAAATAAATATCAAACCACTTTAGATATTCCTTCCTCATAGTTTGGTATCACAGAAACATAACTCCTTTGCAATTCTAGATTTTTATCGATAGGTGGCAACAGTAATAAAACAACACCTGTTTCTCCTATCTGGTTATTGTTTGTAGTTAAATCTAATAATTTTAAACCATTTTCTGCTGCAACCTTTCCATCGTGGAAAGAACACACTGATGACATTCAAACTAGGTTTCAGAGTAGTACCATCTTTTTATACACTCATTTTTCAAATCTATATACTTGGGTCCTTTGCAACTGACAGCATAGCCATTTGTTAAAATGACAGGACTGTGACATACAGACACTCAGTAATCTTATTAATCTTTAAGATGACTCATGCTCACATGGCATCATGCTGCTGTTCTCTGTCCTGCAATATTAGAAATGCAGGCACGTTTCATGGTTTTTCTGTGACAAATGTGCATACCTCTTCATGAAATGGACCTGGTTTCAGAAGAAACAGAAAACACTTTTTTTCTTTCTTTTTTTTTTTTTTTTTTTTTTTTTTTTTTACTGTGAGGGTGGTCAAACCCTGGAAGAGGTTTCCCAGAGAGGGTGCGGCCTCTCCATCTGTGGAGACATTCAAGACCTGACTGAACCTCTAACTCAATTTTCTGCTCAAGATCTAGTCCACTGTGATTGGACTAGATGATCTCAAGAGGTCAATTCCTACCTCAACCATTAATGTATATAACTAGTCTGCACAAAACCAAGCACAAAACAATTAAGGAAAATTTGTACTTAATTTCAGAATTTTTAAGCAGCCTTGCATTAAACAAAAATGGACTATTTCTACTCATCTCCTTCAAACTCTAAATTTCAAATGACTATGAGACCAAAGACTGTGCCTGTGTGTATTGGGTTTCTGTGGCAAGGTTTTGGTAGTGGGGG
>JANZLQ010000037.1:8830401-8857506 GCA_026212715.1 Elanus axillaris | reverse complement strand
GTCTAGCGAAGAGGGGGGGGAGTGATAGAACGACTTGGTGGGCACCTGGCATCCAGCCATGGTCAACCCATCACACTGTGTGTGATTTAATCCTTCATTCTTCTGACTAGGTGTCCAGAGTTTTTTACTAAGCATTGCTATAGACTTTTTCAATGAGGCTTGAAAATCCAGGTTCTGCTGGCTCTATGCAGAAAAGTTAAGAGGACTTGACAATTTTCATCAGACATTTTCTTCAGTGTTCTTTAATAAATTTTTGCCCTAAGAAGATTATGTCAGTTCTGTTATCTTTAATTAAACATCCCAAGGGGCTAATTTTCATGTTTTCTGTGAACAGCAATGGCCTCTTTCAACATGAAGGGCTTTTAAGGTCCTATATTGTACTGTAGCTTTTGAGCTAAAATGCATCTAATACGGAAGTACCTCTATGAAGGTTCACGTATTCTCTCAACTCTCTCAAAATCTCAAGACAAACATTTTTCATTTTTTAAAGCTTGCTTTCTCCATGACAACTTTCATTTGCTTGCTTCTGTCTCCGTGTCTTGCCCAGAACTGTCTAGGTGAGCAGTATCTTTGAAAATCTATTTTAAAAAATTCAGAAGAATGAAACCCTCACATTTCCCACCCCAAAAATGGAAATAAAAAGAAACATGTGCATAACATATACAAATCCTATGCCACATTTATCCAGATGACCATATATTTGCTACTTGTAGGTAGAGATTCAAATAAAGGACCTGAAATGAGTTCACTCATTATGCAGTATCAAAGAACACAAGACTGTAATGCTGAATTCTATCAACAGTTAGCATGAAATGCACTGCCTTTCAAGTGAGCATTGGAAGAGATAATTCAGTCTTAATTTGCCTCATTTTTAATAGCTAGATTACTACCTAAATTCAGATATCCTATATTGACTGGCTTCATTTTGGTCACCGAAAGGAATACTGATGTTGCATGAATCTCATAGCATTTCAAGACTAGGGTGATTCTAGAAAAAAAAAAATCCACCATCTTTTTTCTCCTTCACATTGTAACATGGACAGTTTGAAAAAGCCTAACATTTCAATGTAAACTTGATATAGGAGACATGGTCATAGAGAACATCAAAACAAAGCAATTTTGAGCATAAAGGTATTCAAATCTAAACACCCCCTGCATTCAGTACTATTTCCCTTTCTCTCCTGTGAATAAATTGAACTTAGTATAAACAGTAATAAATATGATGCTACTACACTTGTATATTAAAGACTTACTGCCTTCTTCCACACTTTCTATAGAAAATTACATTCATGTAAGTAAAAAAATCACAATCTCAACTGAAAGAGGCAGGAGGGATTTTAAAAACAAATTACATGTTTTTTTGCCAATAAGCAAACAGATTTTGACAGTGAACTGGTATTAGTAGGTACAGACAGTGAAACAGCAGCAGTGACAGTCAAGTTCTTTGTAGTAAGAGTTTGGAGGCTCATTGATTTTAGGATTTTTGGCCTATATTAAAGAGTTGAGTCTTCCCTACTTGCAATAAGCCTTAGTGTAGATTTGCATGTGAAGTCTGTTCTAACTGATGCTTTTCCACAAAAACAGAATAATAAAAAAAAAGTTATACAAAGAAAAGAGAAGAGACTGCAGATTTTGTAGTAAGAGTTGGGTTTGTTCCTTTTTTCCCCCTTGTGGGCAGGTCTAACTCAGGTTTCCATTTTATAATAATGTTCTAGTTTCTCTCTGCCAGTTTTAAACTCGTGTAGTGATCTGTAATAAACAACATTTTGGCACAGCTTTATTTTCAGTCAAATCCCTCTAGGGAAGAGAGTGATTTTACATGAAATGTGTATCCCATCCTGCTGCTTTCTGTAATCCACTCAGACCAAATGGGGATGAGGAATACTTACTTCACACAAATTAAAATGAGACATTTTGGCCAAATTTAAACTTCGATGTAGGTATGTGAAAATGTTACCCATAATCCTACTTTAGTCTCCCAAGTCTGGCTAATAAAAACTGCAAACTTCTCCCTTTTACCACTGCTCCAGTTTCTGCCTCCAAATCCATTTTGCTTAAAACAGAATATTGTCAACCTTATAATAAAATCTAAAACTTGAACTAGATGCTGGGTACTTTGTTGAAAGTTTTCTGATGGAAAAAGTAGGACTGACAAGTTGCATTTA
Organism: Elanus axillaris; assembly: GCA_026212715.1. Lineage (NCBI taxonomy): Eukaryota > Metazoa > Chordata > Aves > Accipitriformes > Accipitridae > Elanus > Elanus axillaris. The sequence continues at coordinate 8,855,341 of JANZLQ010000037.1, read as the reverse complement.
TGATCTCCAACTTAAAGAGGACAAGAATAATGCATATACTTGTTTGTCTTTGAATGGCTGTAGCTGGCTGAGTGATACTTTCACAGAAAATGGTTTGTACAGATCCAAATCCCCCCCCCCCCCCAAAAAAACCAACAAAAAAAAAACCAACAACCAAAACCAAACCGAAACAAACCCAAACAACCTGAAAGCATGCAACCTCTTGTGAGGGGAGGGAAAAATTATTCAAAGCAAATTCTTAATTATGCTTCATACTGAAAAAAATATCTAGCATACAGTTTCTAAAGTTTACAGAAATAAAAGTAAAAAAACCACCCACTGATATGCTTCAGAATGTAAACACACTGCTTATATTTTTCATGGCAGTATGCATTTACAGATATGGAAATCTTTTACATGCTTTGGTATTAAAAAGCTTTGAAGAGCCTGTCTTTATTTTAGATAGAAAGTATGGAACCCAAGTAGTTTTGAATGTTCAATATTAAACATAATTATTTGGGAAATGGAAGCAACATCTGCTTCTCTCTTTTACAGTTACTACAAAAAAAAAACCAAACCCCAAAGCTTCTTGACACAGTATTAGAGTTTGTTATATGCAATGCCTCCTCGAAGTCAACACTACAGTGCAAACACTAATGAGAAAAGAACACATTTTAGGATGCCTATTAACCCTACACATTTTACAGTTGATGGTAAACTGCACAATGAGCCTTTTGCTAACTCCAAATGATGGAGCATTCTAGAAATAACACATCAACCTTCTTCACTGTGCAGTGAAGTCTTAATTACATCTTCAGCAATTTGCAGATACCTGCACTGACATTAGTTTATAAATGCTGATTTATGCCTTAACAGGAGTATGAAGTCACAATTGGGATTTCCTGTTACATTATGGAAGAGTTCAATAAGTTGTGAAGAACATATTCATGCAAACTGGAGTCAGAAGGGTGCTTTCCTATTGACCTTATAAAACCTGTTATTATCAGTGGAGATAATCTGTGTTTGAGGAAAGAGATTAAAGTTTTCTCAATTATCTGGCACATTCTTGCTCTTCCAGGATTGTATTCACTGTATCTTACTGCATTTTAAATCATACTTTAAATATGAGAAAAATAGGATGGCTCTTGTTTTGTATGGTACATACCTAATTTTCCCTGATATAAGAGAGCTCAGTTTCTGGCATAATAAACCACAAGACTTCTCTAAACTAATTCCTTTGTCAAGTCAGTAACCATTGGGAACTAGAGACAACTGTTCAGAAAAGCATCTGAACTTCAGTGAGGAACATCCAACCATTTAAAAATTAATTACTCTCATTTTTAAATCTATGGTTTATCTATAATCTGTAGTTGTCAAACTTCACCTTTTAGTCTTTAGGTACTGTTGTACTCTTGGCTGACAGGCTGTAGAGCTTTGTTGTTCAATTTATATGCTCTGATCAAATCACAACTCTGATAATCAAGACAAAATGACCACCTTGTATCATTTGTTATAGAACAGGGTCTTCAAACCTGAAGATTGAGTGGAATCTTTACATATCAGATAGTCCTTTCTTATATTTCCTTTCCCTTAAAATAATATATTCTGATTTATGATGATATGTCTACTAAAAATGCATCACTGACAATGGTTATTTCCACTAAGTCAAACTCCAGAGCTCACAGGGAGCTTGGATAGTCAATAAAGGATTAAGTTCTTAGGGATCAAGATCCTAGGCATCAAGTTTTCTCTGCAGGAAGGCATTCAATTATATCTTATAGGTGCATCTGCTTCTTTTCCTCCTCCCCTCTTCTTAAAAAACGATAATCCAACATTAAATTCCTGCTACCCCAAAAGAGAAAGTGAGGAACTCAAACTGCTTTAAAAAAATGAACAAAACAAATAAACTACAATTTTACCTGCAACAACTGGAGATTTTCTGTCATCCAAAAGTTGAATAGCAGTACTGGCTGTCACTACATTGCTTTTGTTTGCAGTTTCTGCAGGGTGTATCAAGAAAAAAATTTTTTTTTTTAAATAAAATATTGCAGAATGAAGAAATTGAGCTTTTTTCCCCCAGATTTGAAATAACAGTCCATGTGGATTTAGTGCTCAGAAAATAAGTCAACATCATGTTCTATGTATGCACCAAACATAACAGCCTTGCCATTTCAAAATTCCCCAGCAGCCCAACAACAAACTTAAAACACTGAAATGAGTAATCAATTTTTGCCTTCTCTGCTAAAGCGGCAACAAATGTCACAACTGGTAGGGCTTCTTATTACTGCGGACACTTGCTCTGTTGGACTTGTCTCGCTTAAAATACTAGGCTGTAAGTTCAACCTGTGCAAATATTAAATGAAAACTGTTACACCACATCTTAGGGTTTCACCTGGAGCCCTGTAAAAGATGCACCTGGTCAAAGGACCAGTAAATTATCTGCAAATTTCAATGCATATTTTAGATTAATGTTTGAGATCTGCTACAAAGCCCACTGGGTACTGACATACTTGGAATCCTTTCAGCATCATATATGGCTCAGAGTTTAGAGAATGACAAAATTATAGACCTGTACTAAATGGGATTGAATAGACAAAGCTCCCGGGTATTTGCTCAGCAGCTCTTCTGTACCAGAGTGGAAAATGGTCAGCATTAAAAATGTTCTCCTTATCTTCAGCTGTCAGGAAATCTCTTGAGGAAGAACAGAGAAAGAAAATACTTGTTGTTTGTTGCAAGGAAGACAATAGTTTCTAGCTTCGAAAGACAAGAAAAACCAAAATGCAATCTTTTGGGAAATAGAATTATTTTGGACAATTTTTCTAATACCATTTGTTCAACAAAAGGGTTAACTTTAGCCCCTAATAATTATTTGTGACACATTTGCAGTTGCTTTTGTTGTGAAGGATGGAAAAAGTACTAAAAAAAATAATGCCTCTAAGTGCCACTGAAAACATTTGTACTGATGTGTACAAATAAAAATGCTTAGTCTAAAAAGCCTTTTTCTCTCAGTACAATGCAAAAACTGTGAACTGTACAAAGTAGGAAAGGCACTGGAGATTTGGTAGTTTGTTGCCACTGGCATTTGCTCTTAAGTAATGAAAAATAAGTAATTTAACAGCCTACTTTCCAAATAATATGTAAGCGGTGGTAGTGCACAACTACATACTTTATTCTTCAATAATCTCAGGGAATGTTGACAGAGGAAAGTCTGTGTCAGTGAAAAAAGCAAGTATGGTCTCTGCACTATTGTTCTAGTTTGCTGTCTGACAGTAGTAACAAATTGCACTGCTATTGATCTCACCTGTCAGGCTACTCACACCACAACAATATTTTGTGGTCAGATAAGCACCATATAATTTTATATTCAACAAACTTAGTTTATCATAAACATCAAGTGCAGATTTTCTTTTACATGCATAATGCACATAGATTTGCCTGACACTATTAAACTGCTGCCTCAAAAAGTCATTAATTATGGGACCTTATTTTATAGCTCTCTGTTTTAAGAAACCTGTACCTCCACTAGATTACATCTTCTCCACGCAAAATAGGAAACTCTTAAATGATGAGATCTCCTGATTACTCTTTCACGCAGTCCACTTCTGTCACTTGGCTTTATTGCAACACCAAAAACTTTTCCACAACAATGATGCAAAATCCCTGAAAAAGCCTACTGATATTTGTTTTTAGAAAGGATAGTAAAAAAATATAATAATCATCATCATCTGCAGATGTAGCATATTCATATTTCTGCTCTGAAGAATAAAGATGTGAAGCTAACTCCAAGGGAGTGGGGGAAAAGTAAATGTATGGGCTACAGGTGTAAAAGAGCTCATTGTTCCAAATGTTCCAGCTGAAGAAAGATCCTAAGGGATCCTATAAAATCTTTCTAACTTGTTCTATGTATTTCAGTGTGCCAGCGTAAAACTCTGAAAGAAACAGTAGATGGGCTTCCTAAAAATAAACATTTTTTAAATTTCTTTTCTCCTATGGCTCCCAAGCATAGCTTTGTTACTTACTGATTAGTAAGCTGTTCCGGACCCACAAACAGGTTGATACGAGATAGTCCAGTACGTGTTCCAAGGAAGGCAACTTCCACTCCCTTGTCAGAGTTTCTGAAATACAACAGAACACAAGCAAAGATAAAGTTTCCAGACAGTAAACAGATAAAGCTATTTAACTGCTCACAGAAAGTACAAGTGTACACATTTTTGAGAAAGATTACTTTAAATGTAGTTCCCTTAATTATTTATTTATTAAATGCTGGGGTTTTAAGTTCAAGACATGTGGGTTTTGGAAAACATACAATGTAGAAATGCTATTTAAACCAGGAGTCTAGTCTCTAGACCTTAGAAAAAAAAATACAACAGGTAGCTCAGGGTGAACTCTGTACCAAGCTAGCTACTTTAAAACAAGTTCTCTTATGGCTACAAGAACTTCAGTCATACCGCCACAAAAGCAGAGACCACAGTCTTAGCCATCTTGCTGTCTCAGACTTAATTCTTCAATAAATGGCCTGTTTCATTAGCGTAAGTCAGAACATGAAAGGGGATCAAAAATCTCCCTCTAGCATCTCTCCACAGCTGTCTTCCTTGTGTTTACTGGATCTGTTATTTCATTGTGTAGGAGGATTCCAAGAAACCTTATGCTGCTATATAAATTCATCAATGCCTACAGTATACTAGCATGCAACAATTTCTTATCTTTATCTTCTAAAAGGAGACAGGATAATCCTTACTTTGATGAATCAGATCTTATCACATTGATTTTACTCATTTGCTATGACTATGTGCTTTACAGCAACATATTTTTTTTATTCAACTCTTAAAAAATGGTTCAAATTTAGCAAAATCTAATCAGGATAATCTCCAGAATTGCCCTTCAACCACAGCATTTCATGCAAACTGCTAATCTTAACACCTGTTTTGTCTAATATATATAACATCTTGTTATTTAACACCTTAGTACATCATAACAAACGAATTAAGAAAAACATATAAACTCTGAAAAGGACCAGATAATCTGCTGATTATCTATAACAGGAACCTAGATCCCAGTTAGTTCTGGAAAACAAAAACAAAAAAACAAACAAAGGATTAAGAAATTATTTGGTTTACCAGTCAAGTTTTTCTAGATATAATTTGTTCTGAGACAAACTTCCATCAACAATTTTGGTAAATTTTGCATTAAATTCCTCAAGTACTCTAAACTGTTTGTTAGAAATACTCAGAACTGTAAGTTGTAGTTAGTATACAATTTCATTAGTTACACTGTGAAAACTGGGTAACCTTACAACTCATCATCATGATGTACACTGCAACATAAACACTTAACACTGAACTCAAAAATGGTGGTATTTAGGATTAAATGGTTAATATAATTTTTTATGCATATCACAATTTTTTAGATATTCCACCAGTTCATCAACATAACTATTAAAAATTCACCCATGACTGACACAAAGCTTGCTTACTCTGATTTATTTAATGCTAGACTGGTCCAATAAGCTTCAATTGGTGCACTCACGACTGCATCAAACAGAACTTCCTGGATCAATTCTTTATCACCTATTACAATATATCAAGATCAGTAAACATATATACATACAGAGGGAATTTTTTAGATGACTAAACAATATTTTTTTTTACACCGTGATATGCATTCGAAGTTTTTTCACTATTAAGCATTTGCAATGTAATATGACATGGTATTTTACCACAATGCAGATTTTCATATATCATTTCATTGCACTAACAACGATTTTAGATTAAAAAAACCAAAAAAATTATTCTCCACTTCATGTACTCATTCATGTACGTATTATCTAATGCTCGCATTTGCACATGACATAAGGTTAAGACAATTAGGTCTACTAGCAGCCAAAAAAGCTCTATATTTCTGCAAACAGACAAAATATGCACTTATCCATCTGAATATATTTTTATGCTGCTTTACAGTGCAGAAATGCTAATTGCATATACATTCTCCCTAAAATACATATCTGGCATATTCTTCAGAGGCATGATCCAAGGATTGATTCAGACCAATCCTGTTTAATTTATAAAACCAGATGGAGCGATAATATTGCACAGTATAGCTACACATCTGAACAGAAATGTGAATGTTTGGGTCAGGCATATTGTTTACCATAAAAGTCAGAAATTTGTATCATCAATATATTTACTGATACCCTGGAAAAATCTCAAAACCAAATGAAATTTCAAAGTGACATCATTCATGCAATCCAATCTAAATTTATCACTGGTTAAACTAAGTAGCCTTGTGTTTTGTAGAAGGTTCAATACTACAGGTTTAGCTAGGATAAAGCCTACTACATGCATATTTAACAAAATACTTGCATTGGAGCAATGGCTCTTTTCCTGTGAGGTAGCGTTTAATTGCTTCTAACTGAGTCATTTGACGGTGTTCAGGATGTAAGTCAGTGTTGCAATAGGACCTGTGAACATGTTGTCAAAACATTAAAATGTTAATACATATAAGCATGATCTTTCTTTGTCTTTGAACATAAAGAATTTGGCTCAGCAAGCACAAACAATGTGAAACCAAGAAGGGTAACAGACACCAATTTCATGCTTTGTTTAAGGCTTACCATTCATCTGCTAAAGATACATCAGGGTGTTCTAAATCATGTAAACCTATAACAGGAATAATAATGGGTTATTTAGGGAGCAGTCTGGGTAACAGATGGTTATTTACATACACTCCATAACATAAACCCATCCTTCTTGGAAAGTGCATTATTACCACAGTATAATAAATCACAATAAATTATGTTCAAATACATTTCAGGGTCTAACAAACTGGCAAAAGCCAACTAAATCAGATCAAAAACTGAAAAGGTAGGAAAAAAACATTTTTTGTGCTGATATATTTAACTCATAAATTACTCACATGGTATATTTGAAGTTTAGAACAAAACGAGCAAAGCGAAATGCACAATGGTAAAAGGCTCCTATTTGTACTCCCTTGTTCAGTTTGGCTAGTAAAGTTCTTTATGCTAAAATACATACTTCTCATTTCATGACAGTTGTCCTTTTTCTCTTTAAAAATAAAAATTTTAAAAGAACAATTCCCTCAAAACCTAAGCACATAGCTCATGAACATACACAGCAATTTACAGAATCGTTCAGAATAGGCTTATTGTACTAACGAGTCATACAAATGCTTGTAAATAAGAACTATATCATTAGTTATATAGCACAATAAAAATGTACTTTGGCAATTTTAAAAACTCTTAAAACACTTATCAATAGACAATAAGCAAATAGGGTTCAGAAGGCAGGGTCTGGGTTTAAACCCCTTGGGTATATAATAAACAATGACAGGGCTACAGTGATTAAGGAAAGCAGGGAAGACAAAATTAGAACTATAATTATAGTCCTTGGGGAGGACAGTGAGGTGTCAGTGACAGAGAATCAGTGAAGGTAACAGTTGGAGAAAAAGAACAGTTAGTTACGGTTATGTTTAACATTTCTGGTGATGCATTCGGGATAAAATATCAGACAGACTGGCTGAGATGTATGGCTGGATTAAAGAAAATAGGTGAGAAGTATGTTGGGAACAGTTTGGAGAGTAAGCAGCTCCAAGTCTCCTGCTGTGCCCTCTTTCTATCTAGACATGCATGTGCTGTGCAAGTGACTCAAACTTTAAGGCATTTCTTTTTACATCTCTCCTGGGTACCGGATCGTATTCATGCCCCAAAATACAGCTGAGGAACAAAGACCTGAAGAAATTAACTATCTTGCTTACCATCACTGACAAAACAAGAACCAGAATTGGAAATGGAGACTTAAGCATAAAATCAGAAAGCATTCCTGTATTGAAACATGTTTTGCTCAGCAACTGCTAAAACTTCTCAAACTCAAACCTCTCGTCACTCTTCTGAAACACCTCTGCTCTTCCCTCATCTTCAGGAACCTTTGGTTTTGATCTTGTGATCTTGTTGCCAAACAGCTTTATCACCCCGCACAGCTGACTTCTCCACTCATTTTAATTGTGGACTTCTCAAAAAGTAAAACCATAAAGAAAAAACAGTTCCTCCCCTGGTTATTTCTACTGTTGTTATAAAAATGCAAAATGTAAATCCCTGTGGACAATGCCCAAAGTAGTTATAGCTCTGAAAGATTTCATAATGTATAGCCTGTGAACAAAAAAGCCATAGCCATTACAGTGCTCTTAGTGGTTACGTCATTCAGAAAACACCACAAATAATTAACATTAGATGCTGAGTGATTCTCTGGAACATTGAGAGAGGAAGATGGAAGATGATCCCCATCTAAAGAAGATTCACAAATAGTCTGACTATTCTTAATATAAATGAAGGGAAAAAATGCCATGAAGATAAAGATATTTGGAGGAAAAAAAAAAGTCATCTAATTCCCTTATGGAATCTGCAGACAAACATGCAAGCTTTAGGTCTACCAAATCAACAGTAAAACTACTGTGTAAGCAACATGAGAAGGTAGGTATCTTACCTTCTTCTACAGTTACATTCCCTCTGAAGAAATATTTTCCATGTCCTCTAGAGAGAGCCACACCTAAACTGTGCAGAGAAATAAAGCAGACCTTGAAATCTGTGAGACAAACAATAACAGACATTCAGAGCTATTTTCATGTCTAACATTTCCAGCTAGTGTACTATGATCAAGTTTAAAACTGTTTGTTTCCAAACCCTCACTGTTCATATTTATTGTTCAACTAGCTGTTTCAATGCTGGTTTGGTTCTAATGTGCCTGCAACAATCCGCTGTATTTATGTGTGCTTAGAGGTGCAGTAAACCGTTATCCTCTGGCAAACTAATAAACAAACCTCTCTAAGCTCACTGCTGCTCACCCAGCATGAGATTTCTTCAGCTCAGCCTTGAACATGCCCACGGCCTTACAATGAAGGACACAATTTTTTGTAAATCAGACTAAGCTGTTGAGAAACTGAAGTGTGGGAATCAATGGAGCTACTGAGAGGAAAAGAATTTCATGTGTGACAACAGTATCATGACTCCTCTTGGACTAATTTTCTGTGATTCATATTTTTCGCTAGTTTAACTTTTTTGCACTGACTTCAGCTTCAAAAACTCGCAAATTATGTACCCAGTTTTGGGTTGGTTTTTAGCTTACCATTTAAACAATTCAAGTTTAATGAATTGGCTGGGGGATGCCATGTCTCTTCCTATTGAACACATACACAAAATACCTTCTGGCATTCATTCATTCAAGGGGATTATATACAGGCTAGGAACCTGCCTGTAATCAGTAAGACTGAAAATGCTGGGACTGATACTTTAAGTACACATAGAGGCATCAACTTCGAGAGCACACATGCTGCAATCAACAGCTCAATCTGGAAATGGGCTGAAGAGTAAACATCTTTGACACTACACTGTGTATTTTAATGAATGTTGCCCCTGCTGCCTTCCTGAATCTATACTCCTACCCATCAAAACTAGATGCAGACCATGCTGAAAAAGGCAGGACAGATCTCCTACTATATTTCTGTCCTAAGAATCAAAACTCATACTGCATGCATACATGTAGCCCCATATCATTTACTAAATAGTGTAAGAATGACAGTGCCACAGAAGAAAAAGAAAAAAACCCCAACAAACACCAAACCACCAAACCAAAAAAACAAAACCCCCACAAAATAAAACCAGTCCAAAACAAAAAAAACCACTGAGTTTTACCACCCATGTGTGAATTTTAACAAGAATAAACACATGCATTAGAGATCAGAGACATGTGCTTGTATTTTCTCTTTGTGGAAATGTAGCTCAAGTTTTGTGAAATGGTTCCATTGAAGAAAATTTCAGTTGAGTATTGCAACTATCAGCCTCCTGCTTTAAGCAGAAGGTACAGTTAATATTCTTTTATTAATGAATTACTTCTAATTAAAATATCAGAATTTTTGAAGTGAATTCCTGTCTGTCTTTTCCTTTTTTTTTCTTCCTAAGATGCATGCCAAATTAACATGGCTGACTTACTCAGTTTTAGTTATACAAATATACTGAAGGTAGTTCAGAGAAACTAAATATCCAAACCTCAAATTGGAAGTGAAATACTATCTTATTTTACATTACATTTTTGTTGTGGAAAAAAATCAAAATGGTGCTCAATATGTAGTTACTTAAATGGATTATAGTATTTATAGCTCTCCAAGTACTCGCGAAAGCCTTTCGTTCAATGTAAACCTCAACTGAATATTTTTTTAATGAAACATAAGCCATGACAAACACTGTGAGTTTGCCTGTGTGAGCTTGCACAAAATTTCCATCCCTGGAAGAGCTGAATGGAATGCGGGTAGGGTCCTTTTCCTTGCTATTTTCAGCATTGTCCAGGGATATTTCATTGTCAACTTTTGCTGATGAGCTTTTAATGAGTTCACAAGCTCTATATAAATGCAAATCCAATGAGTCTGATGAAATGTCCATTTATTATGGTCGGCTCTACCTGAATGGAGTACCCTTGATGTCTGTATAATAGTAGTCATTTGTCATCACCAATACCCGCTTCTAGATTCAGAACAAAAAAGTCAGAAGGGGAGGGAGGAAGAAGTTAGTTTGCTATAAGAAATGTATCAAAGATCAAGTGGTTAGTCACTGCTAAAGTTACAACCAATGTTTACATTCAATGAGTGAAAAAAAATATACTGCAGTGAATCATATTTATGGCAATCTTAAAAATTGTTAAAGAAATGAACTGCTTCCTTTACACTTAGCTGGAATAATATTTTATACATTGTACCCCTTTGTCCACTGTCTTCTTCACTTCCATGGAGAACTTCCCTGTTTTCCGATTCACCATTGCATTTCGGAGCTGAAAAGAAGGAAACTGTGTGTCAATTTCTTTATTTCCATTTTCTGTAATTCTTTCAACTCTGAGCTCCCTGGTACACTCCTTTAGCCTAAGCAGTGCTCCCTTTCAAAGTCATCCAAAAGAATTATTAAACCCCCTTCAAAACCAGGTTTCATTACTATATAAACAAAAAATTCAAAACACCTAGGGAAAACAGAAAATAAATGAAAAGGGGTTTATACACAATGATTTACCTGCTGCTTTGCAAGTTAGATGAGTTACTTTTTAGATTACCACAAACACTGTTTTTCAGTACCTTTATTCTAGCCTCTACACGAGCTGCAGCCTCTCAAATCTGTGCTGCAAAATCCCTTACCCGTCACCTCTAAAAAGTCTCCCCTTAGCCCACCTATTTGCTCCCTAGGAAAGAAGAGCCTTCCTCCCAGAGGACAGCAGCTGCCACAGCCTCCCTCTTAGGTGAGTATGCCATGACGATGAAAAGAAGAGTAAAAAATCCCCCAACAACTGTCTCCCATGTCTATTAGCTAGAATGAGCTGCAGTGTCCCTACCAATGAATACACGCTACCCTGACATGGCTGGTCCAAGAGCAGGATTGCTGGGCTCAAACTGAAGAACAAGACATGGGTTTTGATAAATCCTCAGCCTTAGTGTTTTGAATTTGCCTATTTATCAGTTCAGGACTTTAGGGAAGAAATAAGAAAGTTATGGTTTAGCAGTTACACCATCTGTATATGGAAGTATTTTATTTGAATGAGCATAGATTTATGAATGGAAGAAGGGACTTCTTTTGCTTGTATGTTTAATTAATGGCACAGATGCAGAAATTTTAAGATGGCTGTTTCAGGATATCTTCAGTTACAAAGTGAAATTGCTATACTTATGGGATTTCTTGTGGCAAGAAGCACATATAAATCTTCTGTAGCTGTAATTTTCATTACAATAGGCAAATTTCACTATCACTAATTGTTTCACACTCCCTGCTCAGCAATATTCAAAATGCATAATAATATTGACAAAATGAGTATTTTTATGTTATTTCTATTGCTTATCTATCTGAAAACAATTGTGGACATCATGTTCTTGCTGAATAAATAGCTCCTGTTCGCCAGTACCTCATGCCAGATTGGGCAATTCAGTCAGATTTTAGTGAAAAAATGTGAATACGGTCCTATCAATGCACTCTGCAGGCTTTCTGAGTTCATATGGAGTGAAAAGAGAATGACCAAACTTGCCAGTGAAACGTCTAGTTTTAGTCATATGAACAAGTTGAGCATGGCTGACCTATCAAAAACTGCAAACTTTGCAGCTCTTTAAATTTAATTCTAGGGCATCTAGATTTGAATTAACAGTCTTACTCTTCTGTCAGTGAGTGTAAAAGAGTAATTTTTAGCTAGAGGCATGTATAAAATAAAGCATATATTTTACTGTAGATTTTTTTTAACAATACATAATAGGCAATTCTGGAAATAGTTTCCCATTTTAAGTTTTGTGGTTTTGGACTTGGAGAGCTGGTCTTAATTAACCATCTACTTTCTAACATTTACAGAACAGTCCCATTTATCTTTAACATGGTTTTCATTTTTCTCCTATTGGTGCCTGCATTTGTCTAAGACCCATTCCTCCCACAAGCCTCAGGCTAGATTTACTAAAAGGGCCTCCAAACTCTCAGTAGTGTTTAAGATCAAGTCTGCATGTGGGATTTAGAGTTTTACTTTTCTGCTTTTGTTTTTTGCTTGCTGTGATTACATTTCTTGGCTTTGTAATCTGGTTTCTCGGCTCTTCTGCAGTTTCTTCTCCCTCCTTAAATGCATAAAAGAAGTACTGCCTCAGTTGGCTTCAAGCCCCAAAACATTCATTCATGGTCTTTTTTTATTTGGAAAAAATATTTCATTCAGCTAGAAATTATAATAAAAGAATTTTAAGAAGTGAGTTAATGAGAAAAAGGTTTCTGTCCAAATTGAAACTTCTTGTCTTTGGTACTGCATATTCCCAAACTGCTGGAAGACACTGTTAGTTTAATAAGCTGGTGCTAAGATTTCTATTTCTAATAAAATGCAGTAATGGCAAGATAGCAGGTACAGTTAACCTGGAAAATTAATTGTATAATATATATTTACACCAACTCCATGGTGAAAAAAATTCTAACCTTAGTTCTGCCACTTTTTCCTTATTGGATGACTACAGAAAACCTATTTCTTCACCTCTTCAGAGTAATATGTATTATTACCCCTTCAACTAAGCATCTTCCAATCAATTGCTTACAACTCAGCTTCACTGCTATAGTATGAGATCATTCTATATTCTTGGAAAACTATGTAACCGTTAAATTAATGTGGTAAAACGTAAGAAAATGTCTTAATCAGTTTCCACATAAGTGTTTCATGGGAGAAAAATATACCAGTAGTAATCTATGTTATTAAAAGCAGCTATATGAATACATTAATTCTTTCCCTCTAGAGTTGAATAAACAATGCTTTACTACTCAAGCTTGGAAAAAATCAAGAACATCAAATCCAAGGCCTTGGGTGAAGCAGAGCCACATGTAACTCTCAAGTCAATAAGTTACTCAACAAAGTTTTAAGTCTCCTACACAATATTTACCATTTTCACTCAACATTAACAATAGTAAGTAATTGCCTACTGCAAAATATCAGCAAAAAAAGCACGCACTTTTTGGACATTCATTTGGATCCTCACATCAGAAAAGTTGCATAAAGAGATGGACTTCATTACAATAATCCACAAAACTTCCTTCAAATTCCATTCTCATTCTAGCTTTAATGCTAATAATGACTCTGCCTGTAGCTCCAATATTACTTTATTTCATATCTCCTTCTCTTTTATTCTTCTATTAGTATTCTGCCCATCAGCCCCTCTGAAGGTCTTAGTAACATGGTATAAGTGATTTATGTATTATTTCACACAAACACAAAAAAACTTGCAATAAGGCTTACATTTAAAAACAGCTATAAAAATATTATTTGACATTGTATGTTTTCCTATTTAGATATTTGCATGAAGGTCTGCACTTGTGTGTGGCATTGCTGAAGTATTAGGACAACATTTGGAATGTTAATACATTTTTCTACAATATTTAACATGCTGGTTTTTTCAGATAACACTTGTTAACTAATTGTCAAACAGTAGATGTGTAGGCTGTTTAACCAAACCTATCTATCTGTTGGGGATTATTTATCAAAGAAAAGTGCATAGTGCATGCTTATTCAGGCATGCACTAGTGAATTATTAGCATTGATAGATGGGGATTATTCAAGGAAGTCACTAAAACACACCTGTCGTTATACATGAGTACTGAAAATTGTGTTTACTGCTGCTCCAAAGCTACAATAGAATATCTAGGGGGCTTCTATTATGTATTAAATATTTATTAATTAAAAATTAATTTCACTTATGATTTATCTATTTTTACTCTTACATATGGTGCGATAGAACTGGATCTTTTCTACAAAAGTTATGCTCAATTTAGTCTATTTGTACTGTAGATTAACTTCTCCTTCAAAAGATGAAACAATTAGAAAGACTGCTTATTTCTGTGTTACAATTAAAAATACTTTTTAACAAACATTTTTTTAGGTGAAAGGGAAAGAGGCAGATAAAATGCATGTTTTCATCTTTCATCAAAAGATGAAATAAAACTTTTTGCAGCCTACAGATAAAGAAAACTCAATTTTTGCTAGAAATTTTCAGAAAAAGTGACAGAGCTTACAGGGTCTCAAACAAAGGACATATTTAGAGCTGAAATGCAAAATAAAACTTAATGTTCAGTGTCATAGAAATAGTTCAATGTTACATTAACTGAACTACTGAATTTCTACTAAATTATGATTAAGAATGAGGGATTAAAACCGTAAAAATTCAGCAGAGAAAGTATTGGGAGAAATAAAAAGGAAAAAAACAACAAACCTAAGAGAAATAGTAAGAAAAAAAGATCATGAAGGTTTAAAAGCTGTACAGAACTATCATGAAGGTTTAAAAGCTTTACATAACTACAGCAATAACATTTGAAAGGAGAGGAAATTTTAAAAGGTCATTTGCAGAGGAACTGCTTGAGTAATATGTGATCAAAGATAAGAGAAAAGGCAAGGTATAAAATACAAAGTCATTGTGATTGCCAAGATTGCAGAAGGCTGCTAGAGCATATGAAAATCTAATGAGGAAGCTTTACATAGTGTATGCATAGAAAATTGCACAAAGCTATATAAGAAACATTAAAAAAGGTTTGAGTGTGCACT
The DNA here is from genome assembly GCA_026212715.1 of Elanus axillaris. Classification (NCBI taxonomy): domain Eukaryota; kingdom Metazoa; phylum Chordata; class Aves; order Accipitriformes; family Accipitridae; genus Elanus; species Elanus axillaris. The sequence continues at coordinate 8,840,279 of JANZLQ010000037.1, read as the reverse complement.
CCAACACAGAACTTTCAATAAGGAAGTAGGATGGCCTCCTAGGAGAGGATGAGGACAATCTATCACCTGATGAAACAGACATTGCTTAAACATAAACGAACTGTTTCACTATTCACAAAGGGGGTGGAGAGAGGGAGGAATATAAGATATATATTTTGTAAGGGAGAAAGAAAATATAGACTTATGTCAGAACAGGGATCAAGAAATTAGTACATCTGAAGACTGACAAGACTCCAGGGGCAGTTGTACGTGATCCATCCCAGATTTTGGAAGGACATGACAGACTAAATATGGGAACCTTCAGTGGATATATTCAAAAACTCTCTGGAAAAGTAGAGGTATGAGGGACTTGAGAGAAGCTAACACAGTACTGATATTTGAGAAGGGATTGAAGAGACATCTATGAAAAATACAGACATGCAGTCGTGACTTTGGCAGTAGGGAACTTATGGGAAAAACTAAATTACAGGACAGAAAGGGGAACACCTGGAAAGTTACGATTTAATTAAGGACAGTCAGCACGGATTCACACAAAACGAATCATGCCTAACAAATCAGATTTATTGAGGAAGTAACAGAAAGACCAGGCAAAGGTTAAGCCATGGACATAAGGAAAGCTTTTGATACAGTACTGCTGAAAAGGCTAAGCCTGCACAGTAAGAAAGAGTAAGATAAAGAATGAACTACAGAGTAGATGGAGCACTGAAAAATGAGTTTAATGGAAAGAGCTGTGTGAATAACAGCTGATAGACATAGAACGCATGCTTCTGCAGCTACCCATATGTCTGAAATTAGGAGTTCAGAGTGAATCTGTACTCTGAACTGAGGTCAGAAAATCCAATTTTGTCTATTTGTCTGATGGTTTTTTTTGATTTTGTACGTTAAGGAAAACAGCTCTCATTACTTCCATTAAGGAAAGAGGGATCTCATGGAGAGAAGTTAAACTCATTCCTTCATTTCTGAGTTTCAGCAGTTGCCTGGGCCAGCCCTAAAGAGATATTCCATTCCCTTCTCTAGCACTGTATTTGCTATCCGGCAAAAATACACAATGGGATGCATGGAGAACGCAAGGGTAGTGACTTTTACCGTAGATACAAAGAGCCAGTGTTTGCGGTACATGCATATGTAAGGAAGAATCAATACAAAACAGTTGTAAAATTCTGAATGAAGTAAAAGGGGCTATTGTCCTTCCCTTCCTGACAGCAGTCAGGTGGCCTCTCTAATGACTACTTAAACAGTTTCCAGGTACAATAGTGGGATGCAACAATGTCTTCTGACAAAGTTTTAAAACACATCACTTACCACATCATCTCTGTCTTCCCACTCGACCTCAGAAAGATCCACACTACTGTAGTTGGGCTTTCTTCGTTTTTTCCCCTCTTCATACTGGCATAAAAGAGGTGGAATATTTAGCACAACCTGGTTTATTTGCACAAAGATTTTGTATCAGAAGATTTTAAAAATTTGTTGAATGCATGCTGATTGTACACAATACACGTAACAGCAGATAGAAATGTTGTCTGTGAACTTAAAACCTACATCACGCATGAGTATTTTTACGATCTCTTGCCATGATACAAATCTTTTCTTGAGGACAAGCTGCAAAGTCAAACTCAGCAGTCATACCTTCTTCTCCCCATATGGAAAATACATGAGACCTTGATCTTGTAGTTTATTTTAAATGTCTCAAACTTGCTCTTTCAGCTGTACAGAAAGTTATATTTCCTATAATCTTATCAACAAAATGTTTACCCATTTCTCTTTAAACAAGATAAGATGCAAGTCTTGGGCAGTATAGTGTTAATATTTGCTGATACAACATTTTGTCTACAACTTCATGAAGGAAAAAGTAATATACTAATAATGATAATATATAGTTCTTTATCACTAGTCGCTGTTACATTATAAATCGCACATTTAAAATAAACATTCTAGTGACAAATTCATTTGACACCGAGGTGTTTATAGCATAGGAAATTCTGCCCTCTGCTGAACATTCAAATTCAGAGAGCCCAATAGTGTAAAAGCAAAAGCCTTGCTCAGTAGAAGAAAAAAGTATTTAGGAAGGCCTGTAAATAAAGAACTTAACTGGTTAAGAAAAATTATGAGAATATATTTGGGAAAAAAAATTGGGGAGAGGATGAGCATAACGTGAAATATGGTCTTTTATCTTTTACGATGCATATAAGTGGGAGGGAAAACCACAAGTCTTTCTATGAAGTATGACAGAAGACATTGGGATACTGTGAAAAATCCCAAAATTGCTTTTGGGACTCCCCAACAATAGCATCATAGAAAGACAGAAAATGTACCCGTATGGCAGTATATATAGTTGATTCTCCTCCATCAGGGTAGAACCAACTATACCATAAACCAAACCTGTCAGTGCTTGAGACAGCCAATTCATCACTGGGGCCAGTGGTGCGGGAACTTTCAATCACATTCTGCAGATTACAGAGAGACTAGAGGCCAAAGAAAAAACTTGCTCTCTGAGGATTAAGAAGGTTATTCCCATCCTGACTTTTTCCTCTCTAAATTAAAAGGTTCTCATGTGAATCCCACAGTTGCCTTTGTAGACCACAGTATTTAAAAACAGGTATGAGAAAATCTTCCTAAAAAACAGCAAACTTTTAAAAATATTGACTACTGGATCATAATCACAAAGAGATTTTGAGATATTAGTAGCACTGTAAAGTTTATTCTTAGCACAGGCTTCACTGAGCCTCCTCAATTTTTGCTCATAATAACTCAGATACTGCAATTATTTCTACAGATGATTCTTTTGGGAAACTATGTGGGATAAAATCCTGAATCAATTCTCATTCTTCTTTTGAATAACAAAAAATCCTAGCAACTCTGCAGGTGTAAGCCTTAGACTAAGTTCTGAGAATTCATGCAGATGCAGGTGAAGAGTACTTTCATGTGCTTTTCTTGCCCCTTTCCTAGAAGCCACCATTCTTGTAACAACAAAGTTATCTACTTCTGGGCTAATGTTACTCAACAGATGGGTAGAGAGGTGTAAAGAATTTCTGCTTTCAGCACATGCTTGTACACTAGACTGTGATTTCAAGCAGCTCAGTGCTACGATTAATTCTTGCTACATGATAGCTCTGATAGCCAAAGATGTAACTATACCCAAATACTGAAGTAAAAAGTTTGCACCCAGTATAGCTAAATCTCACAAGAATAAAATATGAGAGGATAACATCCAGTTCATTAGCAGGGCTTGATTTTTGTAGCTATGTTTTGCAAGCCTTTCATTATGTCTACAGCTATATCAATATTATCTTTAACTTTTACAAGGAGTAACTATGTCTACTCTCTGTGGCTGCACCAATTAACCAAGCAAATCTTTTATCTGATTTAGTGATTCTACTATAGAAATGGTTACAGTCAAGCTCTGAAGTAGTGAGAGCTGAAAAGTGTTACATAGAAGTTAGCTGGGATCGTTTGAGTAGAGCAAACAGCTCCTGTACGAGTTCCAATGTTTAATTACATCCTTACTCACAGATGTTGAAGAGCTTCTGGGCTATACTGCATTCTCAGACACATGTGCAAATCCTTACTTCTGACAATAAGAGTTGATCTTGTGTATCTGACAGCAGAAGTAGGCTTCAAACACAAGGCAAACCATTTGCATCATATTGATTATGGGGTTTGTATATATTTTAATGATATAGATTCCACACCTTGCACACAAAGAGCAAGTGAAGAGCTGGATAAAACATTCAAAGTTCTGCAGCAAAGCCAGAATTGGAAGCATTTATGTCTTAAAAATTCAGATAAGCAGAAACAAAGCTAAAATCCCATGCTCAAGCAAGGTTTAGGCTCTATAAGCACTCAAAGGAACTGAAAGTGCAGTGCTTAAACACATTTAGGACAGGAACTAATAAAGTATTGAGATGCCTAACCCCTCATTCAGCTCTTACACTTTAGGGGCTACTGTTTAATTGCCTACAGAAGAATTCAGTAAGTGAAGAGATGATTTATGTTATAGTTCAGAAAAGGATGGCAGAGAAAAGAAAAACCAACTTCCACCAAGGACAGGATAGCAAAAAATAGCAATTATTTGTACATCTGGGTAACTTTGCTTACAAATCTAATCTTCATTAAAATAGTGCCTTACGCCAGCAGTAAATTTACATATCTTTATGCTTATGTAACTAGGGCTTAAAACATAAATGCAAGTAGCTCGAATATAAAATACTTCATAACACTACTCTTCAATTGTCTTCTCTAGCTTCTTTCTAGTTTTATTGCTTAACTAATTTCTTAGTAAAAGTTGTTCACAAACATACAAGCCACTCACCAGCTTTTAAAAATGGCATTCATCTATACCTTTTTCTCTAGTAGCAAACCTAATCTAATTTTTTATCTCTGAGACTCCTGGGTGAAGTATAAAGTACTGATTGAAAGCCGAAGCCAAACCCGTCTGCAAGACTACTATAAAACATTGAAACAAATTATTAAGGGACCCACTGGGAAAGATAGAAACTAGGAGCTCTACCAAATTACTCTGATGTAAGTGCGTGAGGAAAAGAGCTAGACTTAAACTGTGTGCTGTTAATCTACTTTGGCCAGTATAAAATGTGTGGTGATGTTATGTAGTAGTTAAACTTGGGGGGCAGGGGGGGCAGGGAATTCTGAAAATTTTTAAATATCGGGACTGTAATACAAGATTCTTTTAGGCTGCTAAAAACTACATGATAAATCCAACATACTTTTGTTTGTGGAAAGAACCCAGGAAATGATTTTTTTTGGTAATCAGAATGAGCTTTATTTTGCTCAGTATCTTTTATTTGAGGCTTGGCCAAACTCTTAGAGCACTGGATGATTCAAACAACATGTGACGTGTACTGTTTAAAGACTGAATCACATTTTTTCACCACACTACATACAACCATTTACATGTGCCATTATTAAACTCTTTGCTTTGATATTTTATTTATTTAACTTTTGTTTTTAACACGAGCAGTCCCAAACCATCTGCATTGAATATGACCTGCATGTGTTTATAAGTCAGAGCGTAGCAATCTGATCACGGAGGGAGCAAGCTACATCTTAACAGCTGTGAGCTTTGGGTCTAAGGTGATTGGAATTTCTCAGACGTGCTCCATCTGGATAATGGGGAGGTAGGAGAGAGTGTGTTGCTGTGATAGCAGCCTTGGAAGCATCAACAGATTTTAGCAGACTTGCTTAGCCACGCTTGTGGAAACATCTGTGAGAAAATACTATACCAAGAAAGTATCTACTAAACAACAACCAAAAGCTAGAGAGGTAAAATAATTTCAAGGTAAAGCTCTTCCTTGCCAAAGTACTATCCTATGGACAAAAGTAAGGAATCAGGAACCAAAAAAACTCCTCCAATTTTAAAACGTAGCATCAATCAATTAAGTTTCATCTTCTTGGATTAGTACTTCAAAATTAGGATAATATATTAATCTAAACAGGATTTGAGAATGATCCCAATTTTGTTTAGAGGAGACGAACATATGCAAATATGTTTTGCTGAGCTTGAATTTTACGTAATTAAATACACATTATATTTGCATGCATAACTGAAGAATAAAGGTAGTCTTGTCTACAAAGTTTGAAAGGAAAGGTTGAATGAACAAATATCAGAGGAAAAGCATCATTAACCAAAACTACATACTTCTACGTATAGTTTTAAATAAACAGATACGGGCTGAATACACTGTCACGATTGCAATTCCCTGGTCCAGCCAGTTATTCAGCTACCTCTCTTCTCTAAGATTCTGGACACCAATGTTACCACTTATCTATTGTCTAGTGTAGCTCTAATTGACATAGTGCAAAGACTGCAGCTGTTTGAATGGAAACTGCATTGAACCTGACTTTACATGTTCAATGGCTGGTACTGAGACCTTTACCAGCTCTCCACCCTAGCATAAGCTGCTACTGAGTCACACTACTGCTTATTGAGGTAACTGAGCAAGGGGAAAGCTCAGTTTGCACCAAATTTAGGAGCAGAATCATCTGTTTCTGTCACCAGTCCTTCAAATATGTCTTCTTTGCTCTTTGCATAGAATAAGGCAGGAGTATATTGCTGCTTCCTTTCCTGGCTGCACAGGGGGGTATGTCCCTGAGTGAGCCATCTCTCCAAAAAGCCATGCCACTCTGCTATGTAAACGTGCACAGAAAGGAAGGGGAATGGGGAACTTCCTTCCTACTTTTCAGCAAGGAGTGTAATAATTCCAAATGGCAAATTCCTTTAAATATGGCTTAAGTCCTTCAACATTAGTCCATTAATAAAATAACACCTCTATCACAAAATGCTTAGAGTTTAAATACTGTGAGACAAAGACAAAATAATGGAAAATACAGTGGAAGGTCATGAGAAGACAGGGGAAGAGATCACTTCAATAGACTGATTCATACTCTGACATTAAAAAAAAAAAGAAAAATGTATTGAAAAATTCCCTTCACTGCTTCATCTGTTTATATAACACCACCCATAGTGACTGAGCTTTCATTCACCATGTACTACATTGCTCCAAAACATTCTCCCTGGGGGATACATGTGAAGCAGCATCCTATCTCAAAGTAAATGACTACTGCTTGGCTTTTAAGCTCTGTATTTCATTTGAAATTTTTTTTCTCATCACATGATCTTGATTTGTCTTTTGTGGTACTTCTATTTCATGATTTTCATCTACTTTGCGGCCTCAAATCACCTTTGATTGATCTGCACTTTATCTTGAATTTGTAGAACACTCATAGGTGTCCAGTCAAAATCAAAGTCACTTTCTATGCAAAGCTCATTTTAATATTAAAAAGGTAACATCTTGATTTTTGTAGGAAAATAGGAAGAACAACTTCCCTTTCCAAAGAGAAACTTTCATGACAAGCCTATTATTTAAGATGTTAATCCAGAAGTTCCTAGGTTATGGTTGGCAGTAAAAAACATTTATTTTGGACTGATTTTTCATGCCAGATGGCAGTGAAAAACTGCCACACTATAAAATTTGCAGAAATACTGCAGAGAAAAGCTGACAACAGGAGCCATGTCATTTGCTAGGGAAAGGAGAATAATGCACTTGTAAGTTTCCAGGCAGAGAAAAAGTAGGAACAATGAGATGTACCGTGTACACAGAAGAACCCTCTAGCAAAGTAACAGAAGAAAATACTTCTCATGCCATGTGTATTTAAATTACTCTGCCTACTTACACTTATAACATGTTTGGATTACAAATGGTGCAGTAACGTTTAAATTGATGAAGAAAAATATGGAAATATACAGGGTGAGGTAAAAGCAAATACAAAAACCAGCTATAAGTCACACACCTACAGACTGGACAAAGAGTACATCAGCTGAGCTCACATTTTCAGGTGGACTGCAGTTGATTACCAATGTGACGTGTATGCGATTTACTCCACTGAAAAAAAACAACCCTTCTATTTAGGATTTTATTTGCATTCTCAGGACCTTATCATTTGGGATTATGTAAAACTGGCAGCTGCTTATAATTATTTGGGGTTTGAGTAGAAATAATTAAAAACATCTGCCTTTATCTTAATACTACCAGACTTAAACCCATGAGCTCAGTTATACCTAACTTCAAAGCTGAAAGCAAAGAATAAAAGAAAGCTTCACATATTGCTAACAAATTTTCAGTGATTCATTTATATGTACAACCAGTTATTCAACAGCCTTCAAACCTTTAATTATCTTTTAAATATATGTAATTTTGCACTTCTAATTAGATAGCAATTTAATGTGCTCACAGGGATTCAGATGGGCTGTCTTTTTGAAATGTAAACTCCAATAGGAATAATCATTGGCATTCAAGTGATTGAATTCTTCAGTTATTTAAATGAACGTGAGGCATTTACACTGCTCAAATCATTTAAATATTCTGCTGTCAGCTACAGCTGTAGAGTTTTATGGAGTTGCTGAATAAAGCAAGGGTAAGTGTAGGTTATCTTACGTTCCAGGCGGGACTCCCCAGAGAGAAATGAGATTTGCTGCTTATGAAAGGCTAACACTGCTTAAGTGGGGCATTAATGTTTCCCCCGAGACTTGGATTTCTCTGTTTTTCTATATTAGGAGAAACAAATTTTCCCAGAATTTACAGCTACAAAAGACTTAATACTGATCTAGCAATCTTTAAATACTCCAGGTCCTTTAGCTTGATACAATATATCGTGACAGTCAACATTCTAAGTTTAAAATGGTAACTTATTCAAGCAGCTGAACCACCAATATATTTTGGTGAAGGTATTGTGATATATACATGGGCTTTGATTTCTACGTGTAACTTTCCCTATTAAGACTGATCAAATTAAATAAAGATGTGCATAATTTTAAAGAAAGTAATGTATCAGTTGGTTAACAGTGATAAAAGAGCATTCACACATAGTCATTTGAAAAATGACTATTACTAGCCTTCCAGAGCTTATACTGAGAGTATGAATATATGCCTCGCTGGTCTCAAAGAGATAGAGGATTTTGATTTAAACTCAGAAATATTACAAAATCCTTAGTCACCATGAATGTTGTTAAATTAATTCATAAGTCATAACACATTCTTAATCTTACATTTATCCAAAAAAAGGTAGAATCTGAATAAAAGGTGCAATTTGATTCCATAACATATGCATTTGTCTTTAAATGCATATTTTCTTAAATTAAGGAATTTGAGTTCCTTGTTCAGGAACTTTGAGTATTCTACCCTAAATGAACCTAATAATTACTGAAAACAAAATTTCTCTTTGCTCTGAACAAAATACAAATTCCATTGGCAACTATGAATCAAAAAAGCCACAGACTTCACAAAATCTACTAGCAATCTTGCTATTATTAATTGAACACCACACAAATATTAAGACTGAGAGGCAACAGTACAAACCCCTAACACCAGATATTATTCACAAAGGTGTCAAACTGTCACTCTGGCCAGACTCTAATCTTTCAGTGGCATTCCTTAATTTCTCTGTAATCCCACTACACTTTCCTAAGAAAGCAGATTTCCTCTGACATCAGCATTTAACAGACTACACAATGACAGTTACAGTAATGAGCAATCAGCCACAATTAATAGGGTGGTTGGTTTTAAGTGTATGCAAAAAGTATGTATCACTTGTTTATTACTCTTCCTTTACATTCAGTAAACTCATTTATTTGGCAAACCATAACATCATCAGGACATATTTTGCATTTCAAAATTTAATAGAGTAACACCTAGCACACTGCAAGTGCTACCAGGATGCTGAAAAACAAGCAATTAAATGTGACATAACTGTTGCTGAGAAAAACTTTATCTTCATGTACACATTTCAAGCATGTTTAAGGAGCCTCAGAAACCAAGTTACTGCCTTGAAAATCTCAAAATTAACTTTTGAATTCCCAAACAATTCTTTTTTTTTTTATTATTCCTAAACAGTAAGTTGTGGTTTTTAAACTAAATATAAACTTCAAAATTACACTACACAATTTAAAATATTCTCTTGTGGAAAACAAAATACTACTCTGTAGAAAAATAGACTTTTAATTAAAATGCAACATATAGGAGCATCTGATACAGCAATATTTTAAAAAAAAACACAAACCAAATATCGTTACCATCAGCTATAGTTTCTTGAGTTACCACTGGAGTATTTTTGATAGGAAATGCACCCTAAAACGGGTATAACGTGTAAAAACACTTAAAACGTATTCATCCGTTACGTAATTTTTTTTTTTTAAGGTTTTGAAATACATCAGAAAGATGACAAAGGCATTTTTCCACTGAAATCCCAGCTGGGCTGAGTTTCTGCGTTCGAGCACTGCGGACCCACCCCCGCCCCCCGCGCCTGGCCTGCCGCCTGCCCGCCCGCCCGCCGCAGCACACCTCCGGCCGGCGGGGCGGGGCGGGGCG
>JANZLQ010000037.1:8802366-8830381 GCA_026212715.1 Elanus axillaris | reverse complement strand
CCCCGCGCGCCCTGGGCGGTGCTGGGGCGCCACCGCATGGCGGCCACCCCGCAGCGCAGCCGCCGGCGGCTCCAGCCCTCTCGGCCGTCCGCCCCGCCCGGGCCGGCGGAGGACGCTGCCCTTCCCGGGCCCCGCCGCCGTGGCCACGGGTTCGGGGCCCGCGCCGGGACGGGTGTCGGCGGCGCCGGGGGAAGGTCGCGGACAGGACAGCTGGTCAGCGCTGGGAGAACGGGATGACACGGCCTAAGCCGGATCGGGGAAGAAAAGGGCAAGGCAAGGAAAGGAGGTAAAATCAGAACTTCCCTGTGTGTGAAACATACGGGTTATTCACACTCAGTCATTTCATTGGTAAGGCCCCACAAGCCATCTCGTTTTATTCTCCAGAAGGAATTTCCAAGGGATTCCTTATTCGCTGATTACCATGATTTATTAAGTGGCTTGTCAAGACTCATCGCGCTAGTGATGTCTTTCAGAGAAGAATGTAACCAAAAGTTCCTTCTGGTCCCGCTATGGCAACAGTCGCCCGTGAAAACTTTCAGCCAGCACTGAGCTGGAAGTCTGGGGACTCCTTTGGCAGCTGCCACAAACCTCTCCAAGTACCTTCGAGGTATTTAGAAAGTGCTTTCCTCTTCTTTCTTCAGTTACTCCTACCAGCTGCCCATGCACACACAACCTGCCATCCTAACTGAAAGCCAAGTTTATTCAAAAAAAAGCAGAAGACACAAGAGAGGAAATATCCAAGAAAAACATTTTTAAACATAAGCCCAATAGGATAATCAGCACAAAAATGTAGCTAGCTTAATGATTAAATATACTGGTCAGCATAAGATAAAAATCTGGTGCAACAGGAAGCGCTCCTCCTCAGCGGCTGTTTGCTATCCTGCCTGTCTGCTCCATGTCCCGTAAGACAATTCCTTAAAAAGCAGTAAGTCAGCTTCAGAAATAACAGCTATGGCTGCTGGCTTTAGGAACTCAGGAGCCTACTAATATTCTAGCTTTACATCAGCATAGGAAAATACAACAGCAATATAAACCAGCGTGAATCAAGTCAGTAATTGATGTAAATGGAACATAAACTCTAACCCACCCACATAAGTTTAGAAGATATCTTTGGTGAACTAATTCCAGTCCTACATGCCTATTCTCACATACTTATTGTCACAAATTTCATGGAAAGTTTTGCCACTAGTTACAATGGTATCAGGATTCAGCCTGCAATATTAATCTAAGGGCCCAAGTCAGCAATCACTTCACTCTCAAAAACTCCACTGAAGTCAACACAAAACTCCCATTACGCACTACTGACAGAACCCAGAGGTAAAAATGACTCTTCCAAAAAAATTAAATGAACAGACCGTGAATATATCACAATGAGTTCCCTGTAGCTGACAGGTTATGGGCTACTGCCCAACATTTTGATTTTAAAAAGAGATACTCTTGTATAAGGTAATGAAATAAGTGCCTTCAGGATGTACACTGGGGTGAGGAACAGTAACAGAAAACCCACCCTTTGCCTCATTAAAACATGCCACCAGAACAGAAATAAGGAAAGGGGATAACACCCACTGTCAGGCTAACTTAAAGCTATCCACTGTTCCTGGATTTCATTACCTTCTGTTTATTAAAACATCTACTCTGTAATGAATAAATACTAATATTTTTAAAGGAAGCAATGTGCCAGAAGAAAAAGGAACAGTACAGCAAATGCATGTGTTGTAAAACTCCTGCAATGTAGATAGGGAACTTTCAAATATATATTCCTATGGCTTGCAAATACAGGCTGTTAAGTGTACCTGTGATACCTGCAGATTAAAAAAAGCTTTTTTAGGAATCAAGACCAAATCATGGGTTTAGTATTAAGAAAATTAGGGAATGCTATAAAAAACAATGCATTTATATCCAATTTAGAATGGGATATTAAAAAAAAAAAGACACCTGGATTTGAATAAACACAGAGATAAGAAAAAATATTCTGAAGGTAGTGGCCAACCATGAACTAAAAAACAATCCCCTATCACATTTTCCATTGCAGCAGCTAAAAATTTTGAAGACAACTTCTCCCCACACTGGCCATTCCCACCAAAAAGAAAAAAAAGTTTAATATAAAAAGTTTACATTAAAGCATAATAACATTTATTTTGGTATTTAAACACTGAGGTAAATTAACATAACTAGTCTAATATAAATTTTCAAATAGCAAATTGTAGGAAAAGATACAGAATGCTATGACAGTCAAATCTAGTCAGTGTGCTTGTAACTTTGGCTCTTTTAAGCAATTTTTAGGTTATACCTACGGTGCAGCTGGATGTGAGATAAAAGCAAAATTACACAAATAGTCACTTAACATGGACAAGGTAGCTGAGGTAACAAAGTACTGAAGATGCAGCAGAAGAGACCTGATGGTGCATTAAAAATCTTTCTATATAATCCAGGTGCTCTAAGGAGGTTTTATACAGCCCCTATTGCTGCCTCTTCACTGCTATAGTTAGCAAATAAAGCTCAGCAGGCAATCACAGTCAGAAAAGGGAAGAACATGGAAGAGTGGATAAATAAGACGTCAGAAAAATACAGAGAACATGACAACAAAATGTCAAATGCAGAAAAGCAAGAGTAGAAAAACATTACAGCAAGACTGAAAATATTGGTTGTTTATTGTGACGAGAAGATTCAATGAAATAACAATCACAAAGTATTATACAAATTAAGAAATGGAAAAGAAAAAATAGATCAGGAGCTTCTGCTTTCCATATTCATAATATAGGAACTACTTTTAATGAAATTTAAAAATCTAATTCAAAATAAAAACTATGCATGAAATGGTTACAATATAAAAAAATGACTACTATGAGAAGTCAAGCAGACTGACAAAAATGAGTATGTTAGTATGGATAACAGAAGCATCCACTCTAGTAAGTCTTACTGTTAAAATGTCAGAACCAAATGTTTATGAGCAGAAACCTATCTGAAACTCGTAAAAGTTATACTGACTGATGCAAGATTTTCCACATACTCTTACTCAGTTCCTGCATCTTCCTCAGGAGCAATTTAATGTTGGACACTGCTGAAAATGGGATTCTGGACTAGAAGGGTCTAGGTGTGGTGAATCAATTTCATAAATCTGACACTTACATACTTCTCAAGTACAAAATCTCTCATAGAGACAAAATACATTTTGACTGAGGGGTGAGATGCTTAGGTATTGATTTAGTTTTCCACCTTCCTTAAGAGTAGACTGCTTCTACCAAGCCTGGAAGTTTTTTACTCCCTAATGTTTATATATTTGTGTAGCAGAGGTCCCAATTCCCATAAAACAAGAAGATACAAATTTATCGTTATAAGAAATCACCTGTGGGGAGTGTAGAGGTGAAAAAAAGTGGTCACTGGAGCATTTTAATTTAACTGACTGGGGTCTGAGCTGTCTATGCCTGGATATATAGCTTTAGTGACTCACCACTAGAATGGTAAAAAAGCCAATGGGATAATTTGCAAGAGCCATTTCTGAGAATTGTATTGCCTATTGGTCAGTAATTTGCCACATTTTCTACACGTATTGTCTTCCTCTCCACCACTGTGAAAAATTCTACCATCCAGAATCATGACTGATATTCTCAGAAGAAAAATGACAATTAAACTATTTATTTTTAAATTCCTTCTAAGATACTATAATGTCTGCTTTGCCATTAGATTGAGTGTCCATTTTACAGTGAAGTTACTGAGAAAATGTGTTTTCATTCACCCATGGAAGTCCCCCTGTTGAACTTCTCATAAGCTCTACTCCAGTTTAAAAAAAAAATGGGGAAACGGTAAATGCAAGTACAAATGCTAATTAAGTTTGTAATTCCTAGCCCAAATCTTAGAAAGATGAATTCTTTTGCTCTATGAAAACATCAGATATGCTAATGACTTAATAAATCATGCTTTTCAGTAATTTTATTTTCATGTGAAATTATCCATCCAATTAACATTTCTGTTTTCTACTAAAATATTGTTGAAATCGAAAAAGTTCCTGCATGAGAAATACATATGGCTTCCATGTGTATACAGCAGTGGAATTATTGATACTGATGCTTTGCTAAGAGTTGATAGTGATAGAACACTTGCAAGTGCTGTTCCTAAACAATGATGCAATCAAGAATGTACAAGTTCTCTAGGGTGTTAAGTTGCTAAACATTTATGTAACAGGCACTTCTATTTTTCTTGCTGTGATTAATGCAAATGAGATGAAAAGGGAAACTAAAGGTAAAATTTGCTCCTTCTCTTTTAGTACAAAAATCCCTTGTGCTGCTATTTTGCTTAAGAATGTGCTTTATTGAAATTTCTGCACATATATTAAATTAGCTTTAACAATTTAACGTGACAAATAGGGGTTATTACATACCAATAGAGCACTCAAGCATTCTGTTTCAATGTAAAATGAACATAATTATAGCAATTTTTGGCTTTGCCATTTTGCAGTAATGGAAGCCTGCATCTTTTGCAGAAACAACTTGTATATGTATTTTCCTTGATTTTTTCATGCTAACCTTTGTTTCCAGAGGTAAATTTACCAAGAACTATAATGTGTTATAAAGCAATATAAAGTAACTGGTCTGTTGTATTATTTTCTTTAATGAATATGACATTATTCACACTAAAAGAAAAACAAATGTAACATATATAGCTAAATAGTATTCTTACCAAAGGCCTAAGTTCTGGATGAGTCAAAATATATCCATTGTTTGTAATTGCAAAAGCGTATCCATGAATACCTAACTGTAAGAGTAAATGAGAAAGAAATATCAATTAGTACAGTCTCCAGTAAATTCTTAAACAAAAAATCAGGCAAGAATTTAGTTATCCAGGGCTTAAAGCTGGCATTCATAACCCTTATCCACATAGTATTTCATTATAACATATGCAAAGCTCTGATCCTTGACATTTTGTGAAACTGAGAACTGTGATGAATTCAGCATATAGCACAATTTTAAAACGTCACACATGCTTTGCTATCTAGTGCACTTATTTCTATGTGCTTTAGAATGAATTAGATACGCAAATATATATGAGATGCCACAGCATGTGGCATACACCATAGCATGTGCCAAAGCAAAGGGGTACTGGAATTTAGTAAATTCACATATTCCCAGGAATGGCTAGGTTCAGCTTACTTCACTTGTTCAAGAAATGTTGTAAAAGAATCATTTAAATCATTGGTACTGAATGTACAGTTATAGTGAGCAAGCAGTGGTCTGTAATATGTGATATTTACATCTCCCAGTCTTAAAGGCATTTTACCTCTCTGTTAAATCAAGTTCCTCTGGAACCACAGAAGGCGGCATACTTCCACTAAAGAAACTCCTCTAAGTTGACATATTTGTACCTAGTGGAACTATGGGAGATCATTTGAGAGCAATGAAATGCTTTATGAGGCCTAACAGTATATGTAACCAAATTTAGCACTGTACTTATTTAAATAACAATACTACTCTTTCAAAAATATGCCTATTAGACAGTTGATTGCACCCAATTAATGCAATAAATGTACCTCCAAATCATTCATGCAGCCATTCAAACATCTCGTCTTAACAAACTTGCTGCCAATGGAGAACCTTTCTGCAGCTTCAGGACGTAACTTTTACCATGCAAAGAGTACACATCCCACTATACTTTATCACCCATTTTTTTCAATTCTGTATTAATGTAATGCAACATCCCATGTATCTTTATTTAAGCACCTTGATGCACTGAAGTATTAAAAAATAAGCAAACAAACCAACCCAAACCTCCAGAATTATCTTGCTTTGGTATTTATATTTCACTACTAACAACCTTTTTATTTTACTTCATTCTTAAAAGCTTTGCTGAAGTGAGTCCTTAGATATTTGTCTGGCATAAAGCAATGTGAGCAAGGTTGACAAGTCAGAATAATTTCTAAGAGGCAAGTAGGACAGCAAGTCTGTTGGCTTCTGTAATTTTCTGGAAATATAAAGTAGACTATGATATTATGGCAAGGTCATAGAGAAAACATACAAGGTAGATTTATACTGTCTCTCTGTGAATGATTGTATATGGTCAACTGTATCTGCCATATAGAAGATTATTTCATAAATTAGCCGTTTTCCTAAAGCAATAAACTTCAGTGAAAATAATAGAAGGTGATATGTTCTTGGCATCTCTTCATAAAGGAGGGATAACTAAAATAATAACAGTGGACATATTTTACCTATTATAGTATGACAACTGAACTAGCTGTTGGCTAAATATCAGATCTCAAGTATAATTGTCTGTGTTGATAACTGCAGAATGACATCCAAGAAATGCAAGTCAGGTAAGGAAACAAATGTGGGTGGTATACTTCCCAGGAAAAAACTATTTGCCTATTTGAAGCATACTGAGATGGTAGTATTTTATTGCGTGTTGTGCAGTATGTGAAACTGCACACTGTGCTTAGAATGCTTTGGTTTGAGAGATACTACTACTTACAGAAGTATTGCCATTTTAAACCTTGAACTCTGTCTCTATATGACAGATTCAGAAATGAAAAAACTTTTTCTAACAGCTATAAAATGCCACATGAAAACTAAGTATTACTAAATCCAACCCTACCTTATTCAGGAGAAACTGCCACTGACATCTGGGGAAGTTTAATCTAGATAATGACTGCTGAAAATAGCTTATTGTTATTATTCATCTTCCTCAGCATAAAATCTACCTCATCCAAGCTGAGAGAATTCCAGGTCAGCAGAATTCTATTTCAAACCAATCATTTTATATCCCTGTGTGAATTTTATTTCATATGCTGCCTCTACAGGAATGGGTCCCAGGGGTGATTATGCTCTTGCAATTGCATGGTCTTTTTACTGTTCAGAAATGTTTATGGTATGTGAGACTGGAAGTTATAACTCAAGTGATTTCACTAACCTAACTCTATTGCATGATATTGGTGCCTCCTGCAATAATCCTCTCTTGCATTACATCCTGCAATATAAAATGTACCTTCAAATAAAAATTCTAATATTCAGAAAGAGGATTGCATATGACTTCCACAGAAAACTGTCTTAAAAATTATAATATCATATGACAAAACCAGAAATTTTAATTTTCCTGCCTATCTGCTCCTTTTCTGAATCACTAACTCTGCTGCAATACCTGTTATTCAGGCCCCACGTTCTCTCTAGGTTCTTGCATTTAGAGAATGTCCAAATCTTACAGATGACTTCTGAATAACATCGCTGTGAGATGGCCCTCTCTATCCAGCCATTCACTGCCAGGCCTTCATTGCTGACGTTACTACATCACTGTTCTTCCCTCTCATTACAAATGAAACCTGCTCTACCCATAGCTCCTTAGAAGGCTGCTCCAAAGATTGTTTGCATTGCTCCAGATTTTGCTCCTTTCTCGTTTACCTTCTACTGACTCTGTATTTCTACACACAAAAGTTATATGTAAGTTGCGGTTAACTAACTTTGGTGGTTAGTGCACAGAGACTGTTCTCTATTATTTATCCTGACCAGCAATGTTGCTGTTCACCATGTTCTGATATCAGGGTGTAGTCATCTGCTACCTCTTCCCATAGTCTGCAAACTTTTTTCCAGCTGGGACAGCCTTTCTGTTCTGTGTTTGCATAGCTTCTAGCCTAGTGGGATCCAGGTCCCAGGAAATTACTCCAATACACCTTATCAACATTATTGCCAGTCTTTTATGCATTATTTTTATCAAGTTGTCATTTAACTTAAACTTTCCAGTTACTGCATATTGATCTACAAAATAATTTGGTAATTGTTAATGCATTCAAAATTAGAATTAAAAACAAGAGGAGGACTTTTTTTGCTCCTAACTAGAATTAAGTACAAAACCATGTAGGAATATTCAAAGGCACTTACAAGTCAGCTTATTCCTCCACCCTCTTAGAAATCAGTAAATGAGAGCACAGCAGCCAATTAAGAGAAAAGTATGACATAAAAATTTATGCTTGGCACAGCCATGTGTCAAAACATAGCTATTCCAATAGCTGGCCTCTTCAGCAAATGCTGTCTATGGAACTGTGTTATGTGCTTATTTGTCTCACAAAAAAATGACGCAAGGAATTAACATACATTTAATTTTCATTTGTGAATAAAAGAGCACTATAGTAAAGCATTTCAGACATAGAGAATTGGTGAAATACTAATGAATTGCATCAAATTTAAATGAAAAGTAATTATGTCTTTGTATTTGCCTGAAGCCTACTTCTACTGAGTTACAAATGGTTCACAATAGATGAAATGCATCTAATTTTGAAAACTTTTATGATAATTATTTTGCAAGAATTTTATAGTAGAGTTGTCTCTGTCTTTGGAAAACTAAGTAGAGGGAAATATCTAGCAAATACTGGGTAGAAGAGAAGGAACCACTAGTCTGGTTAGGCAGGAACTTGTTCAAGTTCCTGAAATGTGCCACTTGCTTTAATTCAAAAAGATTACTAATCTGGGACAGGGAATTGGGACAAGAAGGGCTACACACTGGCAGGAAGCCTAAAGCCATGTTAAGGATAGATTTTTCATAGGTTTTCGTACAAACTTATGCAACTACTCAGCATGAATTTCTGGTTATTTTGTATGGTATTCTGGTTATATTGTGTAGTTTAATCATTTCACTGATTTTATTATGTACAATACTTAATATTACCTTCTAGAGCACACCATGATCTGCAAAAAAGTGAAGATCAAGCCACATATTAATTTTGGTATTAAAGAGTGAACTTGATCTCAGGGCCAATGACATTTAGCTGTCAAACACTACAGAGCTAAAATTCCTGAGGAAAACAAGTGAAATAATGGAGCTACATCCATATAAACAATATTAACATGCTAAATAAATTATGTTATACTACAGGTATTATACTGAGTATAAAGGACATATTTTCATTTGTGTATTACCTTGTATTTTGGAATAGTTTTTAAAAGCTCTTTAACTGGAACATCTGTGCCAACTACTCCCAGAAGAATCCCTTTAGATCTCTGAAAAGAACAATAAAAAGATGCATTTGGAAGCCCAATAATAATGAACATTCTTACTGCTCATTTCACATTGCAGCTACTCTGCAGAAGTGAACAGATAACAGAAAAATTATTTTAAAAGTGAGAAAAGCAGATGCTGGTATAACTCATCTGATAGAACAGTCATTTAATCAATAATATTGCTCCTTTCTATTCACATAGAAAAGGCATGCAAGCTTTTGATAATTATTCAGTCCCTCAACAAAACTTCCTTGTGCAAAATAGTTTTTTGAATTAAAAACTACTGTTAAAAATATGTTACTCCTCTTTTTCCCAATTTCTCCTGCCATTTGATAAACAAAAGAGAAAGATTAAGAATTAAGGAGAAAGTATATGTAATTTTCTTTAATAACCTATTAATTAGTAAAGATAAACAGGTATATAACATAATATACATATGACTAATTAAATTCTGAGTCATGAAATAGAAGCATATCAGTGCAAAGAAGAAAAGGATATAGATTATTTGCTGTAAAAAAGAAATAGAGAAGTAAGAAAACCCTAAGGCCTAGCATCATCTGAGATTTTCTCTTAGGCATAAGGCTTCATTATTTTACTATGGTTTCTAGAGTATAGTAATT
Organism: Elanus axillaris; assembly: GCA_026212715.1. NCBI lineage: Eukaryota > Metazoa > Chordata > Aves > Accipitriformes > Accipitridae > Elanus > Elanus axillaris. The sequence goes on along the minus strand of JANZLQ010000037.1, from coordinate 8,820,783 downwards.
TTGGATTATTTGTCCACATTTTTATGGTAACAAAGGGATACTAACTGCAGACAAGTAAGAAAAGGAGAAGAAAAATCTTTAGAGTTGGCTAAAAGCTTATTAGGTCCCTGAAAGCAACTTCATCGCAGTCACCCCATTATCACATGACAGAAATAGTCTGAGTACTTACAGTCTCATTTTGCTTACTAAATACTGGCATGGCAACAGTTGTCATCAACACCAGTCCCTGATCATCAGCAAGCTATATTTGAAAAAGAAATATTATCTCTAAGATCTAAGGAACAATTACAGACATGTGATTGCATTTTTCAATTACATTCTCTTCATTTTAAATGAGATAAGGCACTTTATCTAAAGGATGCTTATGTAGTTAGACTTGCAGTCGGTTCAGCCCAGCCCAGCCCCAGCCCCATCTGAACTATACCAGCTCTGCCCATCCCACCATCTGCATTGGCAGGAAAGATGCCTCATCTTCATTCCTACTGCAGTCTCCCATGAGAGATACAAGGGGCTGAAATGTGGATTGTGGAAGCAGAATGTGCAGTAGCAAAGCAGCTGGAGCTCTGTTCTACATCTTTCCCAGTGTCAGCTTTGCCAACATTGCCTCAGGCTGTTTTCTCCCAGCACGGAACAAGAGGTCATGAGTTGCATGCACTTTGTTCTGGTCCAGACTGAGATCTCATCAGCTAACACAGCAGCAGAAGGGATGACAGCCAGTTAGGATCCCAGGAGCATCTTTGCTCCCTTCAGTTTCAGTTTGCGGGACAAAGAGGTGGCATGAAGCATCAGCTGATTCAGCACATCATTTTTCAACACACTTCTTCAATTTAGGGAGAAAACAGATCTCCTGACCTTGGTTCCATTCAAGAGAAACATGTAGAATGCTTATCATTGGCCACAGGAGAGTGACATTGCTCAGGCTATCGTTTCTTCACTCTTCTTGCCCTCTGGCCAGACTACATCTTTGCCATAAGGCAAAGGCTTACTGTGATGCTCAAGACAAGCACTGCTCAGTGTGCCTGTAGATCTTCACCAGTTAACATATGAAAGATAACTCAAGCAGGAAGTTGAGAGTTACTGTTAAGCTCTTTCTGCCCCTTTCATTTGGGAAGACGTTTAAAGTTGAAGAGGCTTAGCCAACATTTAAAAGCATGACATATTCAGTTATAATCACAACTAGAGATTTTGTAGAACACAGTTAAAGTCTGCTTCGGTGCATCTGTTTAGCCAAATGGACAAGGCAATAGAGACAATCTTCCTGACAAATATTGTAGGTAACAGTCATGCCCAATTACAGCTGTAATATTCTCCTACTACCCCTACATCAGTATCACATTTTCTGTACTCAGGCAGTATTTCTAATACATGTTTTTGAAAACTGCTACAATTCTGATTTTTTGTTAATAAAGCTTTTGTTATTAATGGAGCAACAGCTACCAACTTCCCAAATTTTCAGAACACAAGTCATATATTATGCCCAAGATATTTTATGAAGCATGTTTCACATTAACAAATCAGACAAAATCTAGAACATTACATGTCTTGCAGCTCCCAGTCTGCTTCAGGAGGGTTTCACTTTCCCAAACAAGTATATTTCCTGAAACATGGCACTATCTCATGGTGAGGAGGAATGTTTGCAGACATCAGACAGGAAAACAAATGGGGTTTAGGATCAAGAAGGTTTACATCTGATAAGGAATCAATAGGGACATGAGGTGGAACCAACTTATGATCATGTTTGCTTTTTTGTTGTTGTTTTCCTCTTTAATATGAAGAGGTATTTCCAGCCCTGATTTAATCCTTGGTCTATCAAGCAATACTAAGTTATTAAACAAAACAACCAACAAAACAACCCAAAACAACTCAGCAAAACACTGGAAGTTTAAAGGTGGCACTGGAAAGTCAAATGTGGCTGAACTAGTGTAAGAATTTACTCTCCTTGGCCAGAGTAGTACAGTTAAGCACACTGACATGATTTGTATGGAGAGGAGCCTTCTGTGGTATGACAGTCAATAGTCCCAAACACATGTGAACCAGGAAGTGAAAAAGCATTCCACTGATTATGGGGTGACATCTTGGAGTGTTTAGAGTTTTTATATGATTGCCCAGGGTTGTTGTTCTCTGACATTATGTATTTGTCAAGTATCAGTACGGTATTATTTTACAAGTCAGCTCACTCTCAAGATATTACTAGAAACAATTTATTGGACAGGATGCCAGCCAAGGGACTGTCAGTAAAGTTTTTTAGGGTGTTTGAAATTCTTTAAATGGAGGAAAAAAAAGTCTGGAGTTCCTGGAAAATTCTGAAAGAACAGGTCATTAACTCTCAAAACTAACTATGGAGAATGATTGCCCTGTAATTATACAAGTACCACCAACAGTTGGCTGCTGCAGTCATTTCTAAAGAAGTGCAATCTTATGGTCCAGCCTGTTTGTTTTTTTGTTTGACAGATGAACAGGTTATTGGCCACTTCCAGAAGTGGAGTCAGCAAATAACTGGATGATAGATGACTCGTATTTGCGATGTTTCACTGAGTCACCAACTCAGGCTGCAGTATTTGCTTCACAAAAATTGTTAGATTGTGAGGAATTATTTGCTGGGGAGGAGCACAGCTTTATTCCCTGGGCAATGACATTTTGGCAGAAATACTTTGAAATAGTAGAATGGTAGCCACTGGGTATTTCTGCTAAGACAATTAGTGCTAGAGTCCATTAATAAATTGCAAAGAAAGCCATGATCTAGGTATTTTGCATTGTTGCTTTGCAAGTCTGACAATTTCTTACATATAGCAGAACTCTGTAACAGCTCATGCAAGTGTCTGAAAAATTTAGTGATTCTGAGAAAAAACAGTAATATCCTCTCTAATCACTGATAAACCTTCAACTTACATTAGTTATGTTCAGAATGAACATGTACTACTGATATCCTCAGGACTGGCTAGGATTTTTTTTTTTTTAATCATCGGCAAATACTTAATTAGAAGTTAACGCTTAATGAAAAATGTTAAATATCACAAACTCAGAATAACAAAATCTATATATAATGGTAGTCTCTGAATGGCTGTACTAAATTTAACAGTTCAGATTACTGTGTAATTAGTAATAAACTTTTTGGTTACTCAATTATTATGTTTTTCCCCAAAAGAAAATGTAGACAATCCTTATGATTCCCAAACTCAACAGTTGGACATCACAAGGTCATAGGCTCAGAAAAGAATTATGTAGGTGTGTAAAAAAAAAAAATACTGTAGTCAAACATTTCTTACCAGAAACATATTGAACAGTAATTTTTTTTAAATGTCTTTTTTAATAAGCACAAAATGCATGTTTCTAAGCAGGCAACAAATAACTTGGTTACGCATAGAATCAGGGGGTTTCTTAGTTACTGGCAAATACAGAGAATGATACTTATCCTAATATAATGCAATAATGTCACCAGGTGGATGGTGACTAGTGACATACAGTGAAGGGTCCTTGGGAATGACTGAGAAGTGAAGCACCATGAATTTAATCTCAATTTTTAAATAGGCTGTACCTTATCCAGTTTTGTCCTTCCAGTCTCTTAGGAGTAACTAATACGAGTAACCAATACTAATAGTTACTGCCATTTTTACAAAGGTATGCTTTATGTGGCATAATTCCCTACAGTGTGATGATTCAAATTGTTTAAATCTACATGCTAAGCTTACTTGGTTCATCCTTACTAACACCACATATTTGGGGTTTGGTGGGGTTCATGGGAAACAAAGAGTAAGGTTTGACAAAAATTTATACACAAAATATTATGTTTGTTATGTATATAGTTTCTCCTGAAACAAAATGTTGCTGGCAGATCAACTGAGTACACAAATAAGGATTCATTTGGACCCAAGTTCACCCAAGTGTTGGAAACTCATTAAGAGCCACTAATAACTTTCAGTTCCGCCAACACTCTGTTTTGAATTCTTGTTCTGTTCTCAAAGAAAACCCTCTGTTTCTTTTCTTCCTTTCTACTACTATACTGTGATTTTTCCAATGCTTAAGAATGTCTCTACACATCAGTCTAAGTATTAACAAAACAAGCTCTTTTCAATATCTTTTATCTTTATGTTCCTGATAAGCATCTAGACTTATTCTTTATCTGGGGCACCACATTAGTTAACACGTATAGGCTCTGACTGACATTAAAGTCCTGTCTCTTACCTATTTAGCAACATATCAATTACTGTATTTTTATTTCCATCAAGTGGTTACATCATATCAAGAAAAAGGCAAGGAAACAAAAGCTGCTTCATCCCCAGCCCTCCAGGAAAATAAAAATTCCACTGGCAAGCTCCAACACTTCAGGCTACCAACAGATGTGAACTAAGGAAAAGGTATGTGCTTTGAAGTGCCTTTCAGAACATTTTATTGCTCAGGTTATTTGCTATAAAATTAAACAATATAAGAAGCAGCACTGAAATGTATCTAAACACTTCCCAGATTCATTACAACATCCTGCAGGGTATAAGATGGAACCAAATCAAAACTGGTGGAATACTACAAAAATAGTCTCAAATAATGGTTTTGTTGGATATTGCTGCCATTTCCTAGGGATGAAATTTTCAAAGATGCTTCAGGAGGTTTAGTTTCCAAATATCACTGACCTCTGCCAGGAATTTGGCCTCTAATTTAATTAGACCTCTGAAAATTCCAGACAGCTATTAATTGTTGTTGCCTTTTTAGGAATATTGACAAAATAGGACCATAAAGTAATCACTGAAAAACAGTTTAAGACTTTTAGGCCAGCAATGGCATCTGTGCACTAACTTAGAATTTTGTTCTGCTTAAAAGTATCTGCATAGACTACCTTGTTATGGTCCCTTGCAATTTTTGAAGAAAGTACTTTCAGAAGTGGATGTGAATTCCAGTTTCTCCAAATTCTTGGTCTTGGATTACTGGAAACAGATGGAAACTAACACAAATAAAAGATAAGAATTCAAGAGCAATGCTTAAGGCATTGTCCGATGCTTCAGTCAGTAAATTAAAATTAGTCCAATGAAAATTAAATGAGAAAATAAATAAAAGGATCCAAAAATTTTGGACAGAAAAATAAAAATGGAAAAACATGCAATAATTTACCCACGGCTTTTTAAAAAGGTATTACAGATATCAAAGTCACTTTCTCAGAGAGTAATTTCTTTGAAAAGGCAAATGGGGCCAGGCCTGTATTATTTATTTATATTTATAGAATAAATATTTACTTATATTTACATGCACTTTCCTATATTTATTTAGATCTGTATTTATAAAAGCACTAACCATCTCAAATATCTGACATCAGCAAGCCTCCAGTCTTGCAGAGTAAGTCATCTTCATGCTAAACAATACAGAACTCTGATTACATGCCGTATAGCACTAAGTGCCAGTCCTTTCAGATTTTCCTTACTCTGTTAGATATTTATTCGCCATAGAATAGCAAGACATTCCTGCTTTTTCCAAAAGCCAAATTAGCATGTTTACACAAGCCTTATGGATTTCAAAACAAAACTCTGAGTTTACCTTATCATAGGAATTTTGCAAAGACATTTTATTCAAAAAATGTTTATCCATCCAAATATTGGAATGTTTTATTTTCAAGCATGGAATGTAATATGGGGAAGTAGGCTGCCTCACAAAACACAGAGGTCACTGTTTAGGGTGGGGGAAAAAAGAAAAAAAGACCCAAAAAATGACCTAAGGTTTAGTTCAGTTTCTTCTGCTTGAATGCAATTAAATTGTTTTCCAACTGATTCATTTTGATTAAGGACTACAGCTGATGAGTGCTGTAATCAGCATCTCCCTTAATGAATCGGGAAGATACCTTCATGAGAGGAAACAGATTTGTCTATAGCAGTTCACATACAAAGGCATCTTCCTTCATAAACACAATCAGTCTGTGCTTCCTCTCTAAATTCAGTTCTCTCAAACCCCAGTAGTCTTCACTATTCTACTAGTCTGACTAATCTATTGACTAGTACTGGCCTGCCTTTCTCCTCACACAGGATAGGACCAGTGGATGTGTCTGTGAGTCCTCAACAATGTATGAGGGACTTGAGTGGCTTCTGCTGTGTACACTAGTGGTTTGATCCTGAATAAATTCTCCATGGTAATGTGAAAGCAATGCAAAGGCTCATTACAGTCCTTCATGTGGCAAAGGCACACTACATATTGGAACCTCTGAACACAGGCAAACCATGTATATACAGGCAGAGTTCCTTTGCAGTAAGGTATTTTTTTATATTCAAGTTTCTCCTCTGCAAACCAGCAAAAAGGACTCCTCCCTATGCTGAACAAGCATCTCTTTTTCAGTACTGCCAGTATACAATTAAGTTTTCATATTGCAGCAGCTGTTGTTCCACTAGCCATTTAAAAAATTCTTCCATTTTCTACTTTTCTGCTGAGCTGTTAATTTGTGATTTAGTTCTGCATTTGAATACACTACAAATTTCATCTTCTGCTAAGAATATCAACTCACAATAACATAGTTCCCTCTGGGGCTTATTAATAAACCAAAAGCAGCAAAACAAACCTCAATTTAATCTCCTTCTGAGCTTAGCTTCCACTCAAGATCTTCACTAATTCATTTTCTTTCCTTCTTGCCCTTAGCAGAAGGTATTCCCATCTTTTTTACATCATGAGTGAAACTAGCAGACCTCTTCTGTCAGGTGATTCTAGGAATATTTAAGCAGAACTCAGCCACTATTTAAGCAGAACCACCAGTACAAGAATAATACAAGGCAACTTTAGCCTCAAAGAGCTATGAAATGCCAGTGATTTGACACTGCTTGACTGGCTAATGAACCTACAAAAATGTCAAATTGGTGCAATATGAATTCATAGGTATTCAGTTCTGTGAAATATTAAATGTGTGTGGATTCATGCATATGGGTATACAAGCTCATGGGAGACTACTGAACTGTACAGCCCCTCATATGTTTCTTATTCCTTCAAGTCTGTAAAGATATCCTCAGATAAACACAAGTAGTTTAACTGTTATTACTCCTATGGCTCTCTAAAACATGGAATTACAATGGTAGAGTAAAAATACATGTATTTCAATGCTTGAGTTCAGTTCATTTGAAGTTTGGATGAATTATGCTATGGAATATTAATTTTTCAACGTTCATCTAATAGTATTGCAAAAAGTAAGTTCTTGTAGTTCCTCCAACTTGCACCAGTATGTTTTGTTTCAGAATTGCAAGGCCACTTTGGATGACATTGGCAAGGAAATCTAAAACTAGACCCCAAAAGAAAAACACAGAGTTTTCAACCAGATCCCAGGATTTTGTAAGTTATCATCTATGGTCTAGTTGTTTGCCCTAGAAAGTTGTTCTATTGTAAAAGACCTAGAGGGAACAGTTTTGGGCAAGAATCTCTATACAAGGGCCATGGACACTCAGTCTGATAAAAAGCCTTGCAAACAATAACAAACCTTTAAAAATCATCTCAAAAATGAGGAAAAATGCATTCTCAGGCTAAATGACTCTTGTCTGTTTAGAATAAAGAAACAGAACTTACTTTCTGAGAAAGTCACAGATCTGTAATGCCTAGCATTTATAGTTTCATACTTGGAGAAAAACTCCTTTTAGAAATAGATTTAACTGCTTCAGTTTTACCTTTAACTCCTTGCTGAATAGGGTTACCCTCCTCAGAACAACCCCCAAAAAAATCTCCAGAAACAACAAATATATAAGCATCCACTTACTCCTCACATGAAGCATATAAACCAAAGAGAGTTTAGCCTGACATCTAGCACTAACATCCATCTCCCAGGGCAAAGATTAAGGCAGGCTTCAGAATTACTCCAGAAACACACATACAGGAAAGAATATCCATTCCTTAGATGCTTCCATTACGGCAATAGGAATTTGAGAAGGATCCCTGAACCATTTTCCTTCGGAGTGTATAGCCAAGAAGAGTTACAGTAGGTTGTCCAGAATTTCTGACACAGAGTTAGTATTGTCCATATCTATTACTGTTAATACAGTGTTATTCTTGTCTACATATACTGTGCAATGATTATAATGAAACCAGGCTTTGCCAGCAACGGACCAGTGGATGTCTCCTGAGGTGAAAGAACAAGTAAGGACAGTAACAAAGCCTGTATCCTTTCTCAGATGCTATTCCTGATTTTTTTCAAAGACAATATGCAAAATTATTTCACTTTAGCTGCCTATGAAGTGGTATTTTTATATTGTGTTAAATATACACATTCCCTAATTGTTACCGATGAATTAAAAAAAAGCAAAATAAACAATATACAAATCAATTTAAATAAAAGGCAAATTTGATGGGGCAATTCTTTTTGTTGCTAATTTTTTAACTATAACTAGTCACAGAAAGGAAACAAATTTTGAGTTCTAAACCTCATATTTTTTCCAGTATCTTTCAGAGTTTAGACTTTGTGTTTTAGACAACCACAACTTGTGTCAGGGTTTCTAGAATTCTTTCACCAACTTTCACCATATTAAAAACATATTAATCCAAGAAAATATTAGATCTGAAACCTCAAAATATATTTTTAATGCAGATTCATTATCTCTATGATATATAGATATATAGATATATACACACATATATCAGGAGATCCTAGCAGGACTGTTCAGCTCAGAATTTAACTTCCATAGTGCTAATTCTATCCAATCTCCATTTCCCAATTTAAACAGTGTCTAGCAAAACAAAACAAGAAATTTTTTTACACTAACTTTTTTGTTGCTTGACATATTCCTCATTTTGCACTTACATTGAACTTTAATAACTGTAGTGCATTTCTACAGAACAGGATATCTGTTGCAGCAAACAGTGTCAAGCAAAGTCAGATTCACCTCCCACCAATTCTCATTCATGAAAACTACCAAATAACCGCAACAATGCCCAAATTTGCTCATAGACTAACCTCTAGCCCAGTAGCATTCCTTTGAATTCTAATCTTGAATCTACAGTATTCCTAATTGGCTTTTCACCATCCCACAACAGGAGCTTTGATTTCCACAACATTTAATTAAATTGCCAAAAGGTTAAAATGCAGAAAAGGTCCCTAAGGTCATTAGATCTCTAGGACAGAGCTCAAAAATTGGAGCTAATGTTCTGAATCTAAAAATGAAGCAAGGTTAGGAGATATGATGGGGCTAAACAGAGGCACTTGGGCAACTGTTTGAGGAGGGCTGTGCAGCTATGCTGACATAGGAACCTTTGGTCTGTAGACCTGGAAGGAAATAGGACTTAAAGGACATGAGCAAGGAAGTAGGTCAAAGAGAAGGTCTGTTGGCATAGCCTATACAGCCTGGTGAAAAAAACAATTGAAAAGTAGGGGAAATACATTGCTATATTCAGAGGGACTGAAAGCGGGCTGAAACTGTGGGGCATGGGAACACTGCAAACCCTCTGACAAGGCACCAGTGTTGAAAGCGGTTGCTACAAAGCTGCTGCTGAAACTATACCCACAACAGACAGCAGTTCTGTAGGGATGTATTTGAAGTATTAGGTTCATGCTGAAGCTTTTTGTTTTTCTTCACTATCTTGTTATAACTCTGCCACCTTCCCAACCTGCCCCCCTTCTTGCTTTCCCCACTCTGCATAGACTTGCTTCATGAGGTGTTGTCTTCTCCTGTGACTACTGTGCTTTTATGTGCTGAGGAGAGTCATGAGACAGGCTGGAAGCATCAGAGGACTGGAAATTGACCATTTAATTGTGTTTTATATAGGAGTAACTATTATTTTGGTTTAGATTCAAATTATGGCCTGGGACAGTATGGGAACCTGTGTGAATTTATGAAGTTAGAGAGACATTTCCATGTTTAGGACAAAGAAATGAAACAGCAAAACCCATCATATTGTAAAATAGTTACTTAGTTAAAGTTTGCAAATTGCTGACTCAAAAATGTTATTAAAAGTCAGCTTGCTTGTTGAGGAGTGAGAGAAATTTGGAAACTAAATTTAAGATTGCAAGTGAGATGTAAGTGAAAATTTTAATGCAGTTTTCTGAATGGATCACTAAACTTTATATACATTATGAAACTGAAAGACAATAGCCTCTCATCAGCAGGAAACAGAGCCAAAGGAATGCTAAACCAGGGTCAAAATTTTTACTTCATGATTATTTTGTACTTCATTAGATTCAGTTTAACTCCTATAATTTTATAAAAATGCTAAAATCACTAGTCATGCACTTCAATGAAACAGCAGCTTTGCAAATTTTCTATTTTCTATTCCCAGTGACAGTTAATTCAACACTTCAAAGTATAAGAAGGTAAATGATGCAGGGAATGATAAATGATGCTCCCAAATGGCTGAAAGATGATAGCATCAAGATAAAAGGAGGGCAAAGCACTACTTACAGAAGTTAAGGGATAACACAGAAAGAGAGAAGAAAGCTGTCAGGAACTTTTGGGCAACAAATATCATAAAAACATTTCTATATGGTGGAAATACGATTCCGTTCATGAGAGAATCATTAAAAAAACCTTTCCTAAATGTTCCTAAACACAACTATCTGCTTCTGATTTGTGTGCCTAATTTATTCACTTCTATCCCTTCACACAATCTAAGTAGAACAAAACATCACAGCAGGAGTAGGACAACAGATTTTGAATCCTGCTGTGTTTGCTTAAAAAAGCAAGTAAAGCTTTCCTACTAGGAAACCAAATACCTTTTTGAGCTATTAAGGAAGAATAGCTTTTGCACATCGATGAATACAAAAGCTGCTTTTCAAAAGTGTTTCAAAGATAAAGGTCATTTTGGAAGCCAAACTGAAAAAGTCTGAAAATTGGTGAATTTGAGTTATTAGTTTGTTTTATTACTATTTTCAGAGCCCTGTGGGATGGTTACCTAAAAACATGCAGATAAGCAACACAGAGGACATATCAAATTCACATGAATTTGTTCCATTTTGCTGGTTAATGGCTCTTTCTTATAGATACATTAGTTCTTCCTAGACATATTTTCTTCTGAAAGCTACATAACCATATTAAATCAGCATCTCTACCACCTGAAATTATGGTGGGTTTTTAGGGAAGGCGATTGTGGTATTTTCTATTTTAAGTATAGGGTATATCACAAAGATCTTTTCAAGCCAAATATCATAGTGCAACAGACATCCCCCTTAAACTCCTCATACTTCACTTCACCTGCACTCCACTTCTGAATTTGCAACAATTTGATTTAGAGCAGATAGCATAATAGTAACAGGTTTTAATTGTTATTTAACTGCTCTAGACAGTTGAAAACTTACAGCTCTTCAAAATCAATAGCTAATCACCATAGAATACTGACTAAACGCTGAGAAGACTGTAGCCAAAGTGTTTCACAGAAAAGACATAATACATTTCATCAAGATGACCAAGTATTTATAATGGATATAAAATAGTAAAGGTAAACTTGGAATGCCACATTTTTCTTTCAGATCACTCAAAGATTAAAGTGAACATGTTTAGAGAGACATGACTGTTTGAAATGTTTATAGAGAAAACATTTGCAAGATGATACATAGATTCCAAGAAAAATACAGTACAAGTTCAGACACCATATGGCAAAACATGTACACTAGTGACTAAGTCATTCATAAAGGCATGCATCAGGCCTGTGCTGCTTCCCTCCACCTTGCAGGTAGCAAGAGATTCTCTTGTTCTGCTCATAAGCTCTAAGGCCATGCTTATGAAGAGACTTATTTCTTACCTGAAGTTATCAAAAGCCCTTGTAGATTACTTGTACCTGTCCTCCCTCCCCATCCTATTCCTTCCTTCCCACCCCTCTCCTCTTTCTCTGCATGAAAGTAGTATACAGTCAACTAGACATTATGCGTACATATACAAAATATGTGGCTTAGTTCTACATTAGTTTGCTCAAGTGTTAAACACACTGAAAATTAGCATTTTTGATCTTCCATGAAAAATGTGTGCTTTTTTGCTAAACTCAAACTTGAGTAATGTGTACCAGAACATTATTTAATAGCTCAGAACTGTGGACATCTGAGCATATAATACAGCACCACACGACACAATCTGGTAAACAGCCTGACTGGTTATATCTTTCTGCACCAGCAATATTATAACCTCACTCTCCTTTCTGCAAACTGTTAAGAGAAGCATTTGGCATAAACTTTTAGACAAGCAGGCGAACATGAAAAAGCCAAAGTTAGCCAGTCTAGCCAGTCTTTTAGTCCTTCTACTTTTCCAGGAAGCTGTAAACAAAGATTTCTTTAAACTATCTATTTCCAGGGGGTGGAAAAAGTCACATTCAGTAGGCTCTGCAACTATCAAAACACAAGAACAAACTATGGACGTAGTCCAGTGTCACAAAATAGTATATTACCTGCAGATTTGAAATAGACTTTTCTGAGCTCCACGAACAAGGAAATTTCAAACATACAAAGCATCATAAAAATAAAAGCTCCCATGCTCAAATGTCTTGCTTTTAAACTAAAAAGTGGATGAGATACATTAATTGACCATTTTAAAGCTTTGAGTTCTGTGGATACCTTCAGGATTCTGCAAAAGCTGTTCACTGAAGATCACTTAAACTATAGCTTCCATTAAAAACAGAACTTTGATCATCACCCAAGACTGTTAATAACAGTGATGTTTAACTGATTATTTGCTATGACATTTCTTTTTAAAAGTGCTTTATCTAGCACAATAAGAATGACTTGGACAAGTGAGTATTGCAATTTCCCAGTATATTATTTTCATTTTTTTCATTTTAATATTTTTCACTGCAAACTACAAAATGGCATCTAGAGCATCTATTTTCTGGAAGCTTTAATTACATTAATGAAATACACAAGGATGATGCAACAGCCTTCAAGCAAGTATTCGAGTTTGCCACAATCAATTGTGCTATCATGATGTGCAGTAGTGGCTCTGGTAACATACCATATCAATGCAGAAGTTGTTTAAAGGCAAGAGCATATTATATGAAAACTGTATGCAACCTATCAGAGACGTCAAATGTTGGATGTATTCAAAGGTGTTGATAGATACAGTGGGGAGCAGTGAAAGGGTACCACCTACACCATGGGTTCTGCAGCCTCTAACAATGGAGACAAAATGATCCAGAGATGTTTCATGTGGAATAATGGTGGTTTTTTTAATCCTTACTATTATTTCAAATTGTTGATAAAATAGTCTCCTTGTTGCTTTAATGTTGTAGACTACTATATGCCTATCATGTTTAAATAGCTCATATGTTTGAAGAGCTGCCCTCAGCAAGTACCTTAGCTGGCCTTCATGTCAGCTACCCTTCTTGCTGCTCAACTCCAGAGCCCCTGTTACAGTGAACTGTTTCACTGATCACTACTGTACCATGCTCACGACACCATGGAAACATGAAGGACTGGTGATTAGTTTGAATGACTAAGATTTGATTAAAAGATTTTACCTTCTGAGCCTGAGGGAGCTGGAAAACAACAAAACAGAATAAGCAATCATTATACATTAAATTAATTTGAACAGCTACTTTAGCTGTTGTATTCAGAAAATCACAAACATAATACAAAACAAAGTGTAAAGGAAAGAAACTAGGTTTACATTGCCAATTCATTCAACTTATTGAGGGCTTATTAACTTATTATTTGACTGTTTCTCTACTACATAACACAAAAGCACAATGCAATTTGTTAAATACCACAATACTGAGAGAGACTGTTTTCTCATCAGATGTGGTATCACACTTGAAGTAGTTCCATGTTCCTAAACACAAATATAATTCAACATGAAGATAGTTTTAGTTTTAAAACATTTAAACCTACACTTACTATAAATGAAAGTGACATTAAAGCAGTTTATCATATTAAAGTAGCAGGCTGTATTCTCTATGACAAAGTAAAGAAAACCAAAATGGTAATAAAGTTATTGACTGCTTATGCAAACCTATTATCATATATGCATAATATACAATAATGTATGCATAGGACAATACATTTCTGTACTGTATGTATGTACTGTACAAGTATGATTATATGTACATATATGCAAATAAAAAGCATTTATGCATATTTATATCACACAGCTGTTCTTAGATAAGATTAGCCATACCTAGTTGTATGCATAGTATTTACTGTAAGCAACAACTCATGTAAAAAGGCACAGAGAGCAGGGAGCAGACTCCATTACATATAAAATACCTTATCTAGCAAAAGTTGAAAAATGGTTCTGTTTTCACTTTAGGAAGAAGAAAACCCATTGTAGGTAGCAGAGAAGAACTCAGAAAAAAATAATCTATTACAGGCACAAAACAGTTTTCCCTTTTTCTGAATTCTTTTCCTCTTACTTTCATACTCAGAGAGAAATCCACCACACACAGCAATTTAGCCTTGTGCTAAACCCACCTTCTCAGAAAATTTCTTTTTCCAATCTAAATTGTTTCTTTACAGGCAACAACTGAACATAGAAACAGGCAGGTGAATCAATACCAAATGCAAAAAGACCTTCAAGATCTCCAGTGAGCTTCTGACTGACCTTTTTTCCTGGCTCTGAATTAAAACAGATAGAAAATACAACTTCCATACAGTACTCTGCTAAAATCTAATGTCCACATTAGTATGTGGCATGAAAGAAAATTGTCACGTGCTTTCTAATTCACAAATACTGAAAGCAACCAGCTACAATTTCTATGTTTTCACAATATAAAAATGTAACAAAATTCATGGCAGGGAGAATTGCTGCAAGTAAATAAATTCCTTTCATCCTAAAACCTGAATGATCCAATAGCAAAATGCAAGCCATGGTCACACTAAAGTATGACATATGTGTTTCTTTAAAACCTGTTGTTTAAATAATTGATTATATAGAACAATATACAAGGTTTGCTGCAGAAATCTCCAATACCTGATGAACTGTAAATATACGAGCTAAATCCTGTATAACAGGTAAGAGCATTACTTGGAGCAATTTAAAGCATTTTTGAATGTTTATCTACTTACTGGTCTTCAACTTGGATAACTACTTTGATAAATGGAAGCTTTTTCTTTTTTTCATTCAAACAAAAGGAGAAACTTGCAATATGATTTTTTTTAGTTTCCTATTGTAGCCCTGAAACTATTTTTCTCTCTAACTAGATTTTTGTTGGTTTGAGGTTTTTGATTGTTTTTTTCTTTTTTTAATGCCACCTTCTTGCTAAATGCATGTAAAAATTACAAGAACCCTTTCATTGGTATCTCAGATAAAGACAGGTGCAGTAAAGAATGATGTCCAAATTTCCACCTTTGGAATAAATACTAAAGAACTCTACAGTTTGCCAAAGCCCACTACACATAGCAAACTTATGTTTCCATAATGAGCTAATTTGTATGACATACTCTACAAAACAGTACTTCAAGTACAGTCAAGGCATCCAAGGCAACATATGCAATGTTAGGTACAGAAGTATCATTGCAGAAATACTTCCTTCCAGATAATATTCAAACTAAATTAGAAAGCTTATAGCCCACATGCAGTGGAGATAGGTTCAAGAAGGGAGGGAGGGCAGGGGAGAATATTAAAAACCTGAACAAACATAAAAACTCAAAACACAAATACATGCACACACACAATGCTCTACTGGGACTTCAATTTTAAGTTGAATCCTTATACAAATAGTAGTTCTCTCTGATGTAATTTTTACTGTTTTCAGAACTTGAGTTTACTCCTATTTGAGCACATCCCTTCAGATGCATATGGTTTGGTCAAGTTTTGCCATGTGAGGGAATTACAGTCAGATGGAATGCAAGTAAGGATTTCCCATGAATAATTACCACACAAACTAGATGCTACATAATTTTGTAGATGAAACTATCCCTCTTGCTTTTACTGAGATTATTTTCAAAAGCACATTAATAAGACTTTACAAATCAGAGTTCCATATTACGTGTTGCTGAATTCAGTTTGTCAATCCCATCTATAGCCTTTTATAAAATCAAGACTACTTCCTTGCTTGGAAATATTAGTAGTCAAAGCTTTTCTTGATTAAGAATAAAAGGGTCAGCAGATGAGATTTACATCCCATTATGCCTTTTCCTGGGCTGGCATTCTTGTCACTTTTCACCTAAGTTTCAAAATCCATGTTCATAGTCGTTTCCTTAAAAAAAAAAAAGTCTGTCTCTGTTACAGCCAGACAAATCTTCATTCTGTTGCTGATTTGAAACTTGGCTGTTACAAGATCCTATATGTCAGCAATTCAGTTTAGTAATTGCTACAAATTCCTTTGAAATAAACTATGGAGGTTTGTCCAACATTACCCCTTCTGGGAGGCCATAGGAAACAAATAATTTTCCTAACAATAACAGTAATAGTCCTCTGGTCTGACCCTTTATTGCATAGTCTAAAACTGCCTGTCTCTGTGTAAAACCCAGCAGGTACCTCTGATTCCTGTGGTTTGCTTTATACGCTGCCAAGAGGCAGTTTTGCAGTAAACTACGTGATCTTTCCCTGGCCCTCAAAAAGCACTGCAGATCTTTCTATTCTATTTGCACCTATGGTAAACTATGCCATTTTGGTGTCTTTATTCAGCTCTAGACATCCCAAAGTACCTCCTGTTCCTATTTGTTTTCCATTACTGCCTCTTCCTCCCTCTAATGATTGTCTCTAAAGAAGATACATGATAGGGCGTATATCTGTTTTACTTGCTCCTAGTTTAACATCTGGGTAATACACATTTTGTTAAAACGACTGTGGCTAAGGTGCAGGGAGGAAGTCTGGCCACATGCTGGTCTCCTGGTTGTTGCAGGCTGGGTCAGGAGGAGCCCTTCGGAGGGAAGTGTACCTTCCTCCACACAAACTGCTGCAGAAGAAGAGGCTGTTGCAGTACAGCCAGGTATTGCAGGGACAGGAGCCTGCAGTCCTATAAGCACCAGGGGAAACCTGAGAGGATTTTCTGATGTAGAAAAGCAGACTTCGTGATTTTGATGGAACTGTGTAAATTTTGCTGCAACCTAAAAAAAAATGGATAGGTTAAAGAGCTAGATTAGAGCATAAGGCCTTGCAAGGACACAGTGAAGAAAAGGGAAGGGGATTTTTTTTCAAACTCTCTTTTCATCTATCTTTCCCAGAAAACCCAAATTTTCTTTACCAAACAAATTTTCTTATTCTATTTTGTATTGTAGAAAAATACCCTTCAGAGACTGCAAGCCCCTTGAGGTTCACAGTATGCTTGATTCCAGTAAGACATGTTGAGAATTCCACCTCTAAAATCAGGTCACCCTGGGGTCCTGTCACACTATGTAACACAGAATAAATAACTGCAGGAGGTTTTCCAATACTGTTACTGCACTCAGTGTCATGCTTTCCGCATTTGCAAATAATCTAGTATTGTTTTGAGCCCTTCATGGAAATGTGCCTGGTATTGTCAGAAAAGGAAAAATTACAGGCACTACTGACGTGGTAAAACAAACCAAGACAGGCAAAGGAGTCCAGCATCAAGGATGTTGCACTATTTCTTGGACTGGGTAACTCTAAGGCCATGAATGAAACAAACAAAACCATAGACAGATCAGAAATACTGTCTTTAGAAGCAGGAAGCATATGTTACAGGACCAGTAGTTCTGCTAAGTACTCCATGCCAGACCTCATAAAACTCTGTCTCCTTTCACCTTTAACAAAAGAAGTTCATAAAGACTGATTTTGTAAATGACTTCATGATAATTCCAAAACAAAAAGGCTATACACTTCTAAAATATTTTATAGCCGTTTCAAAAATTTATTCAAAACATATAGCTGTATGTCCTAGATTTCCAAGTAATGAAGTCTAAAAGTCTTAAAGGAAAACAGACTAGTATTATAAAGTTATTGTTCTGTTGGATCAGAATTCAACCTTACAGTTGTTTGAAGAATAGCAAAAAAAAAAATCTGCATCTCCTGCAGGACTAAACTATACCCAATAGTTCCTTGTTATACCAATAACCTATGACTTCTATTATTAGAGAAACAAAAATAATATAAACCACTGTGAAATTAATTTTTTAATTTTCTATTCTTCTAACGATTGCATGAAGTTATCTTTGTTAAAAAATATACTATCACAGTGTATTTATGTTAAAGTATTCAAAAAAATTAAATAACTTTACATTCACTGACCTCATTTCCACAGTCCTATATTCTCCTGCCAAGCATTTATTTAAATGTGACCAGTCTCAGAAAAAGGCTGTATTGGGTTCCTGTGGCAAGGTTTTGGTAGCAGGCGGGGGTTACAGGGGTGGCTTCTGTGAGAAGCTGCTGGAAGCTTCCCCCGTGTCCGACAGAGCCAATACCAGCCAGCTCTAAGATGGACCCACCGCCAGCCAAGGCCGAGCCGATCAGTAATAATGGTAACGCCTCTGTGGTAACGTTTTTTAAGAAGGGAAAAAAAGTTGGGGAACGGGGGGAGAAAAACAGCAGCTGGAGAGTGAGAACATGTAAGAGAAACAACTCCGCAGACACCAAGGTCAGTGAAGAAGGAGGGGGAGGACAT
>JANZLQ010000037.1:8776043-8790423 GCA_026212715.1 Elanus axillaris | reverse complement strand
GCTACCAGTGCAGAACACAGCACTATGAGGGCTGCTATGGGGAGAATTAATTCCATCTCAGCCAGACCCAATACATAGGACTTCAGTGGTTTATTAAAATTTGCAGGTCTCAATAACATCAGCAATGGTCAGTGACAAAATTGAAGTCAATGATGTGAAGAAGGGGAAAATCTGCATTAAAATGGTCGCTACAATGTAAAAACAAGAGGGAACTTAGAAAACAGTAAAAGATAGTGTGGATATTCACAGCATTTTGTAGGAAAGGAAATGGAAACAGAAGTGCATTACTGAGAGTTACATCCTACGAGAACAAGCTGATAGGGTTTATTGGGAAACTGGATTGTTTTTTTTTAAAATTGTGATCAAATAGGATCAAATTTGTAAAAATGTAATTTAGTTTAAACATCAGAACATGTAAATGAAGAGATGGAATAATGTTAGATGTCAAAGCACTTAAACATAGTAAAACTTCGCTGTTCTCATTTGAAACATCATTTATAATAAAAAAGAAATAGCACTAAAATATTCTTTTATCTATCAAATTCTGAGAATATTTCAGAGAGGTGAGTTTTCACTCTGTTTAAAGCCATGTTTCTGCAGTAACTACTCTGATTTGAAACTAGATATTTAATCTCTCTGTGGTCAATGAACAGAGACCAAGGTCAAACTGTAGTTACCCTATCATATAAAATACTAGAAAAAAAGAATCAATATATAGCTAAAAGCCAAGATGTAACACTGCTCTGATTTCCCTTCTATGGTTTAACATAATGCTTGTCTTATTTGCACCACACTGGGAGCAGAGCTGCTTAAGACCTAGCTTTGCAATGGCATTACAGCTGTTTGCTGATGCCGCAGGAAGAAGATAAAAATAAGTTCTATATCAAAGCCTCCAAGTGCAAAGAACTGTAAAATGCATTTAAAGAAATCAACTGCATATCTCAAAGTTTGCAAAAGTACAATTTGCATTCTGCATTTCTCATGTAAATGTACACTAGGAAAAATAATTATAATAGTAATCCGTTTCAATGGAAATAAAGTACTGTAATATTTATAGTCTTTGCCAGAGTTATAATGGCTGTGGGGCGCGAAGTGAAGTGTCTCAGCATGTTCCACATGTTTTTAACACTGTTTCTAAAGGCTCTGGAGGCTATTAAATTTAATGAACCCATCTGCTATGAAATAGAGGTCCAAACATAATCAGTTTTCTCAGTGCCATATAATACAGATGGCATTCCATGTTCCACATCCCCAGCAGGAAATTTTATGTTCCTCTTTAAGCTCAGGACTTTTATTTTTGTTTTTGTTTTTGATGTTTTAAACATTTTTTTGATGTATTACATATAGCATTTTATAGTGTAAATACCATATAGAGCAATACACATGAAAAGTGTTAATTCATTAAAATAAATACTGCTATTTCCTTACAACATTTTTTCTAGTGACTTTGACAACTAGCAATTAGCTCTCTGTAGTAATATTCTTTGCCTAATATAATCACTGAAAATTGCCCTAATAGCATAAGTTCCAGCACTAGCAGTGGAGTAAACCAAACGTCATTTATCAAACAAAGTAGTTTACTTTAAAAGCTGAAAAATGCACATAGATATATGTGCATAGGTGCTATCTATGCATATGCAAGTCCTTATTTATGTATGCTGTGTTTGCATGGAGCCACGCACAAATCATTCTTATTTAAAGTAAACATATTCCCACTAGGTCATTATAGACTTCATTTTTCTTTGCACATCCCAGTTTTCATTTCAGGGGTCTCAGTTTCTGTGTTTTATTGGGACATGCTGCACCATGACTCTTGTACTGCTGTGTGAGCAAGGGCTCTAAGCTCAGATTTAAGTGGCACAGCATTCCTTGCACTGATTAGCACCCTACTGCCTAACATTAGTAAATCAGATGTGCATTTTCTAACAAAAAAAGAACAACAGCCATCGTTACTTTGAGCTGTATCTGAAAGATGAGAGTGCATTAATTCTACTCAGTTGAGAGGTTTATTCATTTGCTATCTTGAGCACTCATTATGTTTTGACAGTTGACACAGATCTTACTGAGTTTGAAAAAGTTAATGTTGTTAATGGTAATTCATTTATTCTAGATCCAGCAGTAAAACAAACAGATTAGAACTGTTTAGGAGAAAACGAGAATACTTAATTATAGCAACTGGAAATTTTGGGCCACAGAACTCGTAAAAGTCATGGCTCAAAGGTTTTTTTTATTGGACTGTCAATGAAGATTTCCACAGAAAGCCCGTTAATCATCATCATAAAGGGATGTTGCACCTACATATGTGCACAACTTTTTTTTATTGTGTGTACAAGTAGCTGCACTGATCACCACTGTTAATGTTTCAAGCACTGTCCTAGATCTGTAAGATCCCAGTGCAAATACAGCAGACCATAATTGCTGGACCAGATGGCCTGCAACTTCAGACTGTGATCATGCTCTTATAGAAGCTTTGAAAAAGATGAAATGGTCAGAGCTGTTATATTTTTCCAGGAAAACGAATCCAGACTGAAACACTGATAAGAAGGCATTCCCTGGGCTACTTTCTACTTTTTTCTCTTATATTAGACTCTTCAAAAGACACTGCAGATCTGTAGGAGACAAAGCAGAGCTTGAAGAACCTTATTTTAAGAACAAACCTACCTGATGAAAGGCCTGATATCCATGCATGGGATTTTCTTTCCCTAACCCAATTCACTCAAATGTCAAAGCAAGAAAAGGCAGTTCTCATGGGAACCTCAGAGTCAGTCAGTGGTGATGACATTTGTTGATAAAGAGCTGTAAATTATTAGAGATTAAGAGATGCTGGCCACAAAGGGAGGGTTAGAACATGTAACCAAGTCCAAAGTGGCACTGGGAAAAAAACAATACAGATTTCTAGTTTTTAAAACATTTTTAAAAAAAAAAAAGTACTGTCCGTGTGTAAATTTTCTTTTTAAGGCTACTGATTAATGACATTTTCTGACATTCAGTTCTGCAGTGATTACCAATATTTACTTTCTGTAGACATATATGAGCATTCTTAACACTCTGATGTATTTTAATGCATACCAGTACTACAATCTAGAATTTAGTTTTGAAATAGAGGCCCAGGGAACCCTTTACTGTGATAAAAATGCTAATTACACCCACTTCTTATAATAGCATAATTAACTTGTGCCACCAAAGGGATTTGAAGATATCTCTGGGAATAGAAGTTAATGGAAATGGGGTACTATTTAATTTTTGTTACTTCATAAAAACTCTTCTGTGCATTGAAAACAAAGAAAACTCTGTGAATGGAAGAAGCTCCAAAGAGCATTTTTATACCTCACCAGAAACTCCTGGAAGGAAAAAATGCCAGCATAATAGCTTTTAGTCTGTAGGACTTTCTGTTTTATCTTTGTACATTTTACACAGGACTTCACATACACAGCTTCCCTTGCTTCTCTGGAACTGGCTCAGAATTCATCTTTGACAAAGAACTGTATCCCAGAATCTGAATTTCCATACTTAAAACATTTGGATTCTGACGTGACAGCTATCTGAGAAGCATGAGCTTCCTATACTTCCTATTGAATTTCTGCAAGGAACATGAACCAGAGTAAAAAGTATGCCTACATAGTACTTGATATCTTTTTTAAGGATGAAGATGAATAAATTGAAATTGTTCGATCATACGTGTAATAATGTAATTGTAACATCCATCATAAGCATTTCAGAAATACTTAGTCTAGACTTTAGCTCAGTAGAGCTACCTCAATTTACTGCCCCCATAGAGACAAATGAGGTTCTTGGACAGGTTGCCTTACTAGCACAGTATCAGCTTCTTGGTCAGAAAATACTTCCAAAAATCTCTGCTTCAGAAAAAGAAAGAAAAGAGGGATATAATTTTTTTTAACAACAATTGTAGAATTGAACTGATATCCACAATTTAACGTTTGTCTATGAGAAGGTGGCAATAATGCAAATGAAGAATCAACATATAGTACTTCAATACTGAAGAAAATTATAAAGAGTAAAAACCACTC
This sequence comes from Elanus axillaris, assembly GCA_026212715.1. Lineage (NCBI taxonomy): Eukaryota > Metazoa > Chordata > Aves > Accipitriformes > Accipitridae > Elanus > Elanus axillaris. Next base: position 8,786,395 of record JANZLQ010000037.1, on the reverse strand, counting down.
ACCGTTCATATTATGAATCATGACCTGTAATGACTCAGAAAGTTTTTTTTTCCAAATGAACTTTTAAATTCTGAAGCACCAGTCATCTCAAAATATTAAATGAAGTAATAATTTACTCTTTTTATGGAAAGGAATCCTCCAACTGGAAACTGAACAGAGCCAACATGGTAATGTATGCCAGAATCTGTTCACAGCATGAAACTAATAGCCTGAAGGAGATGAACTCAACAGTGCATTAGATCCAGAGAATATATTCAGGTACACTTATGAGAAACAAATTTCACCATGTAGAGTCAACAAAGGTCCAAGTAGGTCAAATTATCTGCCCAGTAAGTAAATTCTCAATTGCAAGCTTTTAAACACTGGGAACTCAGGGGCCAGTCCAGTCTTTTTTTCTTTATTTCCTGCAGCAAAAAGTAATGTTTCTCCACATTCCATATGTTACCATAAGAATTAGTTAGGGGCTTCTGTGCTTTACAGATGATTACCCATAATCCCAAGAGACTACCTCTATGCATTATTTCTCTTGAATATTCTGATGTCCTGCAATTTTCCTTCCCCCCCAACATATTCACTTGTATTGACTTGCTATAGATGCACATAAGCTTAAAAGAAGTCATTGACCACTTTAAAATTGTTCCCTCCCTGAAATACTTTTATATTTTTAGAATTCTTTTCTACTCAGGAAAGAGTACCTTTGGAAGCTTTGAATTAGAAATCCAACTCTGTTTTTAAGCACCCATTAAGATCTTGTATTTTCTGAAGCCTTATGTACTTGTAGGCCTCAGTGGTGTTGAAGCAGTGATATCAGATCCAAATGTGACCTACTTTTGAGGCAGAAAAGTTATGCTGAGACTGGTCTGTTGGAGTGCTGTCCAGACCTAACCGTCTAGGGCCCACTGTGCATGTGTCCCACCTGCAACCATCCAAGGTAGACCTTACAGCACCTCTAGGCTATACAGCTGAACATGAACATGTAGTAAGACAATCTCTTCTCCTATTAGACTCCACAATCAAGAACCAGCTGCCTGTGCCCTCACTCTTGACCACCCAAACACCCTTTCCCATAGAATCGCACAGATCTAGCAAAGCTTACTCACTTCTCGTGCATATCAAACTGCCGATTAGAGAAGTACAAATGGAAAAGAGACTAAGCCTAGGGAAACGTGGAATTTGGGAGCAGAGGACTCTGAATCAGAAGACTAGACACTGGCTGGCATATATCATCACATACTTCAATTCCAACATTTTAGCCTAAAAGTATTGGCAGCACTTAAGCTACTAGCCTAGTAAAGGACTAGCATTCCAACTATTGTGAAGCTGACTTTAGAATTAGCCCAAGATAAGCCTGTAAAGACTATTTCTCAAGTGAATGACTAAACCAAGTACAATGAGGAATCAACTGGGTTCTCCACAGATCTAAATTCAAAACATTTCAGGAATATGTTAAATTTCTCTGAGAGTCAGTAACACCTCCTAAGATTATGCCACTCCTATGTCAAAAGACCCTTTTCTGAGAGAAATGAGGCTTTGAAACACTGATAATAATGTTTCCAACATGAAATCCTGGGTTTAAGGGAAAAAATACAAAGAATTTTTCTGATGAAGAGTAACTAAAACTGACCCTAGGTGCTGGCTGGTTACCTCTTCATAAAGGCAGGGAACACTGAGAACAGTCTAGGGGCAGAAAAAAGGAAGTGAGTTCAGCTGCCTGCAGGGCAAGAAGCCACCCAGAAAGGGCTAGTCTCAGTTGCTTTATAATCCCTTCGACTATCAAAGGTGTGGTCCTGACAGTGTCAAAGGCAACACAGACCTGACATACGTACAGGTTCCTCCACCTTACATTTTCTGCATATGTTAATCTTGCCAAGGATTTCCAGTTCTGTAAATGCCATACTCTTTTCTAACAGTAAGCAAAGCACCTCAGAGTGTCAAAGCTAAGCTGAAGAAGCAGCTGTGTGAACATTTTGCAGACATCCTCTTACAGGAAAGGTGAGCAGACGCAGGAATTAGATGCCTTGTTTTAGTAGAAAGATTCTTCTGGGAATATTCCTAAATGGCATCAAACACTTAAATGACCTTAATTCTGGCTTTCACAGATGACTCTGTCCAGAACAAATATTGGATGAGAACAGGCTGGGGCATCAGGGGAAATGTTTTGTATCCTAAGACTATTCATGTCCAGCTTCTTCCTGTCTGGTTCCTAGTGTTCCAGCCTAACGTTGCTTACTCAGAAACAGCACAGCTGGCCAATTAGCTCTGATATTTGGTGAGAAGGGAATGAGGAAGTATACTCCATGCTGTTAGGGCACAGTGACGCTGATTACAACCATATATATAGCTCTGAGAATCTAGCCATGGATGTTCTGACACAGCTGGATTATAAAAACATTTAAACTGTCTGGAAATACACTACTATTTCTAACCTGGCAAGGTGCAAGCAGCAGCCATGGAGGAGCAGGGGCACAAACTCTCTGCAAAAATCAAGTTATGGGATGGAGAGGATTATTTAGACAGCACTTCCAAATCCAAGACACTAGAGATGGCCAGGGAATCTGTCTCTGAAAATAGCACTCAGACAGCTTTAGCTGAGGCAGAAGCACATCTGGTTTGTTACAAGGTTCCCTTCATTGCTATTTCCTGAGTTTTGTATGTGACTACCCTAATTTATCCTGCTCCTTTGTCTATGAGGTTTTTTGAGGGGAGGAGGATGGAGGGGGAGGAGAAAGGTTGTTTGCAGCTAAGCAGGTAACAGTATTCTATTTTTAAATCTTTTCTTATAGCATCCAACCCATTAGGGTCCTGAGCAGAGTTTTCAGACACTTGAAAATATGTGTGTAAATGTGAGTATGTATATGAGTGCATGTGTACATACTTGTGTATATATATACATATATATATGTGTGTGTGTAATGACATTAATTAGCCTTAGTCGAGAGAGAGAAAAGAAGAGAAAAAGAAGAACCTGGAACCATTTTATTTTGATGGCAGTAAAACAGCTTTTGTTTGCATTTAAACAGTTCCTTCATTCAAGAAAGTAACAGCTCCAATGTTTTTTTATTGTCCTGGTTTCTCAAGGTTCCTTCTCTACACTCCCTCTAGTGTTCTTAAATTCATTTACATTTCCTCACCCTGCTGTATTCACTTAGTATTTCGCACAGCATTAAGTTGGTCATTTTCCTTAGCCTTTCCATAACCTACAGGAGAATCATTGAAAGTTGGACTAACTTTTCAGAATATCTTTCTCCCTGCAGTGGTTGAAAAAATACAGATTAACAGACAAAAGAGAGAACAAAGTGGAAAATTAATTCTGAAACAGCATTTTGTACTGGGCTGGTAGGTAAAGGGGAGGAGACTTGGTGCTGGGAAAGGAGGAAGGTTTTTTCTGCAACACTTTTAATGCAAGATTCATAGGCAAAGGACAAGGAGGAGAGTTACACTAAAACACCACTTACATGGATTTCTTCCTGCTACTGTCTCTAGCAAATACACAAACTCCCTTCAACATACACACACAGTGATGAATTCAAGCATATAAAAGTAAGAAGTGAATAAGAACTAGGTTTTCCTAGTCATCTTCCTATTTTATGGGATGCCCTGAAGGGACAGCGATAACAGGTAGTTTCTGTTCGTCTCATTCTTATGTTTCAGTAAAAGAAAGAGAACAAAAAGGAGACTGGATTAATACATTCTTAAAAAAAAAAGGAAATAGAAATAAGTAAATTCCCTCCAAAGCAATATTTCCAAGCACCTTTTTGTTTCTCCTTCATAACTGCAGTTTTAGTATTTATTTTACATTACCCATGGCCACAACTGAAGAACAGAAAAGACCTAAGAAATTTGTGAAAATGAAGCAAAATCGTATTGGGCGGGGGGGCGGTTCCTAGAATATTTTTGTATTGATTTAAAACTAAATGTTCTAGAAGCATTACAGACTCAAAATTAAATGAATAACCCCCCCAATAGCTAAGTGAAACTGATGAGATTCTCCCACCTTACCCCATCTTTATGAAAGTAAAAATTTAAAAGAAAAAGAAAAAGCTTTGCCACAAGTCATCTGTGATCTTCTATCCATTATATTGAATACTTGGCATCCCTTGTAGTAAATGACAGATATTTGCTACAAACTCTTGTTCCATGGATAATATACAAACCAAAATATATTAATTGGATCAAAGGAAATATAATAAGAAAAAGAAAATAGATAAAAAGCTATTTCAGACCAACCCATGAAAATGAACATTTATCTGCAAATCTACTGATTTACAGCAAATGATACAGAAGTATCATGAATGCTCAGTCACTGCATAACAAGAGTTCTGCTTCAACTCTAAGGATGTCAAAATCGGAAATTTATGACAATTTTGTTAGCATATCACCCACTCAATCCACTTCATTAGGCAGAATCTTCTCATTATTCTTCCCCAAGACATGAGTTTTCCCCTAGATGTTGACCCAACTTTGTACACTGAAAATATTGATTCTTGTCAGTCTATGCTATTATATTGACATATTCACTGACATGTTTTAAAACATGTAGAAAAAATTGTTAATCTAATCAATATCTGTTCAATACCCATTTTTTATTAATAAAAGAAATGTACATTTGGAGGTCATAGATTTTTAAATTATGCTGTTACTCATGTTAGTTTCATTATTTTCTATATAATTTACAATGTATAAATATCTGCTAAAGTTCAGTAATCTTGAATTATTTACTTGTAACAAAATGTTATCAAGTCCCAATTCTTACACTGAGTTGACACATTCCAGCAACAGAAATCAGATGCACAACTAGTATTTCTAGCACAATTTTGCTCCTAATTCCTCATTATACGCAGTAAGCCTATATTAAATGCTTTATCATGTAGACTTACCGTGCTGTCAATATATGCTTCAGTCCATACTACATCGTGCTCTTGGTCAATAACCTTTGGTCGACTAAGAACATGGAGATATTCCATGACATTCTCTTGAACATCAGCTAAGGTAGAGATCTGAGTAAAAAACCCTGTGAAAACACAATTCCAAGTTATAAACCAGATAACAAATTAAGGAAGATTGCAACAAGGAGTATAATGTGTTTTCTGTCTCTCATGTTTTCTCTGCTTGTTTATTTCCAAAGAAGAAATGCAAAGAAGGAATGTTTCATAAGAAGCAGCAGTAATTATTGGTGAAAACAAGTCTGCAAAACCCTTGGCCAGTCTTGAAGGACCGGGTTCCAAATATTGCTATGAACCACTGCACTGCTTGTCCTAAACTCTCTATGTCCAGAAAACTTTTGTTGTTTAATGGTAAAGAAGCTGGGGGGTGGTGGGGTGGATGGGTGGGTGTAAATGCTTGTCCTGGGCTCAGCTGGGATAGCTAATTTTCACAGGAACCTGGGAAGGGGCATAGCCGGGACAGCTGACCTGAACTAGCCAAGGAGCTATTCCATACCATGTGACGCCATACCCAGTATATATATAGGGAGCAGGCTGGGGTGGGGTCTCTCGGCTTTCGGTGGGGGGAAGTGGCGGAGCGCTGGGTTCCGGGTGGTGAGCGGTTGCACTGTGCATCACTTGTTTTATGTGTTCTCTTATTTGTATCGTTATTGTTCTAACTTCTCTTTCTGTGTTGCCCCAGTAAATTGTCCTTATCTCAACCCTCGAGGTTCTGGGTTTCTTTCCTTTTCGTTTTTCTGGTTCTCCTCCCCATCCCACCGGAGGGGGGCGGGGGGGGCAGTGAGCGAGCGGTTGCGTGGTCCTTTGTTACCAGGTGGGCTGAAACCACGCCAGTGCTGCACACTTTAAAAGTTAGAACTGGTATTAACTTTGTCTAACAATGTCTCATCCAGTTTGTCTAGTTTCAAGAAACATTACAGATTAGAACTACAGTAATAAACCAGCAGCTGAACATGTTCTAAAATACTCATCCTTACAGAATGTGACTAAACATCAGATAATAGCAATATGTTATTTACAAATGGCAGGTCACAGAAAATGTAGACTACAACAGGAATTACTTGGCTTAGTGATCATGGCATTGTTAATCCTTTAAAACATCTCCTACAACCTGATAGCACTGAGAACAGCAGAGACCACAGCTATTTGAGCTGTCACCACTTCCTTTTCAGTGCTTAGATGTCAAGTATTTTTATACATCACAAACTTGGCATCTGGAGCCCACATCAGGCAAGGGTGACGAAGGACTGACAAATTTCAGTGCTATAGTTTCATCAGGCCTTATTTAAATGCATCACTTCCCATTCATAAACTTTGATTTTCTTTATTGAGAGAAGTCCAACATGGAATTTTCATGAAAGAGGCCTTGCTACAATTTTAGTCTTTTGACAAGATCACAGCTTCTGTGGAGCTGGAATATTAAGCTTCAGCAGAAAACATGGCAGCTGCAAAGAACTTTTGAACTATGTTTATTGTAGACAGGGCTAATTTTGGCAAGATTGCAAGGTGCTCTGTAGTCTGAATGTTAGAACTTTCTGATTCAATACACCAGCAAATAATTCATGCAGTACAAAATGAATGTGTCTACATATATTTAATCTGTGTATCAATTAAGACACAGTGTAAGAACAGATTTTATAGCAGAGATCTAGAAAATTAAATGAGTCATAGTAGTAGCTTAATGCATATTTTCAACTTAATAATAAAAAGCAGAGGTGGTATTCGGTTTTTTGCAAAACTGATTTGATTATACTATGACCTCAAATTTTCCTAGTGTAGTATTAATAATCATAGTATGGTATTCATACTGTTCAAACATTCAATATTCTGCTTAAGGAATTTTATTTATTTGATTTTTTTTTCTATTAAGTGCAGTATTGTGTGAGGATGTTAAGTGACTGCTACATATAGTATCAAGGTTTAATTCTTGCTTTAAAACAGGGCTAGTTTTTGTCTAAGGTTCTGAAAGCTTTTCCAGCCATAGAGTAAAATGACATAATTTTAATGAGGAAATCTGTACTTGAGAAATCAGAATTCTATGTCTATGATGGAAAAAAAAGCAAATTATAGTGTTCTTTCAGGAATTATCATCTTAGAACACTTAGGAGAAAAAACCAATGTGTACATTACTCTTTCTAAGATGCTATCTGCTCCAACTTTGAGACTGCTGATTCTCCCAAGTCAAAGTATGGGTTTCTCCCGCCTGTGAGTAATAAGAGACACTTCACTATCTGGTTCTTTTAATTTGGTGTAAATGTCAATACACAGTCAAAAAGTGCCAATATGAGCTATTCAATAGCGAACCTCATAAATGATATATATATGTGTATGTATGTATATATACACACTGTGGTTTATAATGCTTTTAATTAAGGATTCAAAATACTTAAGAACTGTGTGGATCACTCCTTGTACAGGTGATGACCTATATTTTCCTAAAGCAGTTCAGAGTGCCTGAATTTTGGTATGTCTCATTTCAGAAAGCTTAAAAAGAGAACCAATATTCAGAGGCCATATTCAGCACTGTTCACATGTTTGACATTACATACTCAAAAGAACAGGTCACTCAGAAATTCAGAAAAATTAAACAGAAGCACAAATAGACTAATCAGCCTTTGCCTTTCCTCCTCCATCTTAGACTGGTGTTAATGGCTATAAGTGAGGACTAAGGCAATAAAAGGAAACAGCACACAAAGAGCTCATTTCTCTGTAGGAGATTTAAAGCAGGGGACCTCCATGTACATTCATCTCTCCTTTTCTCCGTTTACCAAACACATACTTTCACTTGGCTCCATGGACAAGGTCTCAGTTGTCCTTAAAGAGCAGACTGAATCACCATTTTGTTTCAGTGTTTTCTATGCAATCTTACATCACCACTGCAATACTATTTGTTGTGTAAGCTCATGTACTTTTCACTGTGTATTGTGCCGGTACTTGCAGTTCCCTTACAACAAGTGTGCAAATTTACAGTTGGAGCAGAGATCTGCTTGCACTGAGTAGTGTACAGTGAACAATAGAACAGCACCTGCACTTAAACACTTAATATATATATAAGCATATTAAGCAATGCCTGAAAAGTCAGAGGAGATTAACTACTTGAAAAAATTTGTACTGTATCTAAGGTGATAGAAAGGTCTTTTTTAATCAAGCAGTATTTTCTTAACCATATAAGTTGAAATCACAATTAGTTAACACTTTTTAATGTCATACTTCATTAAAAACAAAATCTTAAAGACTCATTTAAAAAGCTCTTCAATATCTATGCCTGGAAAATTCTTTAATCACGGCCTATAAATTACCTTTGAGATAAAGAATACCGTGCTGTGAAATAAGCACGCATTCTGATTGCCTCCTGAAATGTTTTTATGTCCGTTTTTCAAGTGAAGAATTTTAGCTAGATTACTCAAAAAGAAAAAAAGAAACAGAAAACAGAACCCAATGTGAAACAGTCCGGTGTTGTGCCATACAAGTTTACACATGCTACAAGACACTGATAATGCTGAATATTTTCTTTTCTTTTCTTCTTTTCCTTCATTTAGAAGAGATCCATTTGGACCAGGTACACCCAACATGAGCAGAGACACCTGCTTGAGCACTTATTTGTAACTATTGTTCATATGGATGTGTATTGTTAGGTATTTCTTTTTGTAGTATTTCTGAGAATGCATGCTGTCATATCACAACTTACACAGAATTGTCCAGGCAGCATGCTACAGACAAAGTATATTTATTTCTTGTTGTAGTACTTGCAAACCATAACCCTAAACTGCACAATAGAGGAAACAGGTTTTTAGCCTAATTTCCTAAGACTAAAAGAGATAGTGAGTAAGTCTGAATCAATTTCATATAAACTTAGCAAAAAATAAAGGCCTCAAAGATAAGTGAAAATTTGTGACTACCCTGAGATTGAAAGAAGTGACAATGAGTACCCTATTTGGAAGCAGCCAGATGGTAAATCAGCACACATATACTGGCATGCATGTAGTCGCAGGCTAGCTATGCAGTGCTCCTTGCCCAGTAAATATGACAGCTAAAGAAGTCAAGGTTAGCAAATGGAAGAAAAAGGGATCAGTGTGAAAAAAATCCCACTTTTTTAACCATATCTGTGTTTCACAGATTTATTCATATATCAGGCCGCAACAGAAAAAAGTTGAAAGAAAGAGAGTGTAAAGGACATTATTCCTTTTAATCAGGTTTCTTCAAATATAACTGAGTTTAGTGAAATGTAAAAATTGCTGCTATAAGACACAACTATAAGGATTCTTTCTAGACTATTTTATAATGTGATCTCAGGGGTGGATTTCATTTGTAATTTCTGGGAATAGTTCACTTCTTGCATTGAAGATTTTGTCTGTTTAATCTCCTTATAAATATGGGTTGCGCTTTTGGAGCTTACATTAGAAAAATCCACAATGATTTTACAGTTTCTGTAACTCACGTAATATGAAAAATTACCTATATTCTGTGAATTTATGGTTCATCTATTTACTTTGTTTCTACAAAAAATTGTTTTCCTTAAGTGAAAGTGAAAGGAATTGCAAAAGCTACATGAATTATGTTTCCCATATTTTAATGCTTGTTCTAATATTTATTTAATGGGAAATCTCTACCAAAAGTTACTATATTATAGCTAGAGACAGCATTAGGTAACTTTCTCTTAGTTCATTTTCACTGTATATTTAGACTTTGTGTTGATTCATGTGTTTGTAGCTATGTGTAACAAATGCCAAACCTCACAAGAGTTAGCTTCCTACACTGCTAAATTTATCTCTCCTATCTAGAGATCAGAGGTACCTCATGGATTTAAAGACCTTACTCTTCCTATACCAAGGTTTAATCATCAGGTAAAGACATGCCCTAAAGTTCTTGAGCACAGCTGCTGAAGCAATGCAAGCAGTAGCAGCAAATCCATGCTTAAATTTCTGCATTCTAACACCTGCTTCTCAGCTCCCTGGTGTGTGAATTATGCCACCTTAGAGCCTCTTACAGTCAGTGCTACTCTTTTTTGCTCCCCAGCAGGAAAAAAATCCATGAAGGAAACGGGTAACATTTGGTAATGACAAGCATGAGATACATATAACAATGTGGTTAAAGACAGACACTAAGGCTCTGCAAGAGGGCTGCCTTTCCATACTACACAGTCCTTGCAATGTTTTTGGATAGCTTGTTTTTTTCTCTAAAACGTCCACCATCACACATAACTTTTCAAAATGCCTCCAATGGATTTTTTATATGGAGTGCAGTACTTTTCATTTTCCAGACACTGTGCAAATTAGTTGCAATGTTCTTGCAACTAATAAAATATCAGAATTTAAAAATTCTCTTTGGGTAGGGACTAAGGAGGGAATTCATTGTTTCACTGCAGCTGTAAAACTCCCATGGAGAATACCCTCCCAGCCCCCCCACCGA
>JANZLQ010000037.1:8746692-8775943 GCA_026212715.1 Elanus axillaris | reverse complement strand
TGCCCCCCCACCTAAGAGGCCTCTCAAGCAGGTGAACAGTATCTCTAGCTGGCTGCTTGCCACCCCCCACAAGAGCCCACAGTGCAGGAGGTGCTGGGGTCATGCTAATAATGGGAATGGATGTGACTGGGGCTTCCTGTACGCAGCTCTCCTCTGCTAATACAATAGTCCATAAATTGCTACAGCTGGGGCACAATTTGCCTCAGGGCTGATCTGTCCTCTGCTGGCAGTTAGAGAGCCTCTATCAGACTTCTGACAGGCAAAGCATTTTTCTCTACCTTGCTTTCTCAGACTCCGCTCCTTTGTACTGATGAATCCTTGCCTTTGTCTGTTTTACAATATGCCAACCACAGTGATAATTCATAATAAAAATTTAAATATATATATATATAATTAAAAGAGAGGTTGTCAAATTACTAAGGCAGTAGAGAATTTTACTGAAAAAAAAAAAGTTTAATCCTGGCTGTTTTGTTAGTAAGTAATGCATTAACCCCCATCTTTATAGCTTTCTGCTGGGAGTGACTACTGAGGGAAAGTCCGTGCTTACACACTTTAAAATGTGGCACGTGCATGCTAAGCACTAGGAAACTTTTATCTTTGTTCAATTCAGAAACTTAGTAAATCTTTATTCTTTTCTTTTATGTGCATTTGCTTATAATACAGAGGAGTAAATCACTGCAAATTTCACAAACTGCTCTAGAGGGACTTTGGCGGTTTTGAATGTTTTAATGTATTTAAAATGGTTTGGTGTTTTGCTTCATTAAGCCAACTCCCTCTAGATATGCTCTACTTATACATAAAAATGTAACAGAAAAACATGAGTGGGGTTTTTCAAGCTTTCACCATCAGAATCTAGAAGCTAAAGAAGTTTTGCAAGGTGGTATGAACTTCCCATGTGACCCATTTTCAAGTAAAGGACTGCTGTCCACAGTCCAGTCAGCTGGAAACCCTGCAAACAGCCTTCATCTATGTTGTGCTTCCAAGGGGAAAATCACTGCAAGGAAAATTGATTTTAGGGTCATTGACCCTCAGTGACAACAACATACTTTGGCCCACCCGTGCAAGTAGTAAACTGCAGTTCAGCCATTCAGCCAATCTTTAGACCAGCTTTACTACACTCCTCATCTGTTGTGCTGTAATCCTTCATTTCACTAAAAGAAAATGGATGAGCTGTAGCTGAAAATTGTAAGAAAAACTTCTAAATCCATACTGTCTGACATAATGACTTATGCTGTTTCTAATTGTGATTTTCAAAGCTATAAAAAAGTATTTAATTACTGATTAGAGGTAGAAGATTTTTGCCTTGTAAGTTATCAGAGAGCAGGTATTAAACCAAGAAAAAAAAATATAGAAGAAGGTCATTAAGCTGTTTAGCTGATTTGTGAGTAAGATTCTGACTCAAAGGAACATGGCTCTGAAAAGAACAAAGTAGTCCTGAAGAATGACAAAGGTGACCACTTTTCCCCCTCTGGGAATAAGGAAGACGTGGACCAGATGATCTGGTAAGGCAGTCTCTGTTGCCTGGTCCTAATTTCTGAGTTGCTGTACTTAGATCTTTATGAATCTGTAGAGCTGGGCTAAAAAGCTAAAAGATTTTGTTGATTAAATTGTCTTCAAAAAAGATGCTTCAAAGGATTCTTATACTATTATTTAAACTAAATTATGGTGTAATATTAGCTGATTAAGACAAGACTTCAAACTGAGTAATTTCCATCAGCTGGACATAACAGTAGTTAAAGAAATAATGACTAAATGGATAGCACCTGATGCAATTCATCATAATATAATGTGGCACAACAGGAAAAAAAAGAACTTTTTTTTTTCCCCTCGGGGAAAGGAAAACCTGAAGATTAATTAGGGGGGTTGGGTTTTTTTCAGAATCATTCTTACATATATTTGTCAATCCTTTTACTGTAGCATCTCAGTGTCTTACATATTTTAATGCTTCTTCCTTAAAGAATATAAAACTGTTTTTTCAATTACACTGTCAGTTCCTCAAGGGACAGAATGTCTGGTGTTTTACATACCATGCCTAACTCAACAGGACTTGTACCCAATGTTCTTAGGAACCAAACTAACTCTGACTGCATAATAACAGTTATATTTTACATACCATGCCTAACTCAACAGGACTTGTACCCAACATTCTTCAGAACCAAACTAACCCTGACTGCAAAATAACAGTTATAACAGAACAAATGCTTTGAAATTAAAGTTTGTTCCCTGAATAAAAATTTAGGATCACATAGTTTAAAAGCTTCATATATATTTTAAGAAAAATGTAAATTTCAAATTGAGTTTTTACTTTTTAAATTGTATGCTACAAGATAAATAAGTCTTCTCCTTTCCTGGAAACAAAGAACCCAACCTCTCTGATTAGATGTCAGTGACACCATATCTGTAGAAGGGTCAGATATGCAGGAAGGCTCAGTAATAGGGTTTTGAAAACAAGGCTCTCACAGTTAAAGGTTAACCAACCTTTGTTAGCACAGGCCATCCACTTCAGGTTATCAGCAAAAGCAGCTTCTCTTCCAATCAGATAGGTAAAAATACGAACCTGAAAGCACAATGCAAAAGATCAAGTCAATTAATACTACATTTAAAACTTACACAGGGGAACTTCAGATACAGATGTGTAATTCATATGGATAGACCCTTTTTAAGAAAGTATTACTGGTTAAACAACACAGTAGGTTAAAAGATAATAAATAAATCTCTGCCAGTAATGTCTTCATGACAAAATGCGGCTTTTGTTCTATCTACAGAATGGCTGTTCTCTTTGGATGTTTTTAATATCTGACATTTAACTAAAGTTATGGTTAAATGGTTAAACTGAAACCATTGGGGTACAAGGCAAAACTGCATGTTTTAGACAAATCTATTCTGCACTTATGAATTCAGAAAATTGCTATGGTGTGGAGGAAAAGGCACTTAATTAGCAAATACTTCTGTAGATAAAGATCTGAAACACCAGGCAAGTAAATTCCCCTCAGTTTTCAAGGTTCATATGACACAGTACCTTTGTCAACTTAAAGACAGGTACCCACAGGTGGCACTTGTGCTATCAAGTGATAAACAGCAGAATGATGTGCAAGGTTGCCACATTTCCCAGACAGAAATACCTGTGCAAAAAGCCATGCAGCTGGTCTATGCGTGTGCATGCACACAGACATACCCAGAGACCTTAATCCAGAAATCCTAGAAAATTGCCAATATCCTTAAAATTCTGCCCAGATAAAATTTCTTGGCAGAGAAGAAGGGCATACTTGGGAAATGCTGGATGCAGGGTAGGCCTTGATAGATGCTAAATGATACTACTTGTTTCTCTGGATTCCACTGTTCCATGTTATAACACTTATATCCAAAACTGTGGTTTTGAGCAGCTTCAGACAGCTGCCATTTAGAAAGCAAAGGAAAACTTCCAGTGAAATATATCTCTCTTTACTGTACCATTTTCTCCATTCTTTCTTATCAGATAGAGATAGGTTCAGGGTTGTGTTATTTTAAAGGCCTTGAAAACAGCTGCAAATTTGTCTTCACAGTAGGATGATGACAGCATTTTCTACCTCATACCTTCTGCTCTCAACCTCATTCTATACATGGGAAACTACAGAAGGATAATCAAGTGGGTTTTAGCTAGATAACTGGGGAGGGGGAAAGGAGCGTGTTGTCCAGAGCTTCCTCTACCTTACTAATACAAGTTTGCGCAGCACTTGCAGTCCTTCTGTTCAGGTTGGGTCTGTAACCACCCATGTGTGTGCTGAGCAAGGAAATCACTGTCCTGGGTCCCAGCATATTCCATCTAGAAATCCCCCACAGTTCCATACCTTCTTCATCTACCATCTGATATAGCTGTGTAAGATGGAGCATGGTGAGCCTTGCTTGATCCAACTAAGCTCTCGGCAAGAGAACTGGGAATAGCACCTGACAGCTACAGCTAAGGCTTGTATTCTGCCCACTGTAACCCTTGCCATGCTAAGGTTTATGCCTCTCATTCCATGTGCCTAAATTTCCACAATCATTTTCCCATTCCCTAATGATTTGTCCAGGCAGAAGAGGCCAAGTGGATACTGGACCATATTAGCAAGATGAATACAAGGTGATTATTCCCCTCCCTTCCATTGTAAGAGGACATCTGGAGTACTGAGCTCAGTTTTGGGTTCTCCCATACAAGACAGACACTGACTTACTGGAAAGGACAGACTCTTCTCGAAGATGGACTCTAAGCAGACAACAGAGCAAGGGACAAAAGTCAGAAGAAGGCCCTAAACAATTCTGATTTAACATAAGGAAAAACATTTTTATCATGAGGGTGATAAAATATTATAAAACATCACCCAGAGATGCTACAGAACCTACATCCTGGGAGATACTCAAAATCTGACTGGACAAGTTCCTGAGCAGCCTGATCTAACTTCACCTGCTCTGAGCAGGGGGTTAGACAAGATGATCTTCAGGGGTCCCCATATGACTCTATGAAATTAGCAGTATTTTACACAAGAGATTAAAGATTTGATTGATGTTGTAATGAAATAACTTGTTCTACATTTTGTGGATTTTGAAGATAAAACAAAGATTATGTTAGGACTGCAAATTGACAATTTGTAGCTGCAAACATGGTGCTATCATTACGTATGAGAAGAAAGAAAATTATGAACTCCATATTGTAACACTAAAAATTGTAACTAAACCCCACATCAGATCCTTTTGTCTTTTTATCAGTATACTTAATAGAATCATCATTATCCAAACTTTTTTACAGAAGCTCTGTTATCATCATTAAAAAGCTGTACAAAACAAACTATCCTCCAGAACATTTTATTCAATAGCTAATTAGGTCTCACATTCACAAAATAGACACGCTTAAATTATACAGAAAGTTAATTACACAGAAAGAAATGTCATGATATGAGAAGTTTATGAAGACCTCTAATTTAATTCATTTGCAATTAAAAATAATCAAAGAATTAAATTTCTTATAGTTTTTTCAATTAGCACTTTTTTATTACTCACAGTGAGACAAAAGAAATTATTTGTAGAATACAGCAACTTTATATTAAGCTCCCATAGTTTTTTTCACAGAATAATTTTAAAATGTCTTTGAAAGTTTTCCTCTTTACGGTTAGTTGCAATACTATATTCCCTCACTTCCCTTTCATCCGTTTTCGTAATGGCCAGATCTTGTTTCTAGGCATGCATAGTGTTTGGCATTATTATCATGCTCAGATTTCACTCACAAAACTTTTCCCAGTATTTCAAACATAAAATGTACATAGAACTCAATCATGATTTATATAATTTTAAAAGTATACACACTGATTCTATAGTGTTGTTAATTAGTTTGAATCAAACAGTATACATAATCCTACTCTAAGACTCTAAAGAACACAGCATTAAACAAAAGAATGGTAGTTTTATGTTTTGTTGATGGATAAAAAAAGAATTAATAAAGAAAATATTTATTCTCTAAACACACGTGAAAGGGCATAGTGAGATTTATATCCTCAAAATACAGCATAAATCACTGTCACAGTTTATCTTCCTGAAAATGCTGCTCGAATATAGCCTATTGTGAGACTGAATACATCTGAGAGATTTGTATTTAATGATCTGCTTTAATCTATAAAGAATCAAGCTACTACACTGTGTTTCTAATAAAAGGAGACCAGCCTTATCTAAAAGGATGAGCAGTAAACATGATAATAGGTGCAGGCAGCAAGCTAACTAAGTTAAACCTACAAAAAAAAAAATTTCAACAAATCAGTATCATAGATCATCATGAGGAATGGGCTGCCTCTGTGATACTGTTGCAAGGATTTTAATGATCTTTCTTGGAGTACATTTTACACATATAGTTTACTTGGTATGCAGTTTTGCTGAAAAGTATTTTAAGCATCATAAAAAATACTGCTAATTGTTTGGCCTTACTTGAAAAGATAAAAATAAAATCTATAAAGTAGAGAGCTAGCACTGAAGATGAGTGATCAGTTTATTAAGGGCTGCTTACCTTCTCTGTCGCAATGAGTTATGTATTTCTCTCTATGCACTTTTCACTGTGCATGTTACATAAAAGATGTTTACCAGAGTTAACATGAAGTATAAAATCTTTTATGAAATGAAATATAAGGTAAACTATACTTTTAAAATACCATTTCTATACTGCTCATTACTTATTAGAATGACATTATTCATAGTAGTGTCATAAGAAAATAACCATGTAAGATCACAGGAAGGTATTTTAGTTAAAAATAGTGCCACTGATACATTGAAGTTTTTCTTTTACATTGACCTTAAAGATACATTAATAGGTATTATGAATATTGTATAATAGTCTGTTCAGAACAGTGAGAAAAAATCCTGAAAATCAGCTCTGATAGCAAACAACTTTGATTATAGGTCTACTTCTAAATGTTTCATTTGAACATTTCACTGAACCCACCACTGTAAACTAAATTCACTCTGAGCTTGCAGTGGGAGTTCCTAACCATTCACTGTAGACATAATTTTACAAAACAAATGCTTGCCATATTATTTTCTGATTTCAGAGACCACAGCCATAGCTTAGGTAATAAATGATTACAACTGAAACTTGCTTGAATATGTCTACATTTTAAATCCCAGTTTTCAAAGCAAATTTAGATCTACATATCTTTTATACTTTATACTTTTTTACTCTTCTGGATAGGTATTTTATGTAATAATTCTAGATGTGCTGGTACTATCCATAGTATAATACCAATAAATAGAGACAAAATTACTGTGGTCATATACCTGTTTTTCTGCATCTAAATAAAAATATAACTAAGTCAATATTACAGAAGTGCTACATTAATTTAGTAGGATAAGTTCAAATTACTTCAACTCCCGCATGTGGACAAGACCTATGCAGCGATGGGCTATGAATGCTGCAAAAGAGGACACACTGTGTCATAGTTACCACTGAAATTGTCATTTTAAATTGACTAGACATTAGGTACCAGATTTATTATCCATCCATATTCTCGGATACCATGAAAGATGAATGTTTTTAGGTAAGGACTGTTAGTAGTGACCACCAAATTTTCTTCTTTGTGTATCTGAAGTAATTGAACAGAAAGTGTGTCAGAGCAGTTCTGTTCTGCAAAATGTTCGCATGAACTATTTTAGTCAAACAATCCAGATATAGCACTAATACTGTATACTCTACTGATAAATATACTGATAAATACATAGATGAGGAAGTATAAAGTGTCTCATTCTATGGTTTTTACTGGACCATAAAGTAAATAACACAATAGAAACTATGAGCTTTAATAAGTATACACACTATATTGATACATATAAACTGATACACCTGTATCAGTGTCTCATGGTACAACACTTAATGTTCAGACGCTAAAAATTCTTTTGAATCGATATGAAGAGAACATTTTAGACAAAGCAGACTGAATAAATTCAAAGGTGTTCTGGGCCAGTCCCAGAAGATCCAGTAACAACATTTACATAGTCTACATATGCTCTGGCTGAGTATAAACCAAATGAGAAAAACACATTTCAATATCCAAGTGCTGTGACTAAATCAAGAGACCATTTTCATCTGACAAGGAATCTGCATCAGAGGGTATAAGTACCTCTCTGGCAAAAAAACACATAACAAAAAGAGAACCCTTCAGTTCTGGATAATTTTGAAAGCTTTGTAAGATATCTGAGATATCGGAATCAAAATATTTTCAATGTCTGACTTGTAAATTATGATATCAACTATATTAAGGCTTAACATGAACTGTTAGCTGTGGAGAAAGGCAATATTCTCAGACAGAAGCACTAGTTTTGAATTGTTATATCCTATCTACAAAACTGAGAATTGTAGATAATGTCAGATTCACTGAATGCAAAGCAAGGCTTACTCCAAGAGCAAAAACTTTAGTATTTCAAACTATACTTGCTATTCCTGCATAGTATGTAGCTCTTACAGGTCTGCCAGAGACTACCATTTTTTTAAGCCAATGTTCACAGAAAATTGAGTGACAGCTCCACAGTAACATTATAGAAACTGAAAGGACAGTGGAACTAGAAATTTTAATAGAGTTTGTGACTTTTTCACTTCATATTTTTCTCAAGTGGGTGTTGAATGGCAAAGAATACTATTTGAGATTGATGTATTTTAATTATCTTTAAAACAGCAGCTGTAGAAACCTCCCATATATTACTTTGTTATTGTGTCTCATTCCTGACCTAGAAGGATCACCTCTGGGAAAGAGCACTCCGTTTCGTTAGTATTCTTACTAAAAGATTGCTGCATAAGCTCAAATGATTCTGAACTGTAGAATCATATTCATATTAAGCAACAGACTAATTTGAACAGTGCATTTTATGACAGTCAGCTTCTATGTGCATGATTGCAAATTCTGGTCCAAACCACTAGTCCATAGTGAGCTAGTGAAAAGTGGCACAACATGTCAACAGTTGTCACAAATTGTATTGGTAATTATCCCATGTACACAGCAGAATTAAATAATATTAAGGCACTGAACCACCAAGCCAAGTAGTTCAGGCAAAACTGAACACAAATCTTACAGTGAGTAAATTATTAAAATCAACAGTAGATACTTAACTGCATATATTATTTTTAACTTGCTATCTCTCTGGTGTTCCAGTCTTTTTGTTTTACGCTCCTTTTGCCTTACCTAGGCACAGATCATGGTTTGGATTACACAGGTGGCTTGCTTTTTATTCTTCATTGCACCCCCACAAATTTTGAAAAATAAGAGAGTACTGTTAATAAGTTTCTTGTTTTTACAGCTAGGGAACATTCTGAAGTTTGAACCTTTAAACTCTGGACAGACAGCTTATATAAAATCTCTGAGATTTTATATAAGTGTGCATACACTCAAGCATTATTAGTGAGTAAACCTAAGAATGATGATTTAAATGACAGTTATTTCAGTGTTAACTACTTCATCTCTTCTATCCACTTAACAGTTTCATCCATTACGCATGGACTAATCTGCAGTCACTGAACTGTCCTCACCTCTGAAACTTCATTTAACTAGCTGCATAACGAAGAAAATAGGGACCTTCTATCCAGGGACCATCTTCTGTCTATGTTAAGCAAGACGAATCAATCTGCAAGATTCTACACCCTGGAACTGTGAAGTTACATATTCATGCCAAACAGCTGGTAAAACAGTATTTCCAGAAATTTAAAATACAGTGTGGGAGGGGGAAAAGGACTTCTGCTTGTAGCTGACAGTGCAGACCTTTCTTTGCAGCTGCAAACTATTTCAGACACCTTCATCAAAATAGTCTTTCCTTTCTGGCTCAGCAAGAAATAAAAATAGTACTGTGGAAAGAGCTATGGAATTTAAGTTTTAAGTGGGATATAGGGATGAAATTCAAGTTCCCGTACTTATAAGTTATGGTGGTCCGGGAACACCCCAGCTAGTTTCTGCAGAGATGAGCGAATGGACTGATTTGGAACAATGGATCAACGTGAGACTAAGTGATTATCCAAACTCCTAAGCTGCCTCACCACAAAGAACTGGCTTAATTGTTACAGGACATCTCAAGGTGGGAATTTGGGACGGTCCTGGAGGTTTTTCCAGGCAACTAATGCTATGGCTAGACCACCTGATAGGCACTATTTGTATACTTCTAGGTGTTAATTAGCTACTTTGCTGAAGAATCTAGCCATCCCAGAGACTTCTTCAGGCAATTCATGCTGTAAAATTGACCACTGTATAGGGAAAAGATACTTGCATATTATCATAGTAGAAAGCTTGAGGAACAGTCACATAGGAGAGTCTTTTGAACATACTTCAGATAGTTAGGAAATGTTTTGTACATAATTTGAGATAATAAATAGCAATGAATCATTCCTGTGCTGGAATAGCAATATACAACCACAGGCCAGCTGGAGATTCAGCAGAACAGCAATTCAGAGCACCTTACCCAATACAGCTGAAGACACTGCTGCAAGGACCCATATCATCTAGCATGTGACCATCCTGTTCAAGATGCTTGATTCCCCACTTGAGTATTACCTTATCCAAAGACCCCCCTAAATGGTTTAACATTCTGATCTTCACAACAGTCTCAATGGTTCAGTGATCAAAGCACTGATTTTCATTTGATCAACAGCTAAGAAAATGACAGTAGGAGCAGATGAGACCAGAACTGGTCTAGATTTGATTTACCTGCTGTAATTCAAGATTCACAAAAGCAATTCTCTAATTGCCTGAATTTTGTGAACCTAATCATGAAAAAGGCTGCCATTTATTTAGGACTCTTGTTAATAAACAAAGTTTGTTAATAAAACAAAAAATCACTGGTCTCCCTTAGCATATATTAACCTGTGTTGCATACTGTCATCTGAAAAGTGAAGATGGGCATCCAGAAAAAGGACAACTCATTTTTGTATTGATGTTTCTTTTCATACTCTGCCTAAACATATTCGTGTATTATCTAAAAGGCACTGAATATTTACACAGGCTAGTATATTAAAAAAAAATTTGGTTTGTTTATCTTTGATTAAAAGCAGAGCAGAATTATTAATAATTTTCATTAAGACCTGGTGCCACTCCTCTAAATACAACCCCAGAGCTATATTCTCAAAGTCTATTGCCAACAAAAAGCAAAGTTCTGTTTCACTCTCTTTGAATATGACTAAGAGAGCCTATGGGAAGAATACAGGGAAACAGAGCTTAAGGTGAAAAGAAAAATGTCATTTTGAAACTCTCACGTACAGCTCTTCCAGGCAGATCCATTTTTCTATTCATAAAAATAGCATTATGGAGGTACCCCATTTTTTGAAAGTTAACTAAGAGGTAAAAAAATAAAAGGGGGGGGCAACTAAAACCAAAAGTTAACTTTACAAGCTCTCATTTTTGGTGGCAGAATTGACAATTATATCACATTCTAATTTGCCAGGGTTAACTTCTGATTCTATTCTTTTGCTATTTCAGTTTTATGTTGTAAATTACTTGTCTCTTCAAACCAGTTCCTCTTTCTGTTGATTATGAATTTTTCATGCTCCATTTCTCCTTATCCTTTGTTATAGTGGAAATATTCTTAAAATTAGTTAGCCAGGATAAACTTATAAACTCTTCATCTTTTAAGCTTCAATATCTGGCTTCTTTTCCTTGGGGTCCTGCTGCTTTATAATTTTCTGATGTCTTTTTTAGGTTCAAACTCCAAAAGTAAGTAACCTAAACTTACTTCCAAATTTAGAAAGAGCTTGAGGATTTATTTACGCTTCCACTGCTTCCCTCCCAACATTACACTGTGCCTCTTGCCACTTCAAGATTTGTCTTCAATATCACTCCTCCTTACATAATCCCATCTTCCTATTCCTCCCTCTCCAGCATCCTTTTGTACAGCTCTACCTCAGAAGACACCAATAGGAAAAGGGGAAATCAATGCTGCAGTTGGTCCCTGTGTTAAGGAGATGGCATTACCCCGCCACACTTTCCTGTGAGGAACAGCCTGGATGCAGTCATAAAGGTTTTTAAGAGTCATACTGGATCCATTCATCAAGATCATTAAGATTCACATTCAAAAAATCTGAACATGCAACAAGTCTTTGCACAAGCAACCTTTCTAAATCTGAAAAGGGGGGAAAAAATGGGTTTGTAAAAGGTATCAGTTTTTGAGATGTCTTATAGCTTCTAACTTTAACCTACACAGGGACAAAGCAATCCAAAAATGATACACAAATTCCAAGTGTACTCCAGTGTATATGGTTGCAAAGGGCGTTACATACAGGGCAATGAACAGGCATGGTAAAAGAGCAGTATAAATACAACTTCACTCTAGAAACTTCACCTTATCTATGAATGTCTTCATAGCTCTTTAATTTTAGTTCTTTTTTTTTATTAGGAAGTGGTGAAAAAACAAGTTAAGGATCTATCTGCATTGTTAAGTTAGCAGGAAATTCCATTAAGACAATGTTTTAAATGAGTACACAAAATTCTGCTGATGGGGTTTACAAAGCCCTGTGATACAATGCAAGATAGCACTAGTACAGTATCTTCCACCCTGTTAGAGACCTTCATGCTATGAGGTGCTGAAAGACTCAACTGACGCTGCACTCAGTGCAAGGAAGCCATGAAATTGAAGCCATTACCTCATGAAACTGAATCCTTAAGCATTAAGTTACTCCGTAAAAGGTTCTTCATTGTTAATTTTTCTCCTGTAGTATTTAAAATACCTTTTTTGGAAAAGTTTGCATTTATACATTTCCTCATGTTTTCCCCTTCCTGCAATTGCACGCTGTACCCAGACAATTTTATAACAGTGTTTTCTATTATAGTGATGTCCAAAACACAACACATTGTACCCTAAATGCTGATGGGGCAGTTAAACAACCCCTAAATAATTAATAGGTCTATTTAACTGGAAAACAAGATGTTGTAAGCAAAGACAGTAACAAAGAAAAACAATCTGTCTGGGGATCATCAAGCAGCTGAGCTCTGCTTTCCCAAACATCCGCATCCCCAACAGCTCTTTGTATAGACCTACCTCAGAAAATACGTGCAGGAAAAAAGGAAATCAGTGCTGCAGTTAATCCCTTGTGGTTGGGACAGCATTACTATGTCACACTCGCCTGTGAGGAGCATTTCTAGATCTACCCTCTAGATCTAGGGCTACTGAGGGTCACTTTTAGAAAATTCAAACAAGCTACATGTTTTACATAAGACATCAAGTGAGGATATTTCTTCTAGCACTGAAAATGCATTGACATCTTTTATTGATTTACAGAAGAATAATTTCCCACTGTCAAAATTCACCCAATACATTAGGAATTCAGTTAGCAGAGGAAGATGAGATTGTGCTATTTTACACTTTGCAAGAATGCAGGTGATGAGAAAGTGTCCAACACCATATTAGCACAAGGCTTATTGCTTCCCTAAAGGAGTTTGATGGTTGACATAGTCCTGAAAGGAACAAGACATCTCAGGCCTCTTACAGGGGGGACAAGTTCTAGCTGCTTTATACATCCTGAATTATTGGTCACAGAGAACTGGGCAAGGCAGTTGAGCTTCAAATGGTACAGCAGGAGCTTATCACTAAAGAATTCTATGTAAAGATTTGGCAGAGCAAATAGCGCTTATTAAATAACCATTTAAGATTTGGCATTAACAGCAGAATAAAAATAAAACACAAAATAGGTCTAAGAAACATCTAATACTTTCTAGTTTATCTTTCCTGCTTAGTGTGCAGCATGTATTAATGATGTTAAATAAACAACCAATAATGTACAAAGTGCAGTATACCACTATATATCCTGAATGTAGTAAATTCTTCTTAGCAGTTTAACAGTTAATTCAGCAAAGAAAATTCTCATAGATTTTGAGAATATGGAACTTTTGGGCCAAGGTGATGTCTAGAAAATGACATCCCAGAGACTGCTTTTCAAAAAGTTACGACTACATGAAAAAAAAAACAAACAAAGCATGAGATTACCAAAAACCATCTTGTTACCTTCACTGTAACTTTTACTCTCAGCACAAAATATAACATTTCTCCCACATTTACAAGTTACTTTGAGACCAATGGGTTAAGTGTATTATAAGTATATCAGATATATCTCTAGAATGCTTATAAAACCTTTATACAGTACCTCCAAATATTGCATATATAGTACACACTTTTACTGAAAAACTATTTTAGAAATATTTTACTGAGTTTTAGAAAATTTTATTTATTCTACATTTTATATCCTACCACTGTTAATCCAGCCATGGTACAATGTGTTCAACTATATGGGGTATGGAGGGAGAGGAAAATTTTAACTTGCACTTCTATAACTTCCAAAAATTATCTAACATCATTTTTCTATCATAACAATGCTACTATTTCAAAGTAAAATATGGTATTATTTATTGGAACTAGGAACAAGTTCTGTGTTTTCATCTGAAAAGCTAAAGAAAGTTTTGTTTCCAGTCCTGATATGCAAAATTCCTGATCAGTCATTACAAACCATTAACAGCCAAGCCTAGATGAACTATGGAAGGATAGTTAAACTATACCTATTACTGTCATTCTTCAAAATGCTGGTGTATTCGCTGATATGTAGAACAGATATTTTCTTCCTTAAATGCAAAATAGCAGTCTAAGCAAATTAAATTATCTGAATGAAGAGGAGAAGAAGGGATTAGAGCAGAAACTATGACATAACCAACTTTCTTGGATATAACTGAAACTTCTGTGGAAAAAGCAGACTCATACAATTTCTGCTACTACATTACTTAGCTTTCTTGTATATAAACTAATATGTTTTGCACGAATCCATGAGAAAAGTTCAAAATCAGACTAAATTTTAAGTAACCAAATACTGCCAACGTCTCCACTTCTGTTATTAGATAATTCCAGGATGTAACATAGAACAATGGTAACTCATTTGCAGTATACTTCACTGTGCATGGCGCAGACACAGATTAGAGGATGACATAATGGATAAAGCACTGGCCTTTCACCCTTGGGATTTTGTCCAGCCTGCAGTCCTATCAGATAATGGGTTTGGCGATCTCCACTAGTCTCTTTTGGACACTAATCCCCACTACAGAATCTCTATAATTCATCATATAATTTAATACACCTGGCAACCTTACCACCAGTTCATTCTTTTGTTACATAATGGCCCAAAGTGAAGTCAAGGGTGCTTAATGCTCTGACAACTGGCTATTATCTCCCATAACAGCTGATTTTGAGGGGATTATTGCAGTCATAAAACATTTTATAAAAAATGGCAACTGGGAAAGCAGTGTAACAAAATAAGGTGATATTTAGAAGTTTTATCACTGATTTTCTACCAATCTGTAATGGATTTTCTAGCATCCAAAAAATGCTGGAGAGGAAACTTGAGATTAAAGGTACAGATCACAAGCCAAGAATCTGAGGGCTGAACAAGGTTATAGCCAGAAAACTGACTATTTTGAAGTTACAGATGCTTTTTTTTTGTCTTTTTTTTTTCTGTCAAATAGACAGTATATTTCTTCTTTGTCTCAATTATTAGTTCACCTCTTCCCTTTATCAGCATTCTTCCCTTCTCACTTTTAAGTATTTCACCACTGTTATACTCCAGTTTTAGATCCACAGCCTTGTTCACAAATGAACAAGGGACTTCATTGCTATCAGGACCAATTGCTGACGATGTAAGTGAACCTTCAGGCAAGACAAAGGGGACCTGTATTCAGTTTATGGCATAAGAAATCAGCTTAGTGAAACTGTGGGAAAGGTTAGGAAAATTATGAGCAGTTAAGACTCCAATCTAAACTACAATGGCATTAACATATGAGCAAACAGACAGCAGTACCAAGGTACTCATAGTCAAACAAATTAGCATGCACAAATCTCACTGGAAATAAGAATCAGTTCTACAAATTTGTAAAAAGGCTTTAAAAATTTCACCAGCTAAAATCTAAGAGAATGTAATTGTTGTCTGAGCACTAAATCATGTTACCAAAGGCAGAATGATTTGGTAGACATCAAACTGTGGAAAGATAATTGAAAAAAATATCAGATCCAGGGTCCTTCTGGGCTTTGTAGTAGGTCCACCCAGCTACATCTGTGCAATGCCATTTTATATAGTATGGGGTAGTAGCACTGGATGCTATATATTTAAAAAACAAAATTGTTTCACAGAATAAATTTCACACAATGAAAAAAAAATCAGTAAAAGCCAGAAAAATTTGAACCATAGCCACTCCTGCTCTGACTGAGAAATTACTAAAAATGGCCAGTTGAATAAAATATGATCTGTTTCATGGAAGCTTTACAGAATTGTGTTGAAGTGAGCTTCTGTATTTTATGACTCGGGATGACATCTACCTGTCTTTTTTCATGCAGACTTGACTTGGGCAAGCTTTCCTTCACTACAAGGAGATATAAATGCCTGCCTGTGCTTTGAACCAACTGTTTTAGGTAAAAGTCAATTTGGTGCTGAGCTCAACTTTGTAAGCTTAAGTTTGGTTCTGTACAACTGAATTTTAGTTAGTTTTTATACTAACTTCAGTCGCAAAATGTTCAAGTTCTAGAAATTCAACCCTCAACAGGAAGATTTTTATAATGTAGCACAGAAAACTGTAGTGAGACCTACTCACAGAATGCAAAGAATTTTGCAAATTACAAGCATAATATAATAAAACTGAAGGCTTTATTTACAAGAACAGGGAAAAAGTTTCATATCGAATTTTAAGATTACTTTACTAATTCATCGAAGCCAAAAATCCACCAAAGCAAAAGCTGCAAAGGTAGATACCGCTCTGATGGAACAGCAGACCCACTGTTTGGCAAACTCTGGTAGGAATGTGTGTTTATTGTTGGACTTCCTGTGAGTAGAAGCACTAGAATTTCTTTAAGAAAATCTTTGTGAAAATGCTGAGTTAGTGGGTAGAAAAATAAATGAGATTTTACATAAAAACTGTCTGCTATGCTGAAAAACATTTAATCCTTCAGACACTGTGTATATACACCATGAATTGTTTGAAACATCAAAGTGTCACAGCAAAGACATTAAATAGACATCACATTCCTTTATCTTGACACTTCAACTAGCTGAAGGCAATTGCTGCTCAGACCGTCATAGTATACCAGTCAGTATTAAAATTACTACACAGCCTTTATTTTATCTTTGATTTAAAATTAAATTTAGCTCTACTTTATCATTTTTGTAGCCCTACAGCATCCATGTGTTCTCACAGTTAAGTCAAGTCAAACTAAATATTTAATACACTGTTCTAATTAGCTACAAACTATTACCTGATTTAAGTCTGTAAATGAATGTGAAAAGACTCTGGAGGCCTAACGTTAACCTTCATCCACTCCAGTTATATGAGAGAAATTACAGGCTCTAATTAGACCCTTTAAACTGCAAAGAAATAGAATTTTCATAACCAGCTTATTAAAAAACGAAGGCCCCCTTGGGACAGGGCAAATTGCTTCTACCCTGATCCGTTTATCCTTGTACAACACCATACAGAAGACTCATGTTGTCTGACTTACACAGCTCATATTTCTCCCAAATTAACGAGCACTCAAATTATTCCAGCTGCCCCCTTGGCACAGGGAAAAATTGAAAATCCATGGCTGCCAAGTGACGTGTATAACCCAGCTGCTAAATAAAATGTGCTTAAGGGGACACAGCTGTTGAGGTGCCTATTTACATTAAAATAAGTCCATGGATACAGAACAAATGCCTAAAGACAGCAAATAGTGTATAACACTTTGTTTAACCCTTTCATTAAACCAGGTCACAAAAATTTGCAGCATCATTTAAAGGCTAGACATAAAAGCATGGTCTTTTCACTTTATGATTCATTTCTTCTCATTTGTCTAATCTTGGAAACTTTCTCATTGCCTTTTGCAGAACTGGTAAATTCAGAGGAATCACATTAAATAGCACGGTTCACATGTCAGAAAGGGCAGCTGATTTTTCAAAACAACCCTACTTGGGAAAAATACAGAAAATTTAACTCCATTCCCTGCTCTCCAAACACGTGTAATGTGATGATAAGCATTATTTTCAAGACAGAAGAACTTCTGAAAATGATACTTGCAGAAGATTTACACAGACTTGTAGAGTCAGACCAAAAGGAGACTATTACATTTTTGTGCCTTAACCTACCCAGGCTGCCAACTCATTTCCACATGAAATTGAGGATACTAGGTATTATCTTTAAAATGCTAAGTAGTACAGGAAATCTGTTCTGTAAGTTAACTGTCTTCTAAAAAAATTCATGTGATTCATCGACCACATTTTTTAAATGTGGTCTAAAACATGACTGTAATCCCACTGACTTGAAAATTACCCTGCCAGTTGAGGAGCCGTTGAAATAATAGGGGCCAATACCATGTTTCTCTTTACTAATCAGGAATACTTGGCCAAAGGATGCCTTAGATCTAGCACCAAAATCCAGTTTCAAATTCTCACAGTCGAAAACTCTTTCTTTATTCAGTAAGTATCTATGAGGTCCAAGCCATAAGAAAGTGTGTATGCAAGCTAACTCTAGCAAATAGTATACAAAAACCAGCAGATAATGCAAAGAAAGTTCAAGTAGTCAGTCAGTGGTTTGTTTATTTTATCCTTCCCCAGAAAATTTAACTTGAGCAGTCTCTACAACACAAGTATTTTTAACCATGGGATTAGGAGCTGAGGTCATATTTGGAAAAGAAGGGTAGACAAATAAGATGTGTTTAAATCTATGAAGCCTTATAGAATTTCCCACAGAGTATTCAAGGAACTAATCAAACGAATCTTTAAGCCATTAGTGAATATTTCTGAAGATCTGTGGGCAGCAAAATAAGTGCCAAGGACAAGAAAAGGGAAATATATTTTCGAATCCAAGAAAAAAGGAAAAAACCTGTAGAATTACCTCCTAGATTTTTACTACCCAGAAAGACACTAACAAAAATGATTAAACAATCAATTCACAAGTATATACCACATAATAACAGGAAAAGAAATAGCCAACAGTCAAAGCTATTCTGTCAAACCAGTCTGATTTCCTTTTATGACAAGTATCTTTTGTACTACGTAGGAGAAAAGAGGCGAAGAAAGATATCTTAGTTAAATTCTGTAAGTATTTTTAGGAGAAGTATGGTCACCCACACCAATCTAGGACTCATAGGCGGCATACTATCCATGAGAGCTTCCAACTGGGATTGACAAATATATAAGCCACAGCAAGTTACCTGCTCAGTAATGTTTGTCTACCTCTAAGGACTACTAGCCTAATGAAATGAACATAAGGTGAATGCACTTTTCAGAGAGGTGTACTCTCAAAGTGTATTTATTATTGCCATATTAGGAAGTTAATTTGGTGGAGGGGGGGAATGATCTGGCCTGGACCGAGTGCAATTTAATAATTTGATTCAGGATTTAGATGACTGACTGAAGAGAATACTTAAAAATTTGTCAAATGACACGAAGCTGGAAGTTGCTCCAAGCACTTTGGAATACAGAATTAGAATTCAAAATAGTATTTTTCAGCAAGAGAAACAATATGAAATGAACAGGATTAAATTCAGTTCAAGTAAGTACGTAATTAGGAATAAAAGTCCTAATGCATTGACAAAAGACGCGGAAAGCATTAGTAGAGCACCAGAAAAAGATCTAGATTTTAGAAACAACCACAAATTCATTGTGGGTCAACAATGGCAAACTATTTAGAGAAAAGCAAGTATCAAACACTTGCTGCATGTGCCTCAAAGAAGTGGCAATACATACTTAACATGAATGCAAGTGGAGGTGGTTATTCAGCTCCACCTGTGAAAAATGGAAAAAGGCTTTAGCTAGACTTTGTGTTCACTGTTGGGCCTGAAACTGTTGGAAAGGTCTGTGATAAAGTAGGAACCCTGCATGTCCACAATATTTTTTTTTTTTTTACTTCTCATTAGCTATCCTAGCTAATTTTATAAGCACTGTAAGTTAGAATGTCATTCAGCAGTAAGACACATTTCACATAAGCGTACATACATTGTAACATAATGGTCACCCTTTTTAATGAAACATTAAACATAAAAAATAGGTTTGCTTCATCGTAACTGTTAATTCTTTTCTGACTGCATCCTGAACAAGCCATTTAATGATTTTACCTGTGGCTGACTGCAGGTACTGTGGCTACTGAGCTAGATATATATGTCTTCCTCTTAAACCTTTTATAATGTTGACAAAACATTGGGGTTTATCACCTGTCAGTTTGAATTCATTCATTTTCCAAAACTTGTTAAATATCAACAACAGCAGTCGAGATGTTTGGAAAGAACTATTTTGACTATTTTAAACCTGGTACTAGGAAGAATGAGTAGCAGAACTTCTTTGGACACTAAATATGAAAAACAGCTTAGGGAGGTCCATCCTTTGAATTCAGAACTACATTGAGCTTTTTTAACATGACTCACAAGCTATGCTCTAAGTTCTGTAGTTAATTATAAAAACATTCTATTTGCTTTCTCCATTTTCACTGCTGTTTTTGCATTGTCCAAACCATATAAAGTATGCAGTGATGTCACCATATGTATCATGGATAAGAAAAACAGATGA
Source organism: Elanus axillaris (assembly GCA_026212715.1). Lineage (NCBI taxonomy): Eukaryota > Metazoa > Chordata > Aves > Accipitriformes > Accipitridae > Elanus > Elanus axillaris. The sequence goes on along the minus strand of JANZLQ010000037.1, from coordinate 8,755,920 downwards.
ATGCTCTATAAACACTCTTCGCTCTTAGAACATGTAGCCTAAACAAAGGACTTCCTCCTCCTTTTAGAGAAACATGGGAAAAATGAGAACTGGGAAACAAAATGAGGACACTAAGCATCAGCACACTTACATTTCACTTATGTTTAACATTAAGAAACACAGGAAAGTTAAGTTAGTGGTGAAGAATGGGAAACTCTGAAATTAAGTGATAAAAATAATTCATGTTGCTGAATCAGTTTTGACACTGAGCAACTGATTTCTTAAAAAACTTCCTGACATGCTACATCACTGTATGCATTTTTCCTTGTGGCAATCTTTTTCAGAAAATAATTGAATCTATTCAAAGAGCACGTTTTCTGGCTTTTTACTGCCTCCATCACTGTGCCAATTACAAGATCAGTAATTCAGAATTCTAGGACATTTTTAACACATAGAGTTGTTTTAAATATCTAAAAACATCCTATACCTTCAGTAATTTTTTAATACAGTTGCTTGATGCTGTCTTTGGGGCCCAAACACAAATAAAAAAAATCTTATCCACAAGTAGAATGATAACGGTCTGTACAGAGTAAAATATTTTCAGAAAGTGACTGTCCCTTCAGCACATAAAAATACCCGCTACACAAGTAGTAATAAATCTGCCTATGAAGGGTGATTTCATAACCCAGCTAGACCAAAAGACTGCTTGAATTCAGGTCTGTGTTACAAAGAGAGATCAGATGCAGAGAAAATGTGGTATTCTCATGCGATAGATTCCCTATATGGCAATGCATTGCAGGAAATGGCATCCTCTTCACCAGAGTGCAGAAGGGAATATCACTATTCTCAGGCAACAGTGAATTGCCATGAATGCTAATATCACTTCTATATTGCTAATGATGGAGGAAATACTACTGAATTTCAAATATGCTTTCAATACATGAAATGAAAACCCAGGCATATCACATCTTGCACAATTTCCTTAATTAAGTGAATTTCAGCTGATCATTACAGACAAGCCAGAACAAACCATCTACATTCTCCAGAGAAATCACAAGTGCCTTTTTGGAGAGACAGCTGTCTGTAGATCACAAATTTGTTCCTAAGATCAATTATCTTGAGTTACTGATAAAATAAGTGCTTAGCAGTTGGTATCAGTGCAATCATATAAAAAGGATACTTTAGAAATAAAAAGAAGATTAAAAAAATAAAGAAATAGAACAGAAAAAGAAGAGAATATTGGAGTAGGGAAGTAAAGACAAGAGAACAAAGTAAATGCCGTCAGTGTCAAATACAGGACAAGAGAAGTGAGAATGAAAGAAAGATGGAAGAAATGACAAAGCATTAAAGAAGAAAATAGCCTACAATAGAATGAAGACAGCACTTGTGAGAACTATAAAGGGCAGAGTTTGCTTAACGGAACAAAATGAGGAGTTTTCAGAAAAAAGGGAGTTTAAAAAACTGCACTGAAAACTACATGAGAGCTCTTAGTGTCATGAAATAGAATAAACATCCTTAATGCTATGTGAGGTGACACAGGGAAAAAGTGTCCAATTGAAACACAAAGGGAATGCAATAAAAATAATAAACATTAGGAAGTCAAGACATGAGCCTAACATTATATCTTATGGTCTAGTAAACGGAAATATATATATGACTGCATATCAAATGAGAGCAAGAAGACAACAGAAAACACAAAAATACAGAAGAGAATGCGTGTGTGCAAGTTCTCTCTGTAAAAAGTATGCCTCAGGAAAGGGAAATCTAATGTGCAACAAATTAAGATGGAGATTTTATTCAACCTTTTAATGAGACAGTTAAAATAGAAGAGGGTTATTCAATCAAAGGTAAAAGTAGGTTAATTAAGCCAGACAACATTTGACACATGGAATTAAATCCCTGCCCAGCTGAGCCTGAGGGCCCAGCAGTCCCATGTGCCCTGCAGTAGGGACAGCTGTCACAGGGGGAGGATACAGTCCCCAGGACTGATCCTTCACTCTGACCAAGGGAGGCAAGAAACCCAGGTGGGTACCAGAGGAAAAGGAATGGCCAGCTGGGGGCAATGAAACTCCAGGAATCATGGCTGATGCCAGAGAGCAAGAAAACAAATGTGGCTCTACTGAAATTCTTTGCCTATATGTCCATCCTCCCCTTCCTATTCTTGTGTCCAGCTCCACAATTCCTTTGGGTTAGCCGCTGCCTTCCCCTCCGCAAGAAAAACATTTCGTGTCTGTACTCATTCCTCTCACAATCACGCACATCATTTAAGGACTGCTATATTTAAACACTGATGTGAAATAAAGATATGTGTGAACTGAAACACATAATCTATTCCTGAATAAATCCATGAGTGAACTTAATTCAGAGTACAAATGCTGATGTTCTTATCAGTTTAATCTATTTGGAAGATATGAGGATAAGAACACCTGCAGGTGGAATTCAGAAATACTCATTCAAATTATTAATAGATACTTCTCAATATTGCCATGCATAGGCTATAATATATGGTGTTCTCTGTGCTATATAGATATGAGCTATACTTGTATAATCCTGCACATGTCTGCTGGAAGGAAGAGAAGAGGGAGGAAGAGGAGGCCCTGGACAGAAAAATATTTATTAATTAGCCTGTCCCTTTTTTTAACATTTACTCTGGCATCAGCCATATTGTTGAAGTGAAGCACACAATTATGTTAATATTAGAGGCACTGAAATTAGAATTTAGTTTCCCAGATTTTTCTAGAAAATTAATTTTCATTTTCTGAAAGTAAAAAACTTTTACCCGAAGATTATCCACTTTAATAAAACTTTGTATTTCTTTAAAATACATACAAGAGCTCCACCATGCTGAAATCCAATAAATGAGATGCAGATATGGTGTTTTTCTGAATTGTAATACACATACAGCTAGCTCTAGTTCAGAAATCTCACAGAAGAGTAAATACAACTTTCAAATAACAGTGCATTCATTTGAAGCAAATAGCTTGCAGGCACTACCATCTCTCAGTTTATAGCTGTCAACTTTGACATTTCAGATTTCATTCTCAGATCAACCCAATGGCCCTATAGATACAGTTTAGAATGGACACAAACCACCCTCCTTATTCAAGCAACACCTACTGCAAATATAATCTACAGACCAATGTGCAAGCACATTCCATAACCTTTTTTTCCTGGAAAGCTATTTATGAGCTTTTACTCCCAAATGCCTTCTCCTACAGCGTTCCTGCTCCTACCTCTGAAGTTCATCTTTCAATGTTATTTGGTGTATCTTTTATTCACTGCCAGACATTTTCTTTTTTAAGCTGAGGTATGTTCTTAGAATTATGTAATTTCCCGTAATAGCATACTTCCTTAAGTAACATTTTTCTGAAAGCAGAGTGATAAATAGTACCAGGGTTTTATTTTAAAGCATCACTAGAAGTAGATAACATATGTAAATGTAAAACATAATTCAATGTATTCCTTAGAAAAGGAGATGTATAGAAGGCCTCTGAACATCCAGAAAATGTTAGTACTTCAGATCTGGGGGGCTGCACATGGACTTTATTTTATTTGCTCTCACTTACTGTACATATGGAGCCATCAGCCTCAGTCAGCCATCTTGGCCTCTCCTCATCCAGCCAGTGCTATTGACTGTCTGGTCCACTGTCAGAGGGAGATTAGGTTAGGGCTGACAGTTAGCTGGCTGATGTTGAATCAGGAGAAAACTCAAGTGATGCCAGCATACTTGAAGGAAGAAGTCAGCTTATATACTGAAAAGGATATCTTCCCTTTTTATGCAGCATGTATTCCTACCATTTGTTACGCACATTACTAACATGAGAGCTGCACCAGATTCCCCAGCTGGTCTGGAACCAGCAGCTGAGCCCAAGAAAGCTTTCTACATGGGCAACTAGCCAGGGAATTGCAATCATTTATTTCAGATGTCATCCTTTCTATGATCTCTATTTTCTCAAAATCAGGTTATGGCAACATATTCCACACAGAAACGTATCTTGAGTCAATTCAGAAATACAAGACAATACAGAATATAATTTCTACATTAACTTCAAGATGAAGGTTGAATTTAGCAATCCCAAATAATTTGAACAATGTCTGTTTGAGAGTCTCATCTGGATTACTCAACTTGTAAAAGCACTGAAGCTGCCTTGTCCTTAAATTAAAAGAGGATGGCATTAGAGCATTTGAAAGTCTTCATTTGAGAACAGGTTGCACCATCTGCCTGAAATTGTCCAGAATCAACAACATTCATAAACACATAATACAAGAGCCACCTTTTTACGGAGAGTTGGAGCAAAGTGAGTCCCTCAACAAACACACAGAGACAGGAAAAGAGTTTGCTGTTCTGCTAGTAACTTAAGATTGGTTTAGCTATTTTATGCAAGGATGCCCAAGGCTTTTTACTATTACCTATATAATAAAAAAGTAATAACAAATTTATAGAAAGCCAAATAATTGGATAGGTGAATTCATTAATATTTTGCCTCAGGAGATACTGGTTAAACTCTTACATCACTCAGAAAACTGACTGTGGCTGCCACCCAGACAATAAAGAGTAATGCACGGATCTGGGATTCAAAGACCTGAAGTCTGTTCCCCTCTCTGTCGGTAATGCACAGAAATTGTCTTTACATGCCTGCCTAATATCCTATTTGTAGTCTGACTGCAGTAGTTGAAGAGCAAATTTTCCAGTTCAGGACTGTCTTTTTGTATGCATACACATCATTACTAACACCACAGAAAAAAAAATAGTATGAAAAAAACAGAGTTTGTGGCCATCAGAACAGCATGTTAGTATCAAAACGAATATACACCAGTTTGACATTACAAGAGACATATGTATGACAAGAAGTAGTTGGTGTTATTTCCAGCTATCATTATTCCACTTTCAAGCATACTAAATAAAACCAAAATAATAACTAAGGAGATTTTAAAACAACTGTTCATTTAAAATTAAGGTGCTAAAATTCTTCATGGAACAATTAAAGGACACAATTTCACTTGAAAGGATTTAAGAAAATGACAATAGCCAAGGACAAAAACACTTCAGAATTTGAATTTTAGCCTGACAATTTATGTCTAGATTCTGTTACAGAACTCAGTACTGACCAGTAGACCTATATGTGAATTTCCTATACAAAAATTCAAATTCTTCTGTATGGTATTACTTTGCCAGCTATTTTAATTAAACAGCCATGCATTCGTGTTACTTTCTTACTGAAATTTGTCACAGTACCAATAATTTATCTGGTAAATTTTATCTCCATTGAATTTAGTAGAACTACTTAAGACTTTAAGCTATCTAATAAAGCAGAATTGAGCTTACCATCTGATCGTATGCATGTTTGGTATTTTTATTCCAGAGTCTTAAAAAGAAATCCTTAATTCACTCTACTTTTCCCACATTCTTCAGCCTTTTGTTTATTTCTAGAGTCTCAAAGCAGACTTTTTAATCTTATCCTGCTTATCTCTTTACAACTTTGCCTCTGTCCAGTCCATCCTACATAAACTATTACCTCTGATTTTACCAACAAAGATGGACTTTACCATTACTGTAGTCCTTGATTTGGTTGCTGCTTTTATCAGGAAAGACCATTTTCTTCACCTTTGCTCTTGCACTAGCTCTATCGTTTCACCTTGCTAAAGCCTTTTTTCCACTGAGGTAGTTATTCTCTGTTGGCATTCATGATATTTCTGTCAATGAACACTCAGCAGGGTTCTTATCTGCTTAAGTGGTTGCTGTGCTGACCTGGATGGCACAATACAGTACTTCACAAAAATCAGGTTTTAAATAGGAAAATCACAACAGTACAATACGTCTAACACTAGAAAGCTGGTTAAATGTCCTAAGGTCTTTTAGGAATAAAGTCTGCAGTCAAAATTACATTCTCAAAAAAAAATTTTAGATTCCAAAAGATAACCCAAAGCAAGATTATCAAAAGTTAAACAATGCTGATTGCATAAAGCAAAACAAGCAATAATTTTTCAAGTGTACATTTTCATGTCAAATTCTACTTTATATCTTCCGGATTAAAAGCATCACTACTATTTCAGACAATCAACTTCTTTCATCTAGTGAACCATGATTATTTCCCCACTAAAGATATCTCTTGGTCAAAACTTTAACTTACCAACATGCTTTAATTTACTAACTCCAGAGCCACTTTACAAACAAAATGTGTAACACCTGATTTTTACTCCATGTTTTACTGTTGATAAAACTCCCAAAACATGGGAATTGTTTATCTGTAAGGGCTAGAGAAGATGATGATAACTACTCTTGGTTTTTCCTTTGTTAGCGTATTGGCTCTTTCTTTAAATACCAAGCTCTTTTTAACCTTTCATTTTGTTTAGGTGTTCGGGAATTGGAAAAGTAAAATTGTATTTCTAGTCAAGATTACAGTTCAACCATGACATTTTGCCAAGATTTATTTATTATATTAAAAGGATTCAAAATGTGTTTGAATAAATCAAGCTTAAACTGTCTGATCTGAAACTGAAAGAAAAGCTACATCACCACATCTCCTTAGAGTCTATAATTAGCAGGGGAGAAGAATAAATTTTAAATACTCAACCAATTCAAAAGCTACATGGTTGAAAAGAAATGAATTGCTGAAGACCTAGGAGACTCCGTTTCAATGTTGATTCCCCACCAAGAACTCACTGGGTGGATAAAACTTCAGAATCTCTTGTGATTAAAATGTTTAGTTTATGTCTTAACTTACAAACATGCATTTTAAAGCATCCTGTCCTAAAAGATTTAATTGATTTGTCCCCTGTCCAAACAGCAGTCCCCACTTTCTTGCATACTTTGGCATAGGTTGGGGGTGCTAAAATGGTACCTTTCAGGCTCCTCTCCTCAATCAACACATAACCTATTATAAACATCTCAAAGTCCAGCCTGGCAGTTATCCCAAATGCTCCAATCAAAGAGATTTTGTTCAGGTTTATCCATTCAGTTTCAGGTTTATTTTTGTTATTTTTTTGGTCATTTTTGTCTTTAGTAGCTGTAGAGACCCCAAAATCAAATGACCCACTAATCTAAACTTTACAGCCAACTATTTATAAATTTTCATATTATATTAAAACTTGTATGCAAAACTTTGGCTACACTGAAACAGACAGCATGTACCATTTCATTTATAACACGACAGACCCTCCAGATATTTGCCATTCAAGTGGGGTAAAAAGCAACTAAATAAAATGAATTTACGCAGACAGAACTGCAAAAAATGTGGAAATTTGGTGGGTTTATTCATCCCTCCGTTTAAAAAAGCCAAGATATGCAAAAGCTCCAGGAGTCTAAGCAGACTAACTGTTGGCCTTAAAACAAGGCAGGAATAGAATTCAGAAGATCTCTTTTTTGAGCTGTGATCTTCAGTGCCTTTTTTTTTCTTCAAATATACTGTGTTTTAAGCATAGAGCAGATTCACACATACGATGTTTGCAAACAGAGATTCACGTGTGAAAACCTAGGTTATGATAGATAACATCTGGGTCAAGCAAAGGAGCAGAACACATACAAGTGAACAGTGTTAAGTTTTTCTTGAAAAAGTTCCTTAAAACAAATCCTCCTGGTAATTTCTACTTCACTTTACAAGGCAGATCACAGTAACAATGTGTCACAGGGGAACTTTAATGAGAATTCTCTCTAAAAAATCTACAGGTTGTGGTTCGTGGTTCCTGAAAGTTTGTGAAAATAAGTAGATAAATTTCTGCAGAATATTTTGCAGGTTTATGAAAACACAAAGAAATTTAGGAAACTTTCTGAAAAGTAGAAACTCATTTTCTAATTGGCAGCTACACATATTGCATCAAATAATTACTACAAATAATGACCAACAGCACTACTTGCTTGGAGACAGTAGGACAAGGTCTTTATACCTGAATTCATAAACTCAGGCCCTGAGGTCTTGCACTGATATAGGCAAATACTTCATTTTATCTCCTGGAATTTTTCTGCTGCCTACAAATACACTATACAAACCCAAATTCACCACCCAGTCTTCCTGTCCCACCATCCAGGAAGTTTTTCAGGCACAGTCTAAGGTCATTGAGTAACCACTTTTTGCATCAAAAAACTGGAATGCCCTATGAACTTTTAATGCCAAATGGGTGTTTTCTAACCACTCAGTGCCTGATTTGACAATTCTCATCTGTCCTCATGGTCATGTTGTGCAGACATCATTAGGCAGACAAGGGTATGGGGTGTCTCATGGACTCTAATATGCATATGGTAGTAGAACCACAATATCAAATATCAGATTTATTAGGTACAACCATAATCATGCTACATAAATATCAATTTAGTGCCCTACTATATATGCCTACTATGTACTAGTTTTTTAACCCTTTTTCTAAAAGTTAGACAGAAATTACATGTTCTTTCTTCCAAAAAGCTGATATTAATGATTCCCGGTGAAGAATGAACGAAGTACTTAGTCTGGCCTCAGATATTCCATATGCTGGGCAGCTAGTGAAGCAGAAAAAGATCCTAGATCCTGCATCAAATTCTGATGCAATCCCTATCCTGAGGTGAATCATCTGGAGACAGTTCCCAGTGCCTTCATCCCATCATGAGGTCAGAATGCCAGTGAGGCATGGGCTAATGAGAAATTTAGTGTCCTGACACACAACTCTTTGTGCAAAAGGTTCATTAATGTCAGAATATTGTTTTTATAAAATTATTTTACGTGGAAGATTCAAACGTTTTCACCTATCACTATCCTCCAGTCATGAATATATTACGCCAGCTTTCATTTCTAGGCATCCTGTGCTCAAATAAAATTTAGGCGGTTCATGAGGACAGTAAGGTTATGACATATCAGGTCTTAAGAAGATCTGCTCATGGAAGTGGCAAACTCAAATACAAGTACACAGACAAGGTCACAAATTAAAGTGCTTTTCACAGAAGACTCTCTCAGAATATTCCCAGCACATAAAGCTAAGCATATATTTAAGCTTTTCGAGGATCACAGCTGCATATTGACATAAAACAGAAAGCAATGTCAAAAGATAAGAGAACTAAAAAGAAAGTTGAAAATACAGCAATTGTACTTGTTTTTTATTTAATATATGCCTCATAGTGGTTGTTAATAATCATGAGTAATTAATGAACAGTAATTGCATTTCTCTCCAAATTACTTGCTAATTAATTGAATTTACAGTGGACATTTGTGATGGGTTGACCCTGGCTGGACACCAGGTGCCCACCAAAGCCACTCTATCACTCCCCTCCTCAGTTGGACA
>JANZLQ010000037.1:8681365-8746592 GCA_026212715.1 Elanus axillaris | reverse complement strand
ACTTCAATTTTTGCAGCCTTGTCTACCCATTCATTATTTTGATGTTCTTCAGTGGCACGGCTTTTGGGCATGTGAGCTGAACATTCAGTAATCTTCCACTGACTGCAGCAACATAGTAGTATCTTTTAAGATATATCTTCACCTCATTTTAGATTAGTGAACCATGATTTTTTAATAACATCTACTGTAAAGAGTTCTTGACTAATACATTTCTGAATAATGCCTTTAAAGCAAAACACATATGTAAATATATTACTTTGAGCAACCTCATCTTGTGGAAGGTGTTCCTGCCCATGGCAGGGGGGTTGGAACTACACAACCTTTACAGTCCCTTTCAGCCCAAACCATTCTATGATTCAATAACTACTTAAGTACAACCAGTAGCTAATATGAAGAAAAAAAATATTAAAGTCCAAATATGTAAACGTCACATGCAAGATAAAGAGCCACCAGCTACTTTAACTTTTTTTTTTTTTTTTGTAACTCTAGACAAGAAAGATTTTCAAGTAAGTGATAAAAAAAAGAAAAATAATTTGGAGGTTGAGGAAAGACTTAGTACCTACCAGCATGAATCCAATCCACAAAAGTAAAAAATGACCTGCCTTTAAAGCCTAGAACTCTTTACTGTGCAAATCCCCTTCACTTCTTCCTCCCACATTCACAATGTGACAAAATGCTGTTGGTTCCATAGACAGTATTTACCTGATGACCAATTTACAGATTAAAGAATTAGCAAAACCACTTTGTATCCCACCACAAGAACATTATTTTTAGAAAGTCTCCTGCTAATTTTGTTTTTTATTATCATACAAGTCTTCTGTAATTAAAGCTTTTAGACAGAGAGGCTCCTGTTCATTTATTTTAGGGAGCTGATAGAAAAATGCAGTTCTCCCTCTATCCTTTATGAACAATGATCTTCTAGGATAAAGCCTCCAATCAAACACTGCTAACTACTGAACCAGGCACTTCCTTCTGCCTTCTTACTCCTTCAAAGTGCCAAACATGTAATGTAAAGCTTGAGCTTGAGTACACCAGTGAAAAATGTTTGAATTTATTATGTGCAGTTTGGGGTATTTGCTTTTCCTCTGCCTGTGCAAGTATGCACTGTTCTCATTCATTATCAAGGCAGCAATGACCCCTATCAATCTTTCACTTATTGTGATAGTGTCATTGCCATGCACCATATATATATACTTTCTGGATTATAGATGTTTCCAAAGGTTTTCTCCACCAAAAAAGAGATAAACTGTCCAATGAGGCGGCAGACCATAAAATCCCAGTCTGGACTATATGCAGTTTTCTAAATGATGACAGAAAAACAGAAGCTGGAAATTATATGGTGCAATATCATAGCACTTACAGTACCTAGAGGAAACTATCCAATCAATATCTTGACAGCTGGCATGCTCAAGGCTGCTCAGGGAACACAATGTGCTGACAAGAAAGCATTAAAAGGTATTCCTTCATTGATCATCAAATGCATGACAGTGTCAAGTCTTGCTTATTAGAGTTTACAGTATTCACTAACATCAACTCAAATTAGACTGAGGTAATGCATAGGAATGGACTGTAAATCAGTTAGAGAGAACAGTAACATGCTGCCTGGCTGCAGCAGAGAAAACTTTAGGCCTCAGTTTAAATCACTGCCACGTTGCATGCAAAAGTGGTGAGACATATGCCTGCTCTGGGATCCCCCATTACTGCTATAAATAAATAAAATACATAAACCCTGAAAACTTAAAAATGAAATAAAAATAAATCAAGCTTTGCAAAAAATTCAAAATACTGAAAACTGACAAATACACTCATAAAGCCTTTGGGCTCAATCAGATTTACAGCTATAGCTACCCTATGTGTTTTTAACAGAAGTAAACAGAAAATCACCTGCCCCTGTCATCTACCTACTATAGCTACCTTCTTCTTAAGTAAAAGATCAACCTAACAATCAAGAAAGGAAAGGATGTAAAGCTTTCCCAGAGTATGTTTGTGCTTCAGGAAGAGTAGAGGGAATTGCATATTAGCAGAAATATTCAAGTACTCAAATAATCTAGCAAGGTCAATGCACAATATCAGCAAAGACACTGGTAGAAGCATGACAGGAGACCAGCTCTGTGCGTCAACCCCAGACTCCACAAGGGACTTGGACCACCCCACTTAACTCTTCAACCCCTGCTGCAACACACGCACAGCTCTGCCAGGGAAAGGCAACTTTTAACCATCCTTTCACTGCCTGTCTGCAGTGTTGCCATTGCTTGTGTCCTCACAAAGTACCCACAAGTTCTCTCCTGGTTACAAGTTCTCTCTTGTAGCTGCAGCAGGCAGTGCCACATTCTCTTAGGGGTTAGATGAGTACTTGGCTTGCTCAGGTAGGTTAACTATTACTTACACAGGATTCCCCCATAACCACAGCTATTACAAGGGAATGGCATACCTCATGATTATTTTCTCTGCTCTCTATTTCTGTTGTAGCTACCACAGAAACATCTTTGTGCATATATATGCTTAATCACTTCCTACTTAAGAGAGATTGCCAGTGTTACTTGGGTTTCCATTAGGCTGCAGGGTTCAGCGAACTGTAAGTCTGAAACTTTATAAGCACACATAGTCATGAGAAGTTATTTATAAGTAACGTGTTTACTTAAACAGCTTTACTGTCTTCTGGACAGTTTTCTTTGTTCTATAACTAAAACAGTAATTATGTTTTATATTTACCTGTATTATTGTTGTATAGTCATTACAAATGGAATGTGATCCTAGCCATATGACCAGTTCATGACATATGAACAAATTATTCTACCTCTGCAATGCATTTTCCCTAACCATAAACCAGGAATAAAAGTATTTTGAGGACTTTGGATGCAAAGCATTCCATGAAAGTGAACTGTTATTTATCATTATCATGATCACCCAGTCAACTGTGAAAGTTTCAAAAGCAATCAAAACACTTAGAAGATGTTTTAGAACATTTAGAAGATGTATTTTATGAAGTTTATCAGAAAAGCCTAGAGTGAAAAATGTTTCTAATAAAAATGTATAATATGCACAAAACTTCAGCTGTACTCAGAATATAATTTTAATTGATGCATTCCAGTCCTCTTTTAAAAAAAGACAATTTGCTATGTGACATTCAGAACCAAAGAATTTAATTGTAGTTTTAATTTTTACATAGCTATTAAAATTTGAGGCACTTGACTTTTACCATTGATATGCCTCTTACAATATGTTTCCCTTTTAATGAACATATATATATCAAACAGACAAAATCAGAAACTTGACAAAGAATGATGGTGAGCCAACTAAAACATGTGTTGGTCCTGAATATAATCGTAACATTATAAACTAATGAAGAACAAATATGAATTGAAAAATTCCTTGAACGTGAGCAATGCTCAAACTCTGTACAGAAAAGTGGTATTCTGCATCCAGAGGCAATGAGGAGCCTGTCCCTACAACTTTGAGTACTTCCCTCATGAATCTATACAAATGTAGGCTAATACAGAAACAGCTCCAACACGAAACTTCAAACTAGGCTACTGACAAGGATATGCTTCTTTCAGCTAGTTCTAAAACTTGTACCTTTTAGCTGTGTACAACAATAAAACAAAATCTACTGCAAGAATTAAAAACATTATTTTAATCTAGGAACGACGCAAAGGTACAGAGAAAAAAATCAATGCTTTCTGCTACTGTGGAGAGAACTAGAAAGGTTTGCATTTATGAAAAAAAAAATTTTTAATATATATATTTAGATTTTTTGTATATTTTAAAATTAGAAGAGTAAAATATACCATTCAGTTCTTGCAAATTACAGTATAATATAGAATGGCAGCCTGATTTACCAGAACAGTATTCCAGTTAAATGCCTGTGTTACTCAGGTGATTTCTAGCCAGCTCCTACTCAGAAAGAATGGATAAGAAATTTTGACAAGCTATGATTTGTCACCTCCTTTGACCATCCATGTATTCACTACAGTCAGTTCATTTTAAGTAGGATTTCTAAATTACAAAAAATAAAAAAGTGAATTATTGACTTTATTATTACAACTCTGCATCTGCACTGGTGTAAGAAGGATGTCTCTCAATTTTCCTTGGTATTTCTCTTCAGTAAACATTTTGTCAACTAACTCATCTTTTCCTCTCCTGTTCATTCTGAATAACAGGAATTACAGGAATTTCCTGTAATTAACACATTTTCTTTTCTTTAAAAAAGTTTCTTATAAGAAGGTGGATTGTATTTTTAAATCATTAATTTCCTATAGCTAGTCTAACTTTTCTTTATGCATGTTCAAAATCTAGCAAGAGTGTGGGGAACATTATCACACTGAATGTCAGATTCTTCTAAGCAGAATCCTCTACATTTTACTAGAAGGACTGGGGATTCTTAACCAACTTTTTACTAGCAAACATAGCAACAAAGTGAGTAAAAAGATTATGAAAACAGATACATTCTGCTGCATTCTATTCTTTTTGCAAGATAGACATTCCCTTAAATAGCTTCAAAGGCAAGCTGAGTTGTGAATCATCTTTAAATCTACCCCAACTCCCCAGAACTCTCGTGTGTCAAAATTTAACTTCTCTCTTCATGAATTTGTAATATAAGAAGCTATTGAAAATGATTTAGATATTCCCTTTGGTGCTCCATTTGTTGACTTTCTGGTACCTTATTGATTATTTAGCTTATACCTACCCCAGTCTCCACTGAGGCTAGAATGAACAGATTGGTAAATTCTCATTTTCAGTAGATGGCAGATCAAAGTTACAGTAATACATTACAGATGTAACCATTTCTATAGAATGAAACATGACAATGTCATAGTAAACATAATACTGTAGGTTACAGAATTCTGATTCATTGCTGTAGTACAGCATTGCATGGAAAACTATGCTATTAAATCTACTACATAACTGTTTGCTTACTTTTTCAATGAAGATACATGATTTGCCAACATAGGAAAATGGTTTTCCCCTATTCACTTAAGCTCAATTTTTTTACCAGTAAGAAAATTGCAGTTAAGAATATGAAAATATGTGAATCTACAAGTCTGCTGCTACAACTTCAGAGCATTTAAGGAAATACCACCCCCACTCCCTTTCTTGTCTTCCAACAGTAGTTCTGGTATCTTTTAAAACGTGTCACTTGAACAAACTGAGAATAGCTCTCTCATATTCAAAATTAATTGGCCCAAACATCTTTGTTCTTGGGAATGCATGAAAAATGAGTAAAGTCTGCACTATTTCTGTTCTTGAAATCAAGAGTAAACACATGCACGCACACATGCACACACAAACTATTTTAGGAGGTACTGAAGACAATAGGTCAAAGGCATAATTCGTGCTGCAAAGCTAGCCTTTTTAATTCTATGCCAGGCGACTGTTACTCATCAGTGAAAGCTGATAATGACAAATGTTCGCTATAACCCTCTACAAAGCTTATTTTGTTAAAGGACTGAAAATTCTTATTAAATTTTACATGTGGTCACAAAAATAACATCAGAACTCCCCCTTCAAGAAAATGTATCTAATCATTTCAAGTCAACAAATCTGGGAATTTTTAAGAAGTTTTCTGTTCTCCTTGGCTTTCCAAATCCAATTTAAATTAGTAGCATAAGAGAAGGTACATATTCAGGTCTTCAGATGCTGCTGACACACAAATAATGGTGCTTGGGCATGGTTGTGAAGAGGTAGAATTATTCCTTGCTGTTTCTAAAATAAGTCCCTAGACTCAAATCAGAGTGCCATAAAGGAATAATGTAGACTGGGTATGTTCATATATTCACACATATGGAGCCAAAAACTTTGCCATTGATGGTTGCAATACAAGATTATACTGCCTGTATCTTTCCCACACCAGCTAAGGCCAGTTTGCTATTGTC
The DNA here is from genome assembly GCA_026212715.1 of Elanus axillaris. Lineage (NCBI taxonomy): Eukaryota > Metazoa > Chordata > Aves > Accipitriformes > Accipitridae > Elanus > Elanus axillaris. Next base: position 8,740,719 of record JANZLQ010000037.1, on the reverse strand, counting down.
AAAAAGAAGAGAGCTATAAGAAAATCTCTCAGTTCTACAACACACTGACATTCTGGCTAACTGTGAGACAAAGGTAAATATGTAAGTAGGTTTTCCTAGAAGAACTACAAATTTGTGCTGCTCCATAGAATAAGTCCTTTACACATTATCAATCCCTTACCTGCTAAGAGTTCTTTAAAACCAGCATCTAATTATTAACAAATACTAACAATTACTAACTAGCAATTTCTAACAAATTCCAACAAACACTAACTTCATAATGGCCAGCTAATGCCATTTTCCTTAAATAATTCTCTAGTTCACAGATGAAAAAAATAAATACTGTTGGCTTGCTTTTCTATCAGGACTAAATGAAGTCTGGCCATAGTAAAGTGGAGAATAGACAGAAGGGAGCTATTTTAAGCTGCTAGCACTGATATTACTGTTGCAAAACCTCATGCTTATTAAGAAGTGTATGAAAAGGAGCTGTACTCTGTCACCAAACTCTCAAAACTTTACATGGTTGTCTGCTCATACTTTGCTTCACTTGGGAAGTGACAAAAAAGTTATATTCAAGCGGCACTTTTGCACTCCTAGACTCAGCACAGTGGCAGTCCACAGAACCCAACCCAGGGGGATACAGTGCACTGATTTTCAGAGATACACACACATGTCCAAGTAAAAATTAAAGCCCTTTTCTTAATGCATCTTCCTCTAGGTTTCTTGCTTTTTCTGTTGTTAATACTGCACAGATGTGACAGCTTGAGTGGAATTCCTTCCTGGATCTCTCATCATCAACAAAGTGATGACTATGTGTTCAATCCTTCTTCCTTTATAGCCACAATGACTCTCTTGTTCCCTTTTTTGGATTCTGCTCTCCAATTTTCCCATTTCAACACTTCTCTTTCAACTTTTGCATAGACACTTCAGTCAATTTCCAGCATATCTAATGGCATGCATATATTGACTATTAATTTTAATACCTAGCTTCCTACACAGTAGATTGAGATAAAACCTAAGCCAGACCACAAGTCAAAGAAACTTTGAATATTCAAACACATGTATATTATTAAAACAGCATATGATGAGATACAGGATTTTTTCTATATAGTATGATGCTTTTGCAAAAGGACTAGAAATACACTGCTGCCAATTAATACATTATGTTCTTAAAAACTCTGAAGTATGCAGATATTCTAAAATTGCAGAAACTCAAACCATTTGCAGTTAAAAATACATTGGTGTCCTAATCCTATGGTATAAAAGGAAAGATTTTTTTCAATTGACTTAGAAGAGAAAGATGCAGGAGTGGTGAGATTTTCACATGCTGCATGAAGGACCACTTTTTAAAGGTACCTAGAGGTACACATAGATGACATTGTGACTCTCAAAAACAGCACCCACTGTGTAAAACTCCTGGGAGCTTTTGAAAATGCCACTAAATACACATTAGTTGACTAATTAGTCACTGTACAGAACTATGAACATTTGAAGTATTCATAATTCCTAAAGACCGTATTCTCTGCACTAGCATAACTGTTCTGCATGGTACTTCTGGGAAAGACTGTCCATGGACTAACTAGCCCTGCAAGGTTAGCCCATAGTTCTGACAGGTCAGTGAGGAATACTTATGTCACTACCACTCTTTTCTGATGCGCCAGAGGGAAGTGAGCTTAATTAGGAAAAAGGAATAGGGGTAAGTTAACACTGTGTCACAGCCTTATTTGGCATACTTTTAGCTTCTGATACCCCAATGGACACTGAGATGCCTAAACCATGTTAAAAATCTGATCAAAACTTAAAGCAGTAAGATGCAGCTGTTGACATCTCCATTATGTTACAGTGATATCACAAAGCATTCTTCTACCGCTTGGAGTGAAGCTTCATGTACTCAACAAAAATAGACAAAAATTCTATTATTCACTTTCCTTCAAGACCCTTCCTTGCACATTGGGAGCACACTTTATGGTTAAGTCTGTGCTCTATATTCAAAAGCAAAGCACTTGCCAAGCAAAATAGAAATCAGTTCAAAATGTAAGACTACACACTGAGAACCAGCAACCTGTCATTTAATTTCCTACACTTCCAGATATGTACTGCATAGCAGTGCTCTTACAGAAATGTGCTTGACAGCCATATTTAAGATTTTCACACTGCACAGTGGCACTTTAGAATGCTGACATCTATGAGTCTGTTACCACTTCTGTATGCATCCTCAGTTCCAAAACTTGAGGAAAATGGAAACAGTTTGAGGACTTCCCTATTTAGGCAATTCTTCATAAGCCTTATGGATGGAAGATAAAAGATAATGCTGTTATGTGAAGAGATCTAATATAACTATGATGCTGTATTCATGTGTATTATTTCACAGCCAGTGTACTATATTTGAAACCCCTGGCACTGGTTCCTACTCTATTTAGTTTTATGACTGTGGCTAGTCCCAGTGTTGAATTAAATGTCTGTTTCTCACAGAGGGTGTAATCCAAAAGAAATCAGAGCCAAATCACTGATTTATAACAAAAACTGACTGAAGTGCAAGATTTTTTGTGCATAAAACTTTCTCCAAACTCGTATAAAACAAGAAGTTACTACTTAAAAAGAGAAGTAGCAACAGAATGCTTTAAGAGGCTTGCTCTCTACAAAGTGCAACAACTTTACAAATGCTCACCTGAGCTAACAAGAAAAGGATATGGCAAGTCTCACTCTTGATTTAATATGAAGTAATCCAGTAATGTTTCCAACAGATTCTGATGTGGGAGGAGAAATGACAGAACTTGTACCTTTGCTATGACAGATAGTTTTACTCTCTTGAGAGGACCTGCCTTGGCTCCATCCCTGAGTATGTGCACTTCTGTCTGAAGGGAAACATTTCCCATTTAACAGCAAAAAAAAAAAAAAAAAGCTAATGAAGTTTATACACTAGCATGATCTTTTTATGTACATAATGCCTTATTTATTGCTCAATTTAATTCTTCACTTTAGCATGTATCACTCATGATGATCACAAAGGTCTATAAATGAAAAGCAAACTAAACTCATCTAAAAAAAAGAAGTCTGGAACAAAAGTGTTGTTGGCTGAAAAATATGCAAGAGAAGAGATGTACAAAAGCACACTTTGAATACCTGCACATGCAGGTAAGAGAAGAGTAATTGTACTTCTATTAAAGTTAAACTAATGCTTTAATTAAATAATGCTGAGATGCAGACAGCCATCTCCAACTAATAAAAAAAAAGAAAAAAAAAGCTTTGTGAGGGTTACCCAATAGAAAATCAAATGTGAATGTTAACATCTTAATGTGCAAAGTCATTTATTAATAGATTAAAATTTTAAAAAGCTGTTCTAATTAGATGCAGCAGTAAGCCTTCTATTTTTATATTAATGTTATTTGAACATATATATGCTTTGAACTAGAGATTATGAGTGTTGATTCTGCAGAAAGCTTTCTTTCAGGAATATGTTTCTAGCTTCCTATTTTCGTATAATGGTAATCGCCAAGGAAGATTTCTAGCTGAATACTACAGTACAAAACATGCAACTTCTTCCTTTTTATTCTAAGTAGTTTTATAGAATTGCTCTACTGATCAGGTAACTTATTCAAGAAACCTAGCTTGAAGTCATCTAGCTGAGGTCGTATTCAAATGACATCTCAGAAAATATGTGGCTAGTCAGAAACTGGAAATAAAGGACTTGGACGCTTTCAGAAATTCAGTAAAGTACGGCTGTAGGATCAAAACCTAAAATAGTAGGCCATGCAGAGTAGCAAATCTGCTACAACTAGCAAGCATAACACCTGAAACACCTTTAAATAGTGAGTGGACCTAATGATGTAAACTTGCCTTGATCACAGCTAAAGATGACTTTTATACCCCTTACCTTTGTGATACCTCATCATGTAAAACCAGTTTTCAGTACTAAGAAGCACTCTAAACAAGAACTTGTAGTGTGGCTTTCCTGAGCTGGAAGTCAGCTTCCATCTGCTGCCCACATCCACTAGCATCTATCTTCACATTGTTTTGGCTACCAGTCACAGTCCCTTTTTAAAAAAAAAAAAACAAAAAACACAAACGAAATCAAAGCACACAGCAATTCAGTTGAATTCTGCCCCCATCCACACAATTCCAACATCAGTACTTCAAAGAAGGGATGAGAGGAGACACATATTGTCTTTGCAATAAGGGCACAATCTTTCACTGCAAAAGAGATTCTGCTTTTCTGCCCCATTTTGGAGCCTTTTGTCTCCAGTCTAACACAAAGGAAGCAAAAGACTCCTACCTGTAATATCTTACTCATTTGTTGATAAATTATATTACCAAGGGATTTATTTAATCTTCCATGCATTTAGAGATGTCTTCAGCATTTTTTAAAGATTCGTCTTGGGATAAAAGAATTGTAAGAAGTCATAAAGTTTCTCTCCAACTCGACAATGTATGTCAAAGAAATCCAGAAAATCATACAGTAAAAAGAGAAAAAAAATCTAAACCAATCTTCAGTCTAAACACTTCAGAGAAACGTATAGTAGTAGAATCATATACTAATATCTAATGATTCAGATGGTATTTCCAAAGGCCAAATAAGAGTGAAAGAAACTTTGTTCTATCCTAGAAGAAGTAGAGGCAAACAAGTTTAGCTTTTTTGCAAGCAAATACAAGTTATTGAACTGTAAGCACAGCAAACAATGTAGATATCATGAGAATTAAACGGGGAAAAGGAGAAATATTTTAGGTTGCCAATATTTCAAATCAATCATCATTTGATCTTAGCTTTATTGCAATGACCGCTTTACCTACTACTAATTTTCCTGCCAGCTGGGAAGTACAATTGATTGAAGCTACTGGTGTGTTTTAGATTTCTTAAGTGTGAGACACAGAAAGAATTAATGTCTCAAACATTGTGGTGGGGCAAGTTCTGCTTAAAGACAAACTGGGCACAGCAAGGAACCAAAGTGAAAAGCCCATCAGCTAAGACATCAGCAACAGGAGGGGGAGGGCTTGCTGGAGGGTGGGCAGCTCCCTGTTCTGATAAGCTGTTCTAATACAAAGATCAAACAATGGCCACATCTGCAGGGAAGGAGAAGTTACTCCCCAAAGGACCCCCAAGCCCAAAGACTCACAAACTGCTCATTAGCCTAATAAGTTTGAGTGCCCACCCGAAGGAGGGGCAAGGACACAAACTGAAGCCCCAGGTGTGAAAGCCCACTGGAACTGGACCCTTCAGCTGACTGGACCAACACTGGACCCAGGACTGATGAAATCTTTCTCTCTTCCTTTTTCTCTGTTTTCTTCTCTTTTTCCTTTTCCACAGTCCCTACACCTTGTCCATTGCAAGACATAAACCATTGACCAAGTCTGAGACTAAGAGTGGATCCAGACCTTCTCTGAGGAGACAACTAGAAAGCAAGGGGGTCTGCTCTGAACCTCATGACTCAACAGGAGGGATCTCATTATTCCCTGAATTGATGTATATGGTTACCCTGGTTTACAGTAGTCTTACGCCAATTCCTGTTGTGAGAAACCCTGCCACCTACTAACTCACCCCCCCAGTTCAGTTTGCTTCTGTCACTAATAAAATCTTTAACTGATCATTTGGTGTCATTTCACCTTAATTTAGCCTGAGGGAATTTCAAATTAAACACAACTCCCTGGTCTGTCCAGTCTGGGTCGTGACATTAAGTATATCATAAAGGACATTGCAAATATATATTAAAAAGAGCTCTTGCCAACACGCAGCTCTGAACACAGAAATTTGTCCATGATCTAGCATGACTAACCTAATACTCTCAAACCACTTTTGGAACTTGTGCTATACCGATGCATATTTTAATTCTACTTTTTGACAGAGTATTTGTTACCAAGTGAATACTGACATACTGATCTCCAGAAGATGAGTGGAATGGTTTTCCTGCTAGCAGGCACTTTAAATAGGATATACAAAAATACACTGTTGTTGTCAAAATCTTTGCATACATTTCCAAACATTCTTACAGAGAGAGTTTTAGACATCTACTTTCTAATTTGGAATAAATATCTCTAATAAAGACACAGTTAAACCAATGCATATTTGAAACAACTAAAATATTAGGACTAACATTTCATAACAGGGATTAGTACAGTATAAACCTCTTTCAGAAGGTCATATTGTATAAATCCTACTAATTTAAATGGAAATGTTATCTTTGAACTGAGAAACAATTTGGCTTGTGAAATCAGTATACACTCCAGTTAGTATGTAAATTTATTTTAGCATTTACTACTAATGCTCAGCATATGTTTTGAGGCACGTTACAATATAGATACAGCCCAGAAAAATCAGGGTTGAGTGCATCATTAGCCTAATGTCTGAGCATCATACTTACACACTGGCAGTTGTTTCTGAACTCACCTGGGTATGCCTAGGGATATATCTCATGCATCTCTTCTAAGGAATAAAGATGACTCCTAGTCAGCTGTGGAACAGCTTGCTTGTCGGCCAGGAGGAATTTTGTAAAGTCACTCTATCTGGGGATGATTTAGCATCTAAATCCCCTGAGAAGCTGGCTACCTTCAACCCAGGCTGAATTCACATCCTAAACCAGGTTCTGCATCTCAGTCTAGGAAGAGGGGATGGGCCCCATAACCCCAATATGCAAAGCCCATGAACAATTTTATGTGTTGCTAATAGGGTGGAAATCAGGAATGAAAAGCAGCTAAGGAAGTTACCTGGACGACTATCCTTAGACAAAGATCACTCAGAGGGTAGAAACAGTCAGAGCTGTGGAACTCTGCTGGGTTACTGTTAAAGGATCATGTTTTCTGTTTAGAATACATTTTTTATGACTCTGCAAGCTCTGAAATACTTTTAAATAGCTTATCAAGTTAAACTAATTTTACAGGATATGGGTAAACAGGAGTTAATCAAGATACACAAAGTGCAAGTGCACAGACTGTGGTCAAAACACTTAGGAATGGAACACAAACGGGACACAAATAATGCTTTAATGCTCTATAGCATTCTACAGTTTCACATTTCTACTCCACTTGATCTAGACCAGAGAAATACAGCTATTCACATGCAAAGTCCACTAATTGATAGACAACTGCAACCTGAGGAGGATGCCTTAATCACTCCTGTCCATACTGTTTCTTCACTTTCTATAAATGATGAAAATACTTCTTGGAGAACATACATCTTGGTCTCCCACTTTCCAGGCATATGTAATATCATTAAAGGATATCTAGACACACACTTCCTCATGTTGCCTCTATTTTTATCTTGCTGTAAGCTAATGACTTATTAATTGTATAAAAAAAAAACAGCTCTAGCAAGGAAGATTTAGCGAACACTATACTTGTGTGGTGTCTAGTCTGTACTATACCTGGTTTAAATCAGAGACTTTCAGTTTAAAACACCAGGATAAAAACCAGTCACAAAAATAGTAAAATTAAGTGAGTTTCGCTCCTGCACGTTGCTTTCATATATTCCTCCAAACAGTTTCATCTTTGACTAATTTTTACTTTACCATTTCTTAATTACTTCATTATGTAATTCCCAAACAGGTCGTTTAAGGTAGCTGAAAACTTGTCTCTCAGTATCAAAAAAAACATAAGGATTTTATGTTTACTTTCAGGTCTTACAGCATAAAACATCTTAATGCAACAGCTGCACATTACGTTTTCTTAAGTCAACATGGACATTATTAACCTTATCAGCAGACAATTTTTCTTTTCAAAACCATAGGCTGCTATGAGTAATAACACTCTCAAGCTAAAGGGCATCCATTGTATCTTAAATGGACTCAAAAATTACTACGCATTTTTCATACATGAGACTAAGATGCTCTTCAGCTGCTATCTTTTTCAAACTTTTATACCATATTTTATTTAAAAAATGTGCTCCTTCTTAAAATGCAAGTGTACTAATTAATCCAAGTTTATGAATGGGTAAATTTGGGTCTCAAATGTGACTGCAAAGAAACATGACTTAAGTCAAGCGGGAGCAAGATCAAGTTAGAATCGATGTCACTTCCACTAGAAGAATCTTTACCCAACTAATAGCACCACAGAATGACATGGCTTTAATTTTCTTGTTTCAGTGTTGCCAAGCTGTATATTTCCTCACACATGTACTTTATTCAAGAAACTAAAAATAATATAAGTAATCAACACAGAAAGAAGCAAACATGAAAATACATGGTAATGAATCAAGTTATTTATACTGAAAGCATTTTGGTTTATTACACAACCTAAAGCATGCTGCCCCCAACCTTTTCCCTTTTTTTTTTTTGCTGCCATTCTTTTTCTAAATTAATATCTTTCCTGCTTCAAGTATTATTTTAAAGCAAAAATCCTCAGAAAGTTTCCCTTAAACATTTTTTTTTTTGTAATACTGAGTGGAATATATATCTTTATGTCTGCATTAGAAAGGGACTTGCCTATATATCAACAAAAACTTTCCAATGAGCACTACAGCTTTTAACCAGGGAAAATATTACTGTTACTGGTAGAACATATGGCAGAGTTCTAACAGAATATACGGTAGTTTTTGCTACTGAACAAAAAAAATCTTTGCAATGACCAGGCCTCCCCCCACCTTTTTTCCCCTCTGTTTCAGTAGCATCTACCCTAGAAATTCTGCTGACCTGAATCCATTAGTTCAGACTAGTTTCTTAACGAGGAGTAAGCCAGCCCAACAACCTGGCTGCTACCTTCTGTCTACCTTGTACTGACTCTGGCTCTCCTCTGACCCCCTCAGGGAGACAAGTTCAGCTCTGCAGTATTCGCTTCTTTTTGCTGGGTTAATTATCAGCCTGCTTGCTCATCTGAACTTGCTCTCTGAGCTGCCACAGCCAGCTCGGAAGCACACAGTTGAAGGAGGAGCGGGAAGAAGGGAAAGGAGGGGATGTCCCTTCAGCAGCAGCAGAAATATCTGCATTAGGGTGCACAAGCAGCTGCCACCTTCTGTTTGTCATATCAGCACTCCCTGCTGGTGTCACTGCTTGCCCCGCTCCGGGGGCACTTGCAGCTGGTCACAGCTTCCCCTGTGCTGCTAGAGGCAGACAGAATAAGCAGACAAGACAGGGGTGGGAATGGGGATCGAGCCCACTTCCCTCCACGGGCCCTGGCCCTGGCCCTCTCTGCTCCTGGCTGACGCCAGACTCCTTTGGGGTGGAGAATGCTGGGGCTTGAACAGGTGACCACGGGGCAGCAGTGCCACCAACCTGCTCTGGATGCTAGCACACAGCCCCTGGGCACACAGCTCGCCCCCTGCTTGCCCATGGCCTGCTTTCTCCTTCCCCAGCAGCACCGTGCTCCTTCCCTGCTCTCTCAAGCCCCACACACCATTGACAGTTACAAATTGGCTCAGTTGTCTCATGAAACCTCAGCCAGAAGGATATCAAAATAACCTTAACACAACTACAAACCGTGGTGCTATGCTCTTATGTTCTTGCCATCAACCACGTAGTTTCATTCACCTTTTGCTTCACCTTTCACCTGATTGTCCTGAGTATAAATTTTTTAATTTTTTTTTTTTTACTGGAGCAGGCACACAAAACATTAATGACAGTAAAATGGAGACGATATGACCATACAATGGTACGGACCATATTACAGTGAATGTGACTGCAGGTGGTACCACGTATTATAGTGGCACCATAATCTTAGATTGGTTTAAGCTGCAAATGAAGAGGAAGCTAAAGAGATCTTTATGACACCCGAAACAGACACAGGCATGTTGGCAAAACTTCTAAGCATAGAAATGCAGACTTAGAACTGCAAAATCTGCACAGCTTCAAATTTATTCTTCCTACATTGTACCAGATAAAGCAAAATATGTTCACCTCTGATCCCACAGCAGTGAATTCTAGGAAAAAGATCAGCTAAGTTAAACTACGCTGACTATAAGATACAATATGTGACAAGGTAAAGGGTAAAAAGGAGAACTGCTTTGTGTAAAATACTTTTTGGGACACTAACATTTAAGAGCTATAGTTAACAATATGCTTTTTCACTAAGGAACCAGTGGATAATTTTTCAAAATTAAAAAAAATGCATTTCTCTCTCAGAATTGGAGTCAATAAACGGCAATACTTTGGTAAAAGCCAGAAAAGATACAAGCCAAAAGAATTGACCCAATAGTAATTTTACTTACTTTCTTTGATCCTTCCTTTCAACTTTGTAACTGAAAGAACTAAGAAAAAAAAGAACTGAATTTACAAAGAAACTTCATAACCATCTTATTTCACAGCTGATTAAATAAGCACCACCAATTCTATACACTTCAGAAAGGCCAGCACGTTATCACACAACATATAAAAACACACGAATGTAAAAAAAAGCAGATTCAAGTGATACTGCACTATGCTGATATACAAGCTACCTTTCAATCAAAACTGTTGCCATGACAGAACTGTAACAGTATTTTTCCTTCCCTGCATTTCACAGATGCTGGCACAAAGCTAGTGAAAGTTTGTAGTGACTCCCATCACAAGACAGACAAAATAAAACCCACAGATAAATAACTGTCAAGACAGCAGTTGAAAGGTATAATCTTTCAACTTGTCAGTGTTCTTGCATGGAAAGAAAAAAAAAAGGATAAAACACAAAAAGCATACAAATAGCCTAGGATTTGTACATTTGATTCTTCTTAAAGAGCAAGAAGGTTGCCTGAAGCTTTTCACTGCTTGTGTAAATTGGGAAAAATTGTATGCTGCTACTAAAGGAGAACTTCAGCACTTAATTTTCCTTCCATCCTGACAAAAATTACTCTGCTTCAGAATAAATTTGAATACAAACATGATTGTTGGAGATCTTTGAAAAAGCAGATTTATTTTTTTTTTAGGCAAAACAGAAAGAAGAGGGAATTTTGGTGATGAACTGAATCAGAAAGGACTTCCCAAATAGAGATAGTAGCAAGTGAGATAGGAAAAAAAAAAACATATAAAGAGATTAGGAATCAGTGTGCAGTTGTGCTAGATAGAAACAATATTCCAACAGAAAGCAGCAAGAAGAAAAGAATTTTAAGCATTGAGGAGTTTATTGCAGGGGCAGAATGGGATGAGAGGGAAATCACTGAATGGAGTGCAGGACTGAGATGATGAAGGCAAAGAAAAGTTTGCAACTAAAGGTGGAAGGGAGCAAGATCTCTAACACTGTCACTGGTGCAGCACCTTATTCAGTCTATAACACTAACTGTGCCACCCCTATTATTTTCCTGAACACCATCTTATCTTTTACACAAGAGATTGCTTATTCCCCATCTAGAGCAGGAGTTTTACCACATGTAACAATAATATTACAGCAACTGCTGTACCTAACACTTCCACTCATCAGGTTCATTCACATCTACCTTTATTCTCAGTTGAATAATTTTTTTTTCTTTTAAAGTTTCATTTTCTTCTGTAATGAAATTTATCATTTCCTCTCAGAACTGTAAATATACACTTAACCTCCTCCTCATTCTTAGATGTTACTTCTCACAGATGTCACCCACCCACACCTCAATCTTATTAAAATGTACTTCTTCCTTCTACTTAATTATTAATATTCTTCAACATTAACATTTCCTGGGTTACATTTTCAGTTCAGTAATTTAATTTTTTCTTTTCTTCATCAAAATAGCCCCATGGAAGGAATAGCATTTGTACAAAACGAACAATCAGTAAGAGGTTTGCAGTTGTACATAAGGAATTTCCAGGGGTGCTTTACAGCCAAATTTTACAGTTTTCTGCATTAAACTATTTTGTTATAAGCTTTCTACACTGAGCAGTTAGGTAGCATTCAGGGTCTTCACAGCTTCACAGTCTCTCTCATATCATTTGGTACTGTTATGGATTTGATTTCCTTTTTTTTTTTTTTTTTTTTTAGTTTTTCCTCATTTTTCCATATAGAATAACTCTCTAAGGAACATGGCCATTTGGTGGCATTTAGCTTCTTCAGCTAGTCTGGTTCAACTACTGCTGAGACGGCCTATGATTTTGTTGCCGACTGGGCTATTGATAAGAGTGAGTACTAAGCTAAAAGATATCCACAGCAAAAGCACTCACAGAAATAATGAGCCTCCTTGGTCCCGCTTATACTTTAACTATTATATTTTGCTTCCTCATTCAGTAAAATTCATGTGTGCACATTATTGCCTCAACACATTACAACTTCGTCATTGTTTTTGGTAAGGCATAAAACTGTGACCTATTAACAATACAATTAATATTAACAACCAGATGAGTGATAATTTAGTTTTAAAAAGGAGAGATATCCCAACAGTAACCAAATGAAAAAAGCTTTAAGTGCTTCTTTTCATAGGAAAAAATGACAGTTAATGTCACATTCAGGGCTTCTGCTGGTCACTTACTGACAAAAAAAGCATGACTCTTACTCTGTCACTTCTCTCTCAAGCTTTAGGGGCAGCCCATGGCTGTCAGAGATAGACTGGAATAGAGTACAGTGGTACTCCTGGCAGGACAAAAAAAAACAAACAAAAACCACTCGAAGGTCTGGCTAGCAGGTTTTACTCTTAACCAAACATCAGATACTCCTCACCTCAGATTTGTCAGGACCAGCAAGGAATCGCTGCTTTCCTCAGCAGCACACCACACTGCCTGTTTCCTAGAATCATTTAGACACTTTCACCTAACAGTCCTGTACCAGAGCTAAGACTCTAGAATAAAGCTGTCTCTTCTCTCCCTTGCCCTCTTCCTGTGACACACAAGCATTTTAAAGCATTCTGGTATTTCATAGCAAAATTGCATTTGTCACAGGGTTACACAGACTGCAAAAGTGTGTGGAGGGAATATCAAAGTACATGTAATTGCCAGTTCTTCTGACCACCTTTTTGCAGCCAGATCCTCACTGACAGCTCCTTCTCACTATTCCCACACCTCATCTTACTCAGCACTACTCCTTCTGGCTCCTTTCCCTTCCCTATAGCTATCCCTGCCTTTATTGACAAATTGCTCTTTGTCCCTCTCCCTTTCTTTAGTGGCTTCAGCAGGGAAGTCAGTCCAGTAAGCCTAGAAGAATTTTTTTAATTTGAGCAGCATTTAACCCAAGCTGTTTCTTCTAGAATACATTCCTATTTTAGGATCGAATATAGTTTTCATTACGTACTTTTCCTTGATTGAAATTTGGAAAAAAAAAAAAAAAAAGGAACACCACAGAAAATAAAAGATACAAATAACTTCTGTAAGAGTAAAAATATAATTTATGAGTACAAATTTAATAGCATAAGCATGGAGCCTTGTGGTTGTTAATAATAAAATAATTATGTAAAATTATAAAGGTGAGAAAAATAAAACTGACTCCCTACTTACCTGTGGTTATTACAGAACACTTGTTACTTCCCACAAGCATGTTACCCTGTCCATATTCTGGATAGATTTGTACTCTGGCAATTGCATTCTCAATGCAGTCGAGAATGTGCAACATAACCCATGTAAAATATCAACTGGAAAAAATAGTTTTTAGACTTCCCCCTAAAAAAAATCTATTGTGTCGTTGACACAGAAAGAATACCTGCATTCCTGAGATGGGCAAATGACCCCTAAATATACAGCCTGTAAAGTACACCTGTACTTTACAATACAAACTTGTACTTGTAGGTGAAGGGAGAATTAGTGCAAAACTCGCCACATTTAAACTAGCATTAACTTACTTGCTTTCTCCTCTGATAGCTTTTAAATTTCCTGCTGAGTTATGCCTATAGAAACGATAGCATTTCAGAATTAGAAAAAAAGCCAAGGCAGACTAGTGAATGTATGCAGCAACATACAACCTACAGCTACAACCTAAAGTTACAAACCTTTAAAATAGGTTGTGTGCAAAAACAAAACGCGAAGGGCCATGAGCCATGGAGATTTGGGTGACTTCTACTTGATGTCACTTGGTGGCGCTGTTAGGAACGTTACCCAGCCAGGGTCTCTATGCTCTAACAACTTTTTCTTACCATTTCCCTTCTGCCGGATTAGCATACTACTGAAAAGAAAGAAAGAGGGCACGAAATAGATGAAAAAAAATAAAAAATAAAATTAATAAATTAAAGCAGCCCCTGAACTCCTCCCTAACACAAGAAAACCTCTTTTCAATTCTATTGTTTGATGCACTGTAGAAATCTCAAACTAAGCCAGGAGAGAGTACCTTATCCTACAAAATAAAGAAATCAGACACAACAGTGCTACCAAGCAGGAAAATATCAGAATGGAAGAAAAATGCTTTAAAATAGAGATGCCGTGGTACTGTTGAATGTAGAGCTGGAGAAGTGCAGAATGTGGTAGGTTCTCTGCAAAGGGCCCTGGACAAATCTTTAAGGGTACTTGGTGAGTAGCCAAGTTCTGTGCTGCAAGGACTTTATTAACAAGTGAATACTATAACAACAAAGTCAGGCTTAAGAACTGAAGATTTTAGAACAGGTGGAAAGATCACCTGCTCACATACTGCCAAAGGCTAGACAGCAGGCTCAACGGACGCACTGGCCAACCTCAGGTGACATATCCTGTATTTCTGCCGTATGTTTCTAAAGCAGAGTGAACCCACTTTATCTATTTGCTCATAACTAGTATACAGTCTCTTTTGCCAGTTTTTGCTCTTTCAAGGCAGTAAATTTGCAGAAATTATTTTTTAAAAAAATTACTGAGAGAGACCTTAATGATACTACTTCAACAGCTGATTGAGCTGATGAAATCAATTTCTGTGCAATAACTAACGAACAGCTCTCCAAATAATCCACAGAAATCACTTAAGATAGCTTTTGATGCAAGAGCACACAGACTTGGTAGAAGGGGGGGTACACCGAGACGGACCTTGGCAGCACAGCTAATAAATGTAATTATAATGATAAAAGCTCACAAATGGCTTCATTCTACACTGTCACTCACAGCACAAGCTGCTATCGCTCACTCCTGCTGCACACAATGACCTTTGTCATGCTTGAGAAAACAGCTTCCCACTGTGATTTGACTCTTACTGAGTGGCCAGATGGGGCAGTTTTGCTTCATTATTTGTGTCTGTGAAGTGGAAATGCCAACAGAAAGATTCATTACTGTCAGGATCATCTCTGCAAAGCTCCTCTGATTTATTAGGGCATAAACTGCTGTACTGGCTGTAATGAGACATAAATGTTCTGTAAGGCCTATGAACTCAAGAAGGAAATACACTGCCATCAAGAGGCTCTGGGCCTAATTTATTAACAGCTTGTGCCAGTACCATCACAGAAAAATCATACAAGCAGCACAGACTGCAGCAGATGTATGAAAAAATGTAACAGATTAGCCAGTGCCATGTTTACATAAAATAATTTCTTTCATTTTTCTGAAATTGTACAGTGCAGACAGGTGAAATGCAATGGAATTGCTAAATACATTGAAATATTAGCATCTCAGATTCTATTTCATTAACATTGAGATTATGATCCAGACTGATAAATCACAGGATAAGAAAAATTAAGTCTCAAGTTATCTTGCAGGGAGACAATTCCTTGCCCAATTTCAGAATATTCTAGATTTTTTTAAGTTCTACATTTTGTTAGGAGTCCAGATTTTCTTACGTTGTTATTTGTATCATGGATCTTGCCTACTCTGATAATTAATGAAGTACAACACTCCTAAAATAATACAATTCTGTGATGACAAACAAGCATCAAAGAAACACTATAACTGCTTATTTGTGTCTGCCATGACGTATATGCGTTATTGGAACAGAATACACCAGCTACTTCATCCGCATTGAGAGCATATAAACAGCTCTTCAGCAACCCAGGAATAATTTAATACTACACTGACAAATAGCTTCTAGTGTGGCCACAAAGATGCTAGTAAGGCTGCATGTACAGTTTTGCTAGCACTGTTCACAGTTTTGGTTGCTAGTATTCAAAATGGTTCAGAGGCTGTGGTTAAGGTTGGACTACAGACACTAGATGTGCTTTTTCTGGCATTGTCACTGAGTGACCTTATGCTAAAGTTGCTGGATAACTACTAGAAATGGTATAGCTTTCTCTTGGCAATTAAGTGCTGCAGTCAGGAACATGGTGGCAGTTGCATTAAGCTACAAGATCACACAGATTGAACTATCCTTTACAGCCCAACCCTTCGGATTCTATGTTTCTACCAGTCACTGGTTCTTCAGATAGCTAAAAAACCAAACCAAACAAACAACAAAAAAAAACCCCAAAACAACAACAAAAATCCAAAACAACACAAACCAAAACAAGAAAAACTCACACAAAGTTTGCATTGCACAGTTTAAAACTGAGTTCAAATCTGCAACCATAGTTGCTTCTTCTGCGCTTTCAGAAAGAATGTAACAAATTATGTTTACATTAAATTAACACATTAAAGGATAAATATAAACATCTAACTATAAATTTACACAGTTTACAGAACGAATTGTACAAAAGTTCCTTACTGAAATCTTATTTTTTCATGTAGCTCTTCCAAAATTTAGAGACATACAAGCACAGTAGAGATCAATTTTAAAAAATTTCATTTCAAAACATTGTTTCAGAAAACTTCTTACAAGAAGTTATGCCTTGAAAGAAACTTCCATAGTGGGAACTATATAAAAATCTGAGCACCCATATACAAACAATTAAACCTACACAGCACTTTTTACTCTTAAAATATCAGCAAAATTAACCAAATCGAAAGTACAAAGATATCTGCTTATCATGGCATGGTAATCTTGCCTGTGCTTCTGATTTAATAAACCAGTCTCACTTGGAGGGCAAGTACACTACGTACTGACACAGCTCCAGTAGTTCTGGGTCTTGTTGATATTCTAGTGCTGTTAGCACTTGATTAAATATTAATGTGGGAATGAACACCAGGTTCTTTTGCCACTCAGCAATCCATTGATAAGTTGCTCTGGAGAAAGGAGGAACAGACACATGTTTTGTTGAGCCACTTTCTTTTGGAAAGGCTAAATCCCTACATTAGTAGAAAAAAAAATAGTTCATTAGTAGGGTTTTTAACATACCTATATGGATTGCTTTACATTACTATGCCCTTATGGCTATTACAGGTTCCAATATTTAAAAAGCCGCAAACTAAACCATAACTAAACCAGACATTTACTCATCTATTTCTCACTAAATGATGGAAAGTTATCTAGATTGTTTTCTGCAAATCTGTGTGTTACTTCACAGTTTACTATCCGTTTAAAGGTGTATCCTATAAAAAATGATCTTAATATAAAAAATACAGACCACAGTAATGTTGAATGCTGAAATAGTATTAAAATTTTCTTCTGACTCAACTTTCTGTTCATTTCTAGTGATTTAATAGAGAACATGCCTTTTCAAAATGCTTCTTGACTGATACACTGTATCATACATGTCTCTTGGACAGATAAAATGGCATCAACAGTTCAGTGCAAATGCAAGAAAATTACCAATTTGCCTTATAAGTAAAAAACAAATGGTTTGTTTTTAAAAGCTAAAAATAGCCTTCATTGAGTCTCTTCTCCACAAGATGAAATGCAAACTTAAGAATCATCCTTTTAGTTTTCAACTCAGTTTCACACTGAAGTTCAGCCCTATTTTAGGGTCATGGCTTCCCAGAGGGAAGACCAGTGAGCATCTAGCTTCAGAGATACCAAAGCTTTCCAGTACCCCTTGCAGCAGAGAAGGAACAATTGCCATGAAACCCCTCCAAAATTTATAGTCAACTACTCTTCTTCCCAGGATATTCTGGCGTACCGTCCACCTGTAAAATTAGAGATGGAGCAGTTGCTTTATCAATCCTGTGCAGAATTTACAAAAAAAAAGGGCCAATTATATTAGGCTTGTATGAATGCAGTAAAAGATCTTAACTTCATCAGGATGTGAAGCCCATCTGCCATTTTCCTCCTCCTGTCTCCACACTAATATAGTTCAAAGAAAGACCATATTGGCACCTTCTACCATTAACATCTACCAGGAAAACCCTCTCAGAAATAAAACAGAACAACAAAATGAAGTTAAAAACTGCATGAAAGATGGCAACATTACCATCCGTTAGAGGCTGAGCTCAAGTTCTACTTTCCACCCCTCCTCCCTCCACAGCAAAAGCAGTTGTGGTTATTTATACAATATGAGCACTTGCCCGCCTTATTCCTCTCCTTTTCCTGAGAGTCCCTGGTGGTTTACATCATACAGAGATCCTGTCCACCCCTGCTAAGTAGTTAGTCTTAAAGGTAATACTTTGTAGTTATGAAGGTGAGTATCTGGCACAGAAGACCATATCTGAAAGTTGCACTGGCATAGAGTGGTACAATATTTACCAGAGTTCCCTCGATGGATTTAGGAGACTGATGGAGGGATTCACATTTTTAAGGAAGGAATTTTCTAGTTCCCTTAAAGGTTCAGCATTTGTCAAATAAGTTTGTTCTGGCTGGTTGGCAATGATTAACGACTGTCATCTCCTTGTCTGGGACAAGAGACACCATTCTGAGCAACCTTTTGTGAAGGATGTGAAGCAGGGTGGGGGGAAAAGACATTCCCTACATCCTCACTGCTGTGTGACCAAAAATGGGCTGACCTCAGTCTAGTCGTGTCTGCTAACATGGGGAAGGTATGTGAGGATTTTATTATGAACCAAACTAAGATTTTGAAAATTATATTTATTATTTCTTATTGCTAATGCAAGCAGAGCACAGCCAAAGACTTTGTTTCAAGTTTCACCTTTGAATACAGCTGAGTATTGTATATAACACTGTTATAACCATAGGAAAAACCGACCAATTATATTGATCTAATAGCTTGTTAGATGTCACTCTTGCTGCACACAAATGCAAAGCCAAGTGCATTTTTCTGGCTGAAAGTGCACAAACATGACGTACCACAAAGGCATCCTCAGATGTCTGGCTCATTGCTAGTTTCCATACATGGCCTTTTAAGGAGAATTTAGGTCAGCCTAAATAAAGCAGTTTGTTTCAAAATGGGGTGCCATATGTCAAAATGTACTTAGTCAGCCAGTAGAATTTTTAGCCAGAAATTCAGTATTATCAGATATGGTGCTAAAATCTCTGTACTCACAGTTTTCTCATGCTGTTTGTGTACACGTTTGAATATTTTGCACAAATTTGGGTTTGGTTGCTTAAATGAATCAAAATAGTAAAAAAACAGTATCATAGTTATTAGAATCATACTGATATCATTGGTTGTTAAAGTAATTAGTAAGTGATACTGCTATGTTTCCATTATGCTTTTTATGGACTAAGTTCTGTCACCCATTTTTTTAAATTCTAAAGAGTTCCATTTGCTATATAGATATTGTGGGTACTACTCATCATGAAATCCATGATGAGTCAGGGAGATAGTCCCAGAATAGGAGATAACTCCCATTTTGACAGGATTGTACGGAATAACACACAAGAAAGTGCCGTAAACTTACTCTAGCTAAGAAAAGTAAAACTTATTTCAGAAGGCATCTAGCATGTCCCTTTGGGTTGGCAAATATTCCACCCTGTGTAGGAGACAGAGAGGAGGAAACTCCCATTCGTTTCTTAAGTAGAGCTATTTTCTAAAGAAATTCTTCTAGCAAAGAGGAATGTGACAGTATTGTTATACTGATCAAATCTCAGGCAGTATGTGCTGCCCACATGTCAGACTTCCAGGGACAGCATGGCTGAGAGCACAAATTTTCTGTTAAAACAAGGTAAACCCAGCTAGGATACTGGATGTCCCAAACAGACCAAGCAGAGACAGAAACACTGTGCTAAAAAAGTCTGAACTCCTCTGATGAGTAGTCCCCATCACAGCTATGAAGAGTGATTTCTACATCCTCATTAATCCCTACCTGCCACACAATGGTGTGATGCTGCCACTGGCTATGTTCCCAATGCTGCACAGAAGTAGTACTGACACTATAGCATAGGAATAGAAGTAGTGGGGGAATGAGGGAAAAATAACTTGGTGCCAGTAAAAATCCGTATTAATTTCTGAATGGTGGGCTGATTATGCCTTTTCAGTACCACATAAGCCATAGGATCAGATTCAAATTCTACACAAGAAAATAATGGGAACCTCAGACTATGCATACTCCCTGGCCACATTCCATTGTTGCCACTCAAAATTGCCAGCATTACAACTGCAAAACTGCTACACCGATGGTGCTCCCACAAACTGGTGACTGATGAGGGACTCTTTTTCAATTGCCAGTGACAAGAAATTGATGGATAGAAAGATAATCTAACCACAGCCATTTTTGCACACAGGATGAAATTTATCTTCCATGAATTTTTTTGTGCCTATAAAACTTGATAGCTTGAATATTTGATGAAAACTCGCCCCCTAAATGTGATGTAAACTTAGCCAAAGCAAATGTTTACAGTTTTCACCCACCTCTACCACAAATATTTTTGTATTTAGCCAAAACTCACCTTTTAAGCAGAATTCAGCCATTTCTTTTTCACAGTGAGAGCAAAACTAATAAATGTATACTCAGTTAATTTCACTCTTGGAGATTAAGTTAATAGAGTAGATGAACTGCCTAGGGATTTTTCCCTTCATTTGTCAAAACAATTGAAAACAACTGCACACCTACTGCAGGACAACTGCAACAGTAATTTTCAGGCTGGTAGATGTTTGTAGATACTGCAAAATCTGGGGAAAGTAGGCACCTCAAAAGAGGCAGACTGGAATCTTGAATAAGTGACATGCTGCAACTAACCTCTAACCCAGCATTATATGATGAGTACTTCATATATCTGGGAGCATAAGGCACACTGGAAGGGGAGGTCAGCTGCAGCCCCAAATTTTCTAATCAGTTTGTTGGAAATCATATTCAGTGGCAACATCAGTCCACAGGTTGGCAATGCTCTTCTTCCAGGCTTGCACTTACCAGTAATTCTCTGCTCTCTGTAGCCAGCCTTCCATGCAATACCACAGAAGACTTTTTTCTCACAAAGAAAGAAATCTGCATAAGATAGTCTGAGAAATCCCCTTTTGATTCCCACTTTATTTACTTTCTCTTACTTCTTTCCCCTCCTAGTCTTTCCATTATCCCTTTTTCTTGTAATTTTGGGCATGATTTTTCACTCTTGGAAAGTCCACTAGGCACATGGATCTAGAAAATAACAGAAGTTAACTTTCACATGGTCTTCCACAGTTTACAATGTGTTGCCCTATTCCCTTTTTGCATGAGTTTTTTTTTATTTGGGGAAGAAAAAGTCTATGAGAACTGGAGTTGAAAACCTGCTCACAGCTTTCTACCTAACATACTGAATATATAGTTCAGTTTATTTATTGAAAATGCATATTTTTTTAGTACGAGTTAAAGATTTAGACTGTTCCAAAGTGACTGAAATATAAATGATTAATTGAAAGACCACTATTATTCTACCTTTCATCTTTATATTTAGGAATTTTTTTCATGGTTTTACTAATATCTTGTATTAATAACTCAACTAAAAACCATAGAGACAGACCATAATGGATACTACTTTGAAAATTATTAAAATTTAAAAATTCTCCTTCATCAGAGGCTGAAAAACAGAACCACATGACAGAAAATTCTTGTAATAACTACTGTATTTCACAATACCATCATATTTTGTTCTTACCAATAGGAATACCCAGGAGCTTGCCTACCAGATATGTCCGTTGTCTCTATTCATGCATACTTCCAAATTTTCTTTTAGGCTTCTTGACAAAAGAGAGCAGTCATATTTCTGAGGGTGTTTGTGGCAATGTTTTCCCCCAAACAATGATAACTTGTTTCTATTTATTTTCAAAATAGCTGGTGAACATAAAAACGTTACCAGAAGTTGCCGAATATTTCCAGGTCCTATTGAGTCCTAAGAGATATGGAAGTTGACTGTACAATTTGCAAGAGACACAATTTTCCACAAAAACAAGCCCTAAGTGACTTCTGTTTTGAACTGTCCAGAAAAGCCAAAATTAAAAAACAAATTCCTATTTCATATCCAAGTAGACTTATCTCTCATTCTCTCTATATATATACATACATAAAAATACACAAAATGATTGGGTTAAACAAAAGTATGCTTCTGATATTGCTTCCTCAAAAAAAGGCCTGTTTCCAAGTGTCTCTTGTTCCATAGGCTCTGCAGGCGTTCTATTTTATGAACCTCAATATAACACAAATTTCAAAATGTTTTATAAGTAACTATTTACAGCTGCTTCTATTTCATAATAACACGGTGAACAACAGCAATCGGGATACATGCTTTACTACTACAATGGATTTTAAAGCCTTTTTCAATAATGAGTCCTGGATGATTCAAAATCCTACATGTTTTTCAATACATGAAAATCTAATGACATAAGATGGCAGAATAAGGACTTCTTTTTTTCTAACAATGCACTAAACTCAGCTTCAGTGATAAAATCCAGCAAAAAGGTTTCAAGAACTCACAATGGGAAACCTCTGTGACTGAGCTTAAATCTTACCAGAAGTCAGTGCACAAGTGTGATCCCACAGAAACAGAACATATTTATTCAGATGTGCAAATCTCATTCTGTCCAGTTTGCACAGAGACAATTACGGTAAGGGTAGTAGAGAGGATTATGAGATGATGGCATTTAGAACCTCACAGAGAAGAACAGGTTTTTATCAGTTTTGCAGCAGATGTCTGCACATGGGAACAGAACACAAAAGTCTCTACAGAGACTGTTTTTCAGAAGTCTCAGAATGTAGTTAATGCTATTATGGCATTTTAGAAAAAGTAGGTATAAATATAGTGAGATAAACAAACAATGTGCTCTAAATGGGTATTCTGTAAAGTGCAGCACCAGTAACACAGTTGAAGATTCAACCACTCTGAAAGAATCAGCAGACCCACAACAGAGTTCTAAAGATGGGATTGTTTGGATAACTTGTTTAGTTCTTAATTCAGTAAAGCACTTTAATGTATGCCTCACTTTTTCTTTGGTTAGCAGAGATGTAATAATTCACATATGTAAGTGCTTTGCTGAAATTAATACTAAACTACACATATACGATCCCTTGCATGTAATGAATCTTCTGTACTGTCTTGATATATGTGCATGTATTTCAGGATTGTTCTAGGGCCAGACACCGCGAAGGATAACAGAGGTACTCTGGGAAAATGGTATATATGAATAATAATTTCATATAAACAATGTCTGTTATACTTCTAAACCAGCAGAATTTGGCCCCTCAGAGCAAAATGAGCAAGAAATACCATTTACTATATGTAATGGGATGCCAGCAAGAGAATACTATACCAAACATTTAACTTCCTCCCTTTGTAACGTTCCCTTTCCAAACATCTCTTGAGATTTGATATTTAAACATGCAATTTACCAACCTTCTTAATGTAAATATCCAACAGAAGTTAACTTAAAGCCTCAGTATGTAATGAAATAATGCACTATGCCTTATTTTAATTCAGTGATACTTATATAAAATAGAAGTATATGAAGATGTCATTAAAGGAAAAGTGATACTGGAATGAACTAAGAATGGACCATACAAACTAGGTAAAAATATAGTCCAGTACTCAGATGAAAATGTCTGAAAACAGTTATTCTTTGTGTCGGTCTATAGTTTTCCAGGGTATTTACCAATACATACAGGCTACTGGAATTGCCATACCTCATTGGACTAGCAATGAATCTGGCCTATTGGTTAGGAAAAGATGCAATGACCCATTTTCCTATTTAAGCCTAACCACTGCACTGACTCCTCTACTTTTATTACCACAACTAACTGTGAACATTCTTGTTAGTCATAAAAATATCTTTATTCCTATTCATACTTGTCCACTACTGATTCAAGCTTAATCTTGCATTTAAAAAAAAACCTTAAAAAATTTAAATTTTATTGCAGTATATTCTAAAAAATGTAACAGAGACCTCAAACATGATAAGGACAGCTTTTTAAAACTTATTCCAAAATACCTATGATGTTTTCACTCTTCCCTGTCTAGAGAACCAGTGAAAAGTTTTAATTTCTTATCTTGTGCTCTACAGAACAGAAAGTACCTATAAAGCAAGCAGACTTGTAGATCTATTATATCCTTCTTATTTCAGGCTATAGGAGAAGGAAGCAGAGATGACAGCATAACCCTAGTTTTGTCTCTTTCATCAACTTATTTTTCACCAAGGTTCTCCTCTGCAATGTAAGCTTTAATACAGATTCAATTATTTTAATCTACTTCCAGAAGCCAAATTTTAAATAGGTAATTTAGGAAGACATTCAGTCCAACATCACCTTCAGGTCTTCAAGTTTTTTACTACCTGTACTTTTTTAAATTTATATTATTAATCCAAATCAATTGATTGGAAAACTGTGTTATCTCTTTATTGTCAAATGCAACCAAATAGGTTTCATACACACAGCTATGGTCACCTCTTTGTTGGTGGGTTACTCACAAGTAACAGTATACTTTCTTGATATTTTACAGGGACTGTAGATACTCATCTAAAATAGAACAGCTCTGACAGCCTTCAACATCTCTTTTCTGCCTGTCTTGTTTAAATGAGAAGATACATACATTATAAAGAGAAGTAATTAAAACAAAGCAGACTATGAACGGTATCCTGGCTTTTAGTATAATCGCAGTATTCAGTTTAAACCACACAAACTAAAATACAGTTTTTATCATGCTGAACTTCAAGAAATAAATGATGTCACTATTTCCTTAAGTGGATGACATAATTCTCCACAAAAAAACCTACTACCTCAAGAATAGACATAGTCCATAGAATGAAATGGGCATATTTGTGCAATTACTATGCCTACTTTAACTGTCTTGCTTCTGGTATAACAACTCCACAAAAATAATTTTTTTAAAAATTAAGACCTTAAAGCACTTCAAATATCAGATCAGGTTTTATTATATTCATTTTGTGGATTAGTGAACAGAATCCATAAGATATCAGGTTCTTATTATGATATTTACATACAATACTTCGGTCTCTTGTTAATAATGGCTTTTGGCCACATATTTCAGTGATATGGAGTTTATGCCAGATGCAAATAGTGATTACTTGTAGTCATCTAGGCACCTTTTATGTACACATATTTTATCTTAAATTTTGGAACTCTTAATGTCTATATGCACTACATAAAAATTACCTTCTTTTTTACAAGCAAAAGTAATGATTTTTGTTTTATTAATACTCACGAGGTCCCCAAAAGTACTTTAGACAATCTATTTCAGATTGTGGATTATTCTCCATTTTGATTGCCCATTGTTTATAAGGTACTCTGTATGACTCATAGTTAATTTATTTTTTTATCTATTTCTGATTGCATGACAAACATTAACAGGATAATGGCACTTTGGGTATACATTTACATTCTGTATAAATGACCATCCCAACTAAAATTCTTAAAACATTCAGAAAGCATTAGCCACTATATGATTCTAGCCAACCATATAACTATATGAGAGGCAGTAATCCCTCCTCTGGCAATCCACATACACCCTGAGGATAAGATTCAATTACCCTTATCTTCACAAAAAACAACTCCCAGTTTTTGGTTTTAAGCACTGCAGAAAAAGTTTCTTCATGGCAAATTAAATTGACATTGACCTAGAAAAGAATTCTTAACTACTTTGAGGGTCATATTAAAGAATACAAGTAGAAATACTAGTGATCAATTCATAGACAGCATTCTGGTAGTTCTGACAACAGAAAAAAAAAAGAAAAGGTATTCACTGAAACCTGAAACAGAAACCTATGTGCTTTATTTTTTCTCTTTAAAAGGAAGAAGTAATAATGCAGAAGAGAAGAGAATAATCTTTTTAACTTTTTTTTCTTCCTCCCAAACATTGCTGATGAGGCAGGAAACTAGGACTACAGCATTTCTGTGAGGAGTTGTTTCCCTTTATCCCCAAATCAAGAACTTCTGTTTGATCTCATACTCCATCTTTCATCATACTGCAGGGGTGCCTAAAAAGATAGCTAATTAATGTAAATTATGTCATAGCTTGAAAGGCCTATAAAGTGTCTGGACCTTCTTTTTTCTTGAGATAACCAGTAATAAAGCATACAGCTTGTGTAGCAGTAATAACATCCGCCTCTAAAGTACTTCAGTCTCTTTAGAAAAAAAATCAATTTAATAACACCCAGACAACATTGTACACGAGACATTCAATTTGCTGTACTAATGTTCCATGTTGCCAACATCAGCAGGTTCCTAAGCTACAGAGACTTGGTTAAAAATCTACAGAAAGGTTTGTAATCTTGTGGATAGCAGACAGGAAGAAAAAGATGGTTTGTCACCAATGTGATGCCACAATGCAGCTACCCACTTTCTAGTAGCCTATTTTCACAGCATCCACTTGATTTCATGTTTGTCTTTAGGATAGTTTTCAGACAAAGGAAATGAACATGTTTTGTTTTCGTCTTCCTTTGTTAAAGGAGAGTATGGAAAACATTCCTTCCTGTCCTATGGTAGAATCTAAATGTTTGGGGAATTTTATATATATGTGTGTGTGTGTGTGTGTATACATATCATGAAGCCAATAGATTGTTGGCCATCTTAAACTCACTAAATAAACTTTTAGTAAAAAAGATAAAATGCAGAATTATTAAAGGTTAATGTTTATTTCACAGATCTCTAATATAATTGAGCAGATTGAATTAAAGGTCTTCAGTGACCAAGTGACCCACAGTCACCAGTAATAACTAAGTATTTTCTTAAGTATTTAGGACAGCATAATGCTGTATATTATTAAATGTACTATACATATTGATCCTGTAAAATTATGCATTAAAGTCCCACATAGCTAGAGAGTTATTAGCTGATTATTATTGTCAGCAAATATATTATAATGAAATCAAATCTAAATTCAGCAAATTCTGAGGTGCTAATCTCTGGATTCAGTTATAATTTTAAGTATTGTATATAAACCAAGAGACCTTCCAGACACTGAAATTTTTCATACAAAGCAGCATTAGCTGTTAGGTCTTTCTGCATCATAATCATTCAGCAATAGAAATACAGATGTTATTGCAGGTATTCTTTATATTTACCCTACTTGAAGTCTAAGCACTGACAGAAATCACCTTAAATCTCTGCCTTGTTGTAATGGTTCATAAGCAGAAAGAAAATAATTTCTCTCCCATACAAAATGAACTCTTCCCATAGCCCTCAGAATAACAGGAGACAGACAGATGATGTTCTATTCTCTGTTACTTGCCCAGTAAGTGAAAGGCTGCAGAATAATGAGTAAGGTAACTGAATGTGGTGTTATTAATTTTAACCCAGATTTAAGAAAAAAAAAAAAGACATTAATTCTAGACTATATTCATCCTTCCTTCCTTCTTCTCAATAGAGACAAAATTCAGGAGGTACTTCTGGCCTGTCTAGTTGGATTTGATTCTAGAAAATGAGGAAGTTTGAGGTGGGATTTTGGGTTCCATTTCACTTTACTAAGTAGTGAGGGATTATTGCTTCTAGTTTTGTATATATCTACCATACCATATAGCTATTTCAGATAATTATGAAAGCAAATGCTTTTCAGGATCAAAGGACAAACCCAAAGAGAAGGATATAGTTCAACTGACTCAATGATTCTCCTGCTTGCTTTTCCAGATTTTGCATGTGGTACAATATCACCAAGTGAAGAGCTCTCAGGCTAAGGGAGCAGAACATTCATTTCTGGATGTTGCAAGTCACAGTGACCCACAAAGATGGTATCTTCCTTGACTGCTTATGAGTGCTGCATCAAGCCCTCTGAAAGAGGAATACCAGAAGACTGTATCCAAACTGAAATTTCACAAAAATATTTGGTTATATACTTCAATTATATACCTAATCCCCCTTGATCTCAATGGGATTTTAGACTCTGCCCTGAATCATGGTCATGGAAGAAATGCTTTTGGGCTTCTCCAGAACAATGAGGAGATGGGCTTTATAGAAGTATAGAACTTGATAGCCACATAAAAACAATGGGGGAAAGGAGGAGAGAAAAAGACCCATGCTGGAAAATATGCAGGCACTTGGTCATTTTAGCCAGTAGAGAAAAAGAATCATGAGACTTCATGGAGTTGCTGGTGAGTCACTAGGGTTTTAAAGTGTTTCCTCATACATTTATACAAAAGGATTTACTATATTATTTTCCTTTGCAATGGCACAACATACTAAGTACAGTCTTGCTATATTTAAAATGTCAAAATATGTTAAATATTATCTAAGTAGACACTTTCTGTTCCAAGTTTATTAATTTTCAATTAATGATTAAAATGGCTTTCAACAGAGAGCATGACAGGGATTGAAGATCTGATAATATCTTTGATCACATTGTAATTTCATTTTTAGATGTGCTATACCATTTCAGCAACATTTACAAGATTAACCTTCCTGGAATTTCTCATGAGTTACCCTCCTGGAATTGTCCAATAGGGAGGAGGTATGACTGTGTTATTTCAGAAGCAGCAATTAGTGGTACTACTTTCTGGGAGCAAACCTGAAGGGCTATCTTTTCCTGCAGTCGTTTGCATCTGCCTGCCCCTCCCTGCCCCACAACAACAATGTCTTTTCATGCTTTTAAATTAGAATAAGGTACCCCTAGTGAAATATTTAAGTGCAGTATTTTGGTTGGTTTCTAATAGTGCATTTGGTTATAATAGCAGAAGCAATAATATACAGTAAAAGCATGACACTCTCTGTTCCAACTGACATCAAAATGTTATTTTGAGACTTATAGGCTTTCTTGTCAAATAGGACATCTAAAAAAAAAACCACCACACAACAAAAAAAAAGCATTGCAACTATATCATAGTTATAGTTGTAAACAAACACTTTCTTGGTAGTAATCTTTTTAAATACTTATTTCTGCTACATGGTGAAAACCTGGGCTTTTATATGACAGTGTAGATTGATTTACTCTTGGAGATTAATTTTTCTCTTTTTGGTACTTCATGTGGCAGAGCTGTTATGAGTGAATTACTGAAACTTGAAAATACTGAATGTAAGTGTCATGAATGAGAAAAATTATGCACATAGCATAAGCTCATTTATAATGCATGAGAATCTACCTCCTTAGCGTGCAAGATCACATTTATGGACACATAAAAAAAGGAAATAGACATTAACAACTTAGAGCCTTAGTCATACAAATAAAACATAGTGTGTTACAAAATAGCATCCACTAGATTTACATTTTAAGTAGCAGAATATAATAAGAAAACATGGGGAAGTGGGTTTTTTTGGTGCAGAGATAGGGACTCATAAAATAAACAGTAGAATGAAGGTGTTCCTTCTTTCAAGGAAACAGTCCAGCAGACAATTTTAAACAGTCTTTTGATAGTCATAATTCTCTAGCTCATACACAAAATCAGGCTGATGTCCCCCCCAAAAACTCAATTACTTGATTTAAGCTACTTTGGGGATTTAATTGAAGCTAAGTTATACTATTTCAAAATTATTGCAACACATTTTTTATTTAATACTTTATCAGAGAAAAGCAGTTTTTTAATCAGTTGTCAGGCAGAATACATCTACAGTTATATGTAATAAAGTGCTCTTATCCCTGTTTACACAGTTTCTTTTTTAAAAAGACTATCTTTTGCAAAGATATAGATGGCTTGGAAAAAAAAGAAGAAATTGTGAATTGTTATTTACATGGTGATAGTATGTTTTCACTCTCCGTTTTTAGAGATTGTCACCAACAAATTGGCATAGCCTTAACAGTTATATGAAGAATTTCTTCCTTTCTATAAGAGAACAAGATGTTTCTGCTGCAACTAATGATGATATATTTAATATTATCTAACATTAGATAAAACATAACTGAAATAGGCAATTGCTGGCAGGGTAATTGAGGTAAAGCAAAACTTAAGAACTTCTCTCAATTAGAGCTATCACTTTGTCCATCACTGTCCACCACAGTATCAAAATGGCAGGAAAATCATAAATCATAAGAAAGATGGCAAGGCAACATATAGATGAATAGAGAACAAAAAAATGCAAGGAAAAAACCTACTAAGCAGTTCAAATGGGTGACTTATAAAAAATGGCTTCAGAGAGAATAAAGATGGTGTAATGCAAAAGCAGAGGATCTTGAAGTGCACTGCATGCATGATTTTTAGCCACACTGACACTGCAGATATGTAGGATATTGCATTTTCAATAATTCTTGTCTAGAATAACAAATCTAACAACATTGAAAGCTCTAATACATTAAAGCATACTTATGGAAATCTTATGTTTTTCATACTGAAACATTTCAGGCTGAAAAGAGGACAAACATATTTGATTTTTTCTCTACATATTTTTAATATACAATTTAGAAGACTGTATAATACATTAAATATTTTATAATAGTTGGGTAGAATATTGCACATCAGGTAAAAGCTACTTCCTAAACACTGTGTCCTTGCTAAACAAGTTAGGATTCTTCATGCTAGGCCTTTGCAGAAGTATACCCAAAGGGAAACCTGTCCTGCTGCTTATTGCAACAGCTGTGCTAAATATTGTTATCTCAGATATAGCTGTTGATTGGCACATGAAAGATATATAGCACATGGTTTTATGAAAATACCGTTTCAGAGAATGCTTTCCTTACTGATTTCATATGATAGAGTTTCCCAGTGGTCTCCTCCCATACTTAAGAGAGGAACTAACTTCACAGTATAAGAAAATATAAGACATCAGAGGCACATACTTCTGAGAGTTTCTGTACATCTCCTTAGACATCAGTGTTTGCTAGATAAAGCCAAATGTTCTCATGGAATGTTTGAGGACTTAACAACTTAAATCAGGTAATATCCCATTGACTAAGAGAGGAAAGACTGGCCACAAGAGGTTTTTGGTTGTTTTTTTTTTATTATTTTTAAGCCTCCTATCCAGTAGAACAAAATGAGTTCTGTTGTCATAAAATGGAGCTAGTGCTAGCCTACAAAGTCACTCAATCATATCAAAACTGGAAAGGTGATAAAATTAGTGGGAGGGAGAAGGTGCCAGAAATACTGACTGAAATTCTAAAGATAATTTAGATTATCTTAGATTTAGTCATATTCTTCATATCCTCTATTTATTTTGTTTTAATTTATATGTTGCTTAATTAAAATACTTCATACATCATCTGAGCATGGAAACCTTGAACCATTACAAGATTTAATTGACTGTAGTATTAAGAGTAAATATGGAAGCCTATAGCCAAAATTAACAGTTCTCTAACTATTTCTATAGACATAAAAGTGCATGCAAACATCTGGGAATTACTCAAAAGAAAGGAAAAAATTTTGCCTGTTGTTTATAAACATTTGTGATCTGAAGAAGCAGCTACTAACATAATAATTTCACAATCAGGTCATAATTGTCTTTTTTTGCTCAGAAAACATTCAGAAATAAGTGTGAATACAAAGATGTATTTAAGACACATACTGAGACTATATTACTACCAGGTATTTATATGAGCACAGCCAGCTGATACAAAACTTAAGCCATATAATATTAAGGAGCTACACTAATTTACATAGAAAGAAAAACATATGACCTGTCTGACAAAAAAAGATTCCATTTTGAATATTTAAATATCTGAAAAACAAGCTACAGTTTAAGTATGTTACTGTTTCCTGAATTATTCAGTAATTTCAACAGACAACTGTATTTTATAAAGCCTAACTTTCCATATGTCTAATTAATCAACAGAAAAATCAATAAAAGCTTTACCCCTGAAGAATCACCCATCTTCAACAGCAAATACAGAATAAGAAAAGGCAGGTAATACTTTCACATAAATAGCAACAACAAATAATCTCAGTGAAAAGCACTAAAGAAAAGTAGGGAGACAAAGAACAAAGGTCACATACTCTCATCCAACTTGTAAATAGCTGATCACCACATTTCAAGGAGGTACTTCTTGTACGTCACACAGGGGAAACAAATATTTCAGCAATATTGCCATTGCCAGTTGAGATGTGACCCAATGATACAATAAATACCAAAATGGACGAAAGCTGACATGCAATGAACTTCTTTCATAATATCTAGTTCTACATCTTAATTCATTAATTAAATATTGAACTTCATCCCTTCCACTACACAAAGACTAGCATCAATTCACTTGAGAAGTATTACAGGTCTCCTCAAGATAAGTGCAAATACTGATGTATCCTTGCATTTTTTTAAAGATGACAGACTTCCTGGCGTGTCCTGGTAAAAATCACAAGAAGTATGAACTTTCTTCTTTTTAGAGAATGAAGTTACGTAAAAGGACTGATCAAGGTATCGGAAAAGAAAAATAGATCTTCTGATTGCTATTAGTTATTACTCCACATTCTCTGAATAAAAACCTCTTAACAAAAAGTTGAATAGTTGTATGTCAATTTTACAACATGAAATGACAGTAATTGACATAACATTTTCAGAAGATCAGTAAAAAAATGAAATCACCAATCACCCATTTTCTCTTGCTCATTGATTTCTAATAGATGAGGTTTAGTTTGGCTAAACAAGAAAAGGAGGAATAAAAAACAAATGTAATTTTATAAAAGAGAGAAACATGTCTAAAAACTACAAATCAAAGCTACTACATTTTTCCCCACAGAATACTGAAACTCCATGCAGCACACTCGTATTAATCAATTACTTGTTCAAATTGCACTTTGAAGAGTGTGGTTGTTGCTTCCACAGGCATATAACATGGCAGGTATCTCAAACCACAAAAACTTCCTAAAATAGTCCCAAAACTTTCTTTAGCAGAAGAAAAAAAGTAGAGATGAAATTATTTCACATCCAAAGATGAGGCCTGCTAGAGCTTTCACATCAGGAAAATTCAAGGGATTTCTGCATTACTGTAAAACATCCATGTATTATATAACAAGGTAATTTAATTCTGGGCAAATTTCTTTATACAGATTGATAGAACCACATAGTATTTTTAATTTCTTTATTCGGCAGAGTGAGGGGTAGAGTCAGTGAGATTTTATTAAAAAACTGAGGACTACAACTGTTCCTTCTTCAGTCACAGTAAACTGTTCACTGTTCACAGTACATACATTTTAGCTTCAAAAAGTACTGAATTATTAATGAATATTTTGGGAGACAGAAAAGTTTTTTTTCATGTTTAATGATGTCTCACAGGGGAAGCATCATATAGTGGTCAAAAACGTACCCTAGAGTGAAATATTTCCTTAATAAGTTATTATCCTAGGTTCATTACTAAAGTAAAAGGGCATCTCCATCCACAAGTAATATCACATAAGAATCATTTTTGTCATTAGCAAAACACCCAGTTATCCAAAATCATTTTTAGATCATTAGAAGGATTGTTACTGACTTTTCAATAGGCATACAGTTTGTGTTTAGTAAGAAGCTCTGGGTTTTCCATTAAATAAAGTTGAGAACATACTTACTTTTCTGTCTGGCCAATTATATTTTGCAAATATTGTATCATATGTGTCCACAGCTCCATCAGTAATCAACATTATGGCTTGGCTACAAATACTTCCTTGTCCTGTGTGATTGAACTGTGAAAGGAAATGATCATTAGTTACAGCACATTGCTGTTAGATGAAGATAGATAGGATCACACTGGATAAACATGGATCTTGTCAAACCTAGCATGCTTAGAAGTAGGTGAAAAAGCTACAGGTTGAAAACATTTGATCATAGATATTATGGTTTTGCTGAACTGTAACTTCAATTGTGTAACAGAATCTGGATTCATTATATATCCCTGTTTTATCAGCTTGAAAAATAAGAAATATACATTAATATAGCCCCTCCCCAAATTAAAAGCATATTCCCCTCTTTTAAATAGATGGTCTGTACTGATGCATCTACATAGGGCTTGCTTTGATTTAAATACAACTATAAAAGAACAAGCTACACAAAAAGAAAAAATTAATGACATAATTTTACTTTGAAGTACAGAAGATACACCACTTATAGAGATGCATATGACTATTCATATGGCATTCATATTCACTCAGAATTACATTCCATATGTTATTTTTCATAAAACGTTTATCTGGAAAAAACAAGTTAATATTTATATAGATTCTCAGATTCTCCTATTACTTGAAATGAATACATATAAGTAATTCAAACCGCTGAACAGCAATACTTGAGCACAGGTACTTAGACAGCAGTCAACATATCCTTTTGAGTATGCAAAGAAAGTTTCACGATTCCACAAATAGGATTTTCTCCTGGTCAAAGAGCAAGTAAATTTAACTGAGTCACAACAGAAGCTTTGATCTTTTGATTCTGGAGTTCGTCCCTTAATTTTGAAACCATGTGTCTCCATTTGCTCTTATTGCAGAACAGCTTCTTATTTGTGGACTATTTTATATATCCAAGGAACTTAGGTGAAGCATCCAGCTTTTCACAAAATATGCAAAGTTGGAAAATTATTTGATTTTTAATTACTCTGTATGAACACTAAAAAAAATCTGTGAAAAGATCAATAAATTTAGGCATTAACACACAACTCTATAGATTGGTCTAACATTTGAGTACATGCTAATGAATGACAATCTTCTTTTGTTCTCTTTCTATGTAGTTTTCAGGTACATTACCAACTTTGAGGTCAGACAGGGCCTCAACCAAGCACCTTTCTCTTGGTATTGAGAAAGCCAAGCAGTAATTACCTTGCCCCACCTCACTAGCCTATCTGTGATGAATAATGCCAAAAAAGGGTGGTCCCATTTGAGAAGTAGTATTTAAATTTAAATGTGGATTACCTTGCAGGGACTCTGACTGCTTTGGGATCCAACAAAATTTATTCTGAGTATTCTAGTTTGATTTGGGCTAGCAACTGCTCTGTCTAAGTTTTCTGCAGTCTACACACCCTTACATATTCGCTGTTCTTCCCAAAACTCTAAAAAACCTTTTTTTCTAGAAAAAGTTCTTAACTTCTAAAAATGTCATTTTTGTAGACATGCCTGGAGTAGGAAAGGTAGTCGATGGTGGGTTCCAGCAGTGCTCTGTCCTTTTTCTTCTGCCTTCACATTTCTATATCTGAGTAATCACATCCACAAATATCATTCAACAATCATTTATATAATCTACAGCTCTCCTCCAGGTCAGTTTCATTTTGATCAAACAGGAACCTCAGCAGTAATAGAAACATGTTACTTAAAGGGAAACTATATGTAGGTTTACAGACTTCACTATATTTGGTCACTGCCTGTGTGAAAACTCTTATCTGTGATATCTGCAAGGCAGTCTATCCTTAAAATTCTTCAGTCATGACAGTTTTTCTTAACCAGAACCAGAATTATTAAAGTGGCATTCCTTCATTAGTATGACCTTAGATCCAATATTTTCTCATAAAGTTGAAGTTACTTGGTCAAGTGATATATTCTTCATATGGACAACATATTTTGAAAGAGACAAGGTATATTAAAAGGGAAATTAACAAAGGGGGAATGACTTCATATATTTATTTTAAAACTTTGCTCTGTATGCATCTGCATTATTTTGTGTAGTTATCTGTTTGAGTATTTTGAAGAATGAGATTAAATTCAAACACTTTGATGAGTAATATCTTCTCATATTTGTCTAGAAGTTTAATTTTATTGAATAGCAAGAGTGATGAAAGTGTTTTCCATAATAATAACAATGACAAGGGCCTTATGATGAACTACAATTAACTCGGTGATTCATCAGTTAGCAGCAAAAATTTCAATGCATCCTGACATTTACAGCATTTGGTTGTGATTAACAGTCTTTGAAATGTCACAGAATTTTATTTAATTGGCTATGATTTTTTTAAAGGTAATCACTGCAAAGATCACATTTGTCACCAAAAGAGATAATTGCAGTTGTCACATGACATAGTAGGTGCCTAACTACAGTACCAAGCACTTCTATATTCTTACACCGTATAATGAACACTGCATAAATTGATGATTGGAAAGAATTTGGAAGTGGATTTTTAAACGTGCTTTTCAAAGACATCAGTATCAACCATCTTCAAGTCTTAACAACCTAGGCAAATACTGAAAGGCAATTGCAAGGCAAAATTAACTGAGTATAATTAGCGTAACCCCTGAACCATTCTAAAATCCAACCAGAATCTTAATAGACTATTTGTGTAAAACAAAGATTTTTCTTTTTTGTTTTCCCTCTTTTTTTTTGCCTCTTTTTTTTTTCCCCTTCCCTCCTCCCCTTCTTTATTTAAATGTAGAAGAAACATCCTTAGCTAACCTATAATTCACAAGAATAGCTTTCTGGCACACAAAGGTCACATCTTGTAGACAAAGTGGAAAATGGTTAGCTGTATTCTTTTAAGGAAAGATTAAGTAGCTTTTTTCTCTGGTCTAAGCTGCTTAAGAGAAGTTCTCAGACACTTTGGTGATATGCCTGTATATAATGGAAAAGATTTTTATGCTGTCAATTCTGAAAGTATATATGCAAGAAGGCTTGAAGCTATTATACTCCCTTTTACAGTATAGAAAGAAACAGTCATTACTCTACCTTGAATAAATCTGAACATACATGTAGCATGATCCACCATGACCTTACAGATCAAAAGACTTTCATTCAGACTAGGTACAATTCAGTACATGGGATGTCACTTCCCTTTATTCTCAAAACTATCTGTTTATCTAATGAGATTATTATACCACATTCATCTTTATAACTTCAGTTGCCTCAGATTTTAAAACAAAACAAAAAAATCTCATCTCAGGCCTTCTTGATCACTGTAATGTTGGTTTTTTCTGTTTACACAGATTTGGAAGTGAGGCTGGTTGCTATTTACTGTTGTGTATCTGCTTCCTGAGACTATATTCAGTGTCCATAATGGGATTCTTAATAAACCCTCTACAAACAACCTAGATTGTTCTTTACTTCATGCAGCTTTTCCAATTGCTATTTTTGGCATGCACCACATGAAAGAATTAGTTACACACTGTCTGGGTGAAAACGTAGGCAGTGGGTGGAGGAAGATCCTCATCTTTTAATTTTAGGATTTTATGCCTGGAAAAAAACTGATTGATATTGTGCTTCAAGATGAATACAAAGGAACTGTAATCATTAGTTAATCTATGATCCTACAGTACAAAGGCAGGCACACTTGTCAAGTTGAACCCTTTGGACAATATTTTGTTGAGGTCTCATATGCAAGGTACATCCTTCAATCAAAAGACAGTTTGCTACTTATTTTTACAGGAGAATTTCTTTTTCCAGCAGACAAACAGATTATTTTTTTCCCCCAAAACAAATGACTATACTTAAGGAAACACTTTAAAACACTTTCACAAACATAAGCTCAGTTGAAGAAAGGGAAAACAAGAAGGAGGCAGAAAAGGAAAAGGACCTGTGGGGGTGCAGAGGGGGGGAGCAGAAAAATGAATTTGCTTGTTGTATTTGTGACTGAAATATTTCTTTCCAAAACAACCCTGGCAAATGTGAGTGACAATAATAAAGTTTCTAAAACCATCCGTTGGCATAGCTCAATCTTTATTCTATCATCTGTTAATTCATGAGTTATGACTAGTTTGTCTGTATTCTTAAAATCCAGTTGAGGTTCGTTAGGATGCATATTAATTCTTAAAGTACATTATTTTTAAGAGGTGGGATCTACTAAGGTTAGAGAAGCTGAAAAATAGATGGCTTGGGAAATGTTAGGATATGTAAAAATTTACTATAAAAATGTTTTCCAGCTTTCCTTGCTAATCCTTAC
The DNA here is from genome assembly GCA_026212715.1 of Elanus axillaris. NCBI lineage: Eukaryota > Metazoa > Chordata > Aves > Accipitriformes > Accipitridae > Elanus > Elanus axillaris. The sequence continues at coordinate 8,703,216 of JANZLQ010000037.1, read as the reverse complement.
TAAGCTTAGTTGTAGTATAGCAAGTTTTACTGAATTTAATCTGTGAAACAGGAATTAAGTCCCTGTAACTTTTACAGTGAAAGAAATGTATCTCAGTTTAAAGGAGGCACACTGTAGTTGTTAAAATGGTGCCTTTTTTCAGAGCCATACTTTGACAAGGGAGTTGAATGTATCAATCTAACGAATGTATCCTAGTCAATATTCCAAGTCATTGTTCAAACTGAGAATGATAAAGCAAACTAGTTCTGGATCTGAACTATCAAGGAGCAAGACAGGGGTCTAAATTGTCAGCTCTAAACTTAGGATCTTCTGTAATACACACCTATGGATCCCACTAATAGCGGTTATTTGGAGCCCATAGACATAGAGTTTACAGATTTCTTGGAAACAGACTGTCTTGGAAGGATGTCAGGACGTCAATTTGGCTCACTGAGAAGAGATACCCTGAATAAGTTACAGAGGCTCAAGTAGTATGAACAGGGCATTGATTTTTTTATTTTTGAAAGCTTGTCTCTAAACATTGTAAATTTCTTCTTTAAAGCTGATATATATATATACACACACAAGTATATATTTACTTTTCTGGATATGAACTGTGATTCTCTCACAAGGACAAGCTCTTCTTAGAAAGAAACACATAGTGGATTTACTTGGAAGTATCCATTATACAAGCATTATACAAGATTAACTACCACCAGCTGGACTGCTACCATGACAACCATATCAGAAGAGATTCATTTCTGTCTGTAGACAAACTAGAATGCCTAAGTACACAAGAAACTACATTCTCATCATAATATCATCAGACATTTAGTAGAAGAAACTGATCATCTAAAAAACATAGTCCATACATTTCAACCCAATAATTTGGGCATCAAAACACTTTCTTGTGTTTGGGTCTCATTGCAATCTCCCTTTTTTTGGTTGCTTTGGAAAAGCTTTTAAAAGCCTTTAAGTAATCTTGTTTGAAAAACTGAAAGCAACAGAAGATCTTGCATAATCTATTTTAAAGATTACTTAACGATTAAAAGTCCACACGAGTTTAATGTACATGCCAGGAATTTGATGTTGCTCTGCCTTTCTAGATGATACCTCCCTCTTCACTTTAAAAACAAAACAAAACAAAACATAAAATCTTCCACTACACATAGTGGAATCAGGATCAACTCACCTCTTAATTGATCTAGATTATTAAAAAGAATACATGCATAATTTTTTAAATATTCTCTTTTCTTTTTTTTTAGTAAAGAGAAAGCTTTTCTGGAAACAGCAAAGCATTTTCAATCATATCTTAAGCTGCTAATAGTAACTTCAGAAGAAAGTCACTTTTGCTGACTCATTAATGCAGTTGAAAGGTTACTGTGAGATGGAAAGAAGACGTGTTTGGCCTCCTGTTAAAAAAGAAGTGAACTTTGGGCAAGACAAAGCATTCTGAAAGAATCCACAGAAATAGAAATTTTCAAATTTTTTTGCCTTAAAAAATGCTAGGTGAGGATTACATGCAGCATCATTTTGAAATAACTTTACAGCTAATATTCCAGGTCTTAAAATGGGAATATTCTAGGATAAGAGTTTAAGTTTTCTTTAGGACTCATTGATCACTGATTGCTGGTATTTCACCTTGGGGCTCTTGGCACTTGGACACAAATGACTGCCACTTTTTAATCAGTTTCCTGCTTTCCTCAGTCTTGAGGGGAACTGAAATACCTCGCATTCACACACCCCCCCCACACCCCCCCCAGTATCTGCTCTGGCATTTGACATATTTGGTGGTTTAGCCCTTCACAATGGCATTTGCTATATAGATCTTGTTTAATGAACTTTGCTGTAGCTTTGTGATATAACAGTTTACAATTTTACAAGTGCTCATTAGTTTAGAGATCCTGGAAAAGAGATCTGCTTGAATTTATTTATTTTTTTAAAAGTGAACACTCTCCTTTACAGAAACCCTGTATCTAAACTGTTATTAACAGAGAGTGTAAGCAATGGCTTTAGTCCTACCATGCTACCTAGAGTTTTCATTCATAATATCATGAGAAATATTTGATGGTGCATTTTATTTTCAGTGGTTTGTTCCCTTGTCCTAATTCTCTTTCATTATTACTACTGCTCACTCTTCTCCTTTTTTCCCTTGCTTTTTCCAATATACATTCCCAAGAAAGTATATAGTCAGCTGAATCAAAATATTGCCAAAATTTTTCCTTGCTGGAATACATAGCATGACAATATATTTTACTTTTGCCAGAAATTACAAAAAAAAGTCTCTGATATACACTACATAAAATAATTTCATGATAACCACTAAGACTGATGTGCACTTTGTGAGGAAAAGCATTTAGGACAAAGACAATGGGTCTAATTTTAATTAAAATAGCCTTTGAAGGACAAATTGCTGGACAACTCAGAATGCTACACTGATTCTATATGGAGTTTGGGAGGGAAACTAGGTGCTGTACACTAGATTATCTCCATGATCGTGATGTTCATCTTCTAGAGACTGCATTCTTGTTTACAGACATTATACACAGGAATGTTATCAGGAAGTTGGCCTAATGTTTTTGGCAATAAATAGTTAAAATGATATTAATACCTATAAGCTTGTTAGACAAAGCTTTACATTTCTCCCTTTATCTTAGAGTATTACACAAGTATGTACAGAAGTGTTCAAATATCTTCTTTTATATAAACTATTAGAGATGGTAATTGTCATGCCAGAAGTCAAACCAATGAACAATCATTTCATGACTCTAATAACAGTGTGTATTCTTAAAGTCTTTATGAATATACAAATTCCTGTAATTCCTAAACATTAGCCCTTCAAAGAGAAAAAAAACATCAAAAATGTGAAATTTGCATGTTACCCTAGTATTTTTTAACACCTAGAACATCTACTGAAATAAACTTTAATGTACACATGTATGCATAGGTGTATACTGTATATATATACACAAAATTCATTAATATAAAATGTATATATAAAAATGTATATATATAAAAATGTAGAATTGTTTATATCTTTCACCACACATAGATTACACAGAATGATTGTTCTATATATAATATTTTACTACCATCACATTTTTGAGTTAGCTCTAATTTATTATCTTAAAATTGACAGTAATTGCTAAATAGCAAGAAAGGGTTAAGCAGTGTAAATCTGAAAAGCATTAACTTACTTCACTGAGCATGTTGAAAGCTTCATTTAAAGCAATGTCCAGCATTCCAATTCCTTTTGCAAAAAGTTTGTCAAGGTGTTCCCTGAAATGCTGAAATATGAACAAGGTTTTATTTGTCAGTATATTTGTACAACATACATGTTGATATCAACAGTTAAGGATTTCTGAATTCTTCTTTAGACCTACTCCTTAAGCTTAAAAGACTGCATATACTAATTCATAAACCACAGTAATTCTTGGTTAATCCTTTTGACCCTTGAAGTCACACTAAACTAAGGATATGTTAGAACAATAATAATGCAAAGGTATCACAAGATATGGTTTTGGTTAGTTATTCAATCAAATAGTTTTTCTTTGTGTTTTTTGTTTGGGTTTCTGTTTAGTGATATCCATATCTTCTTTGTGCTTCATACAGTAATTTTTACATTATTTCTATGTATTCAGCTTCTAAGTTTTCAGGATCTGCTGTTTAATAAAAATAATTCTTTCTAAAATTTAGCTTTCCAATTTTATGGGGGGTTTTAGTGATCCCTCCCTAAAAGATAGTAGACCATAATTGTTAGGCTATTGCAGTTTACATGCAGTTTATCAATGCCAATATAATATTTAGATTGATAAAGAACTACTCCACACAAGAAGAAAGAGATGGCTAACCACCTGCTAGCTATGTATGACTATCTTCAGTATTATGTTGTGTAGTCACACTTAAACCAAACTTTTGTAGTTTTAAATGGCTCATCCATTAAGCATACTTGTCATACTTACTGGCCATAAGCATAGGTAAAATTTTATAACAAGCAGTTTTTAGAGGTTGACAGGTCAGAATTCATCCTGTATTTTCCTCTTTCAAAATATATGTTATTTCTCCAGATATGTCAGAAGTTTGACAAATTTCATGAATTTTGCACTCAACAAAACCACAGGACTGCCATATAATATGTACATTAAATTGCAATTTTTTAGAGAAAATGTAAGCTAGGAAGTAATTAGTAGCACATTTTCAAAACAATGTTAGCAATACTTGCCGAAAAGAGTATGTCCAGAGGAGAAACAAATTATCTTCAGTTTATAAGGAGGAATATATCATTAAAAACAATATCATGAATCATGCTATCATAAAGGGACACTGTATGCAACATCAACAAACAAGTACGTCATTTCCCTGATTTTCTATGATGGAAACATTTTTTTCATTATTATTTCATAAAATAAAAAGATATTACAGCAGTATATTGGAAACCAGAGAACTTCCTATTTGGTTATTAAATTTCAGTAAGTTGAAACAGGAAAATTTACATGCTAGCCTCTACGCAATTCTGAAGCCAAAAAAAAAAGGGCTGCTTTTTCAAAACAATTATTTCATAGTGAGCTAGTAAATGTGGTTCATTGCAGCTCAATACTTTGAACAGCCAAAAGGCACAGTCTTGTTCATCTAAATAAGCAGGGATAGCATAAATGCCCATACAGCTACACTGTAAAATGGTTCTTTTTTTTCCCCAACTTAAACATAGTAAATAATAGTCACTATCTCCATCGTACTGTTTTAAAGACATTTCAAAATATAATAACTAATTTGTAAGAAGAAAAGAAAGACATATGTGGTGGGAAATAGCAGGGGAGGCAATGCTTTTGTGAAGCACTATTTCAGTCTCCACCACTGGATAAAAAAGTTACCTCAATAGGGAAGTGGAAAATTTTTATTTATCAGTCCATTGTTCTTAAAGCATTATTATAGTCAAGAAAACCAAATCAAACTAATTATCTTTGTAGAAGAACTAAAATACTTCTGTGCCTTGAATTGTGCCTTTCATATTTTTTACAAGTAATAACAAAAATAAGAATGAATACAAAATACTCAAATATTCCCAGACAAGGGCTACTTCAACTGTCAGCACAATACAGTGTGTTTTCTGGAGCTACTTCAAAACACAGTAACTGACCAGCAGTCAGATTCAGAGACCACTGAATTCAGTACTCAGGGTGATTTTAACACATATGTCCATCAGCCCATACACAAAAGGATTACCTACAGCACAGGGCTGTTACAGTCACTAAAGCTTTTCAGAAGCTTAGAAGGTACAACTGTTTTTCATAAAATATGTAAAGTTTATACAAATTTAAAATCATTAATTGGAATTCTTCAAAAACTAAAATATATAATGTTTATAAAATTCTCAAGGAAAAATCTTAGCAAAACCAGTTTTACATATAGCTGATATTTTTAAACAGAAAGTGTCATTAACAGTTAAAAAGATATGGAAAACAAGCAGTTTAGTATTGTTTTAATGCCAAACATCCAAGTTATGTGTTGACTAGACATTTTCAACCTACTGGAGCAGCCCTGTGCTCACAGCCCATTTCTCCCAGACACATTGCATTAAGGTTAGTTTACAGTTACCACAGATGCTTCCCTGCTAACACAGGGATTCACCCTGAAACAGAGTGCTCTGAAAATCGATAAAGACAGATTTTTGTATTGGAAATAAGTTTCTAATCTTGCCTTTTCATAAGTCAGATACATTAAAATAAATATTTATTATAAATCATATTTCTCCTTGGAATACATTACTGCTTCATAATTAAACTAGAATTATTGTGGTATTAAAAACACAATAGTTCATAAAATCTCTGAATGTTTCAGAGACAAGTACAGTGGAATGTTTATTGCAAGCCATATACATTGTCAAGTATGAACATACAGCATAAGCAGATTACAAAAAATTACTAGCAAACAGTATAATCTCTAGTGTATAATTCAGGTCACGTGATCTGTCAGGAGAAAAAATATTTTCTCTTGCCATAGGTGTATATATATATATACAAGTTCTGAAAAATACACTGTTGATATATGAAGAAATATAATAGTGACATTTGACACAAAATAGTAGAAATGTTAAAAATCAATTTCATGCACTATGAATTTTAACAAATCAATGTTTTCTGCCTCCAGGCTTCGGAGCGAACAGATGCTACAAGGTGATTCTGCAAAAGGATTAAATAACTAAAATGCATGTGTGGTTTGATCTTTGTTTGTCTGGAGGGGGTTTATGGGGGTTTTTGATTTATTTTTTAAACCAACTCCATCATCTATCTTGTCTTTGGTTTTTTGAGAATTTTAGCCCTTTGTCTGTCCACTGGAGAAATTACACAACATTCAAATTAACATTTCTTTGTTTCCCTTTTTATCATACCAGATGCCCTGGATGTGTGGCATTAATTGGATCCATGCCAAAAGAAATCATGTTTCATTTTATAGGCAGCACAAAGAATAGCTTCCTCAGACTGTTCAATCTACATCTAGCTAAGGCTGTTTATTATTAAACCATCAAAAGGTAATGTTTACTTTCATAGACACTGGTTTTGCACCCTCTTAAAGACTGGTACCTTACTATGACTTCAAAGGGCATCCTACTGATACAACTATTATCTGTCGTTGTTGTTTCAAGGAAAATCTTTAAGAAAAAAACCAAATCTCCAAAACACTAATTTTTTCCTATTTCACATGTCTAGTCAGTACAGCAATGCCCTGCCAGTCATGCTATAGTGCCCCATTTGTTACTGGAAAAGGCATTTTTAAAAGCATTGTATTCTTTGTGTATGAGAAAAGCAAAGTTTCAAACTAGTATGCCTCTCAAAATTTCTCTACAACTTGCCCACATGTGCCTCCAACTGCCACTCGATTATTTCATCCCTTACAAAAGCACCGCAAAACAGACAAGTATATTTCAACCCTAGCAGTAGTGAAAAAATGTCAGGGCAGGACATTAACCACTGAAACATCAATTTAAAAAAAGAATAAGTGATTTTGGAATGAGTTAAACACACCTCAATTCGACTTTCAATAAATTTCAGAAATCAAACAGATCCCAGAAAGTGGGAATCTCATGCTCTTAATGAGTCAAAAAGCATCTTTTAATCTTTACATCTTAAATACCTCTTTTTAGTAATAAAATGCACAAAAAATAATATTGGTTCATCTCAGCTTCTCTTACTGTCCTATTGGGAGCCCTTGTAGATTAATATCTGAATTTCCTAGAGTTTGAATTGGATATCTGTCCAACTGTGCGCACAAACATTTGCATGTGTCCTGGTTTCAGCTGGGATAAAGTGTCTTCCTAGTAGCTGGTACAGTGCTGTGAGAATGTTGATAACACTCTGATGTTTTCAGTTGCTGCTAAGTCATGTTTATACTAAGTCAAGGATATTTCAGCTTCTCATGCCCAGCCAGTGAGAAGGCTGGAGGGGCACAAAAGTTGGGAGGGAACCCAGCCAGGGCAGCTGACCTAAACTGGCCACCAAGGAGGTATTCCATACCATGGGACGTCACATTCAGGAAATAACTGGGTGGGGTGGGGGGTGGGGATAGTCGCTCGGGGACTACTAACTGGGTGTCGATTGGCAGGTGGTGAGCAATTACTCTGTGCAATATTTGCATATTCCAATCCTTTTATTATTACTGGTGTCATTTTATTAGTGTTATTATTATCTTTATTACTTTCTTCTTCTCTGTTCTATTAAACCGTTCGTATCTCAACTCATGAGTTTTACTTCTTTTCCCAATTTTCTCCTCCATTCCACTAGGTGGGGGGGGAGTGAGTGAGCAGCTGCATGGTGCTTAGTTGCTGGCTGGGGTTAAACCACAACAGCATGCAACTGTGTGCCTACTTTCCATGTGCAGTTACCAGAATGTGCAATATCTAATAGTGGACTCAAATACCTAACTGACATGCATAATCTTAGTAATTCTGAATGCAAATTAGGCACACAATTATGACAATCAGACTCTGATGTCTAATGACAAAATTATAAGGCCAGAGCTCAACAGAAGAAGCTGTGTCTTATTACAGTGAGGAAGCATAGATATGTTCATCTGTGGAGGTATCTATGATCCATCTAGAAGTGGCTGAAAAAATTGAGCTGAAGAGAATGAGGATACAAATCCACTTGTGCATGTCAGCCAAGACAAGGTCTCTGCATATATCTTCAAGGGTTCAAACCAGAATATTGGTGATGCATACACTTGATCTTGAGCCCTTACATGCTGCTGATTTTGTCTGTTTATAAACACTATCTATTGTCAAAAACAGAAAGTCCCGGTGATCCTAACATCTGATAATAATCCATGTATGCAAATCAAAAAGGTTTTCTCCTTTTCTTTTTGTCCTGGGTTCAGCTGGGATTGAGTTGATTTTCACAGGAACCTGGGAAGGGGCATAGCCGGGGCAGCTGACCTGAACTAGCCAAGGAGCTATTCCATAACATGTGACACCATGCCCAGTGTATATATAGGGAGCAGGCTGTGGGGTGGGCTCTTGGCTTTCAGTGGGGGGAAGTGGCGGAGCGCCGGCTTCCGGGTGGTGAGCGATTGCACTGTGCATCACTCGTTTTGTGTATTTTCTTATTTGTATTGTTATTGTTCTAACTTCTCTTTTTGTGCTGCCCCAGTAAATTGTCCTTATCTCAACCCTCGAGGTTCCGGGTTTCTTTCCTTTTCTCTTTCTGGTTCTCCTCCCCATCCCACTGGAGGGGGGTGGGGGCAGTGAGTGAGCGGCTGCGTGGTCCTTTGTTACTGGCTGGGCTGAAACAATGACACTTTTTAAACTGTGTAGAGGTTGTTAGGACTCTCTAAGTCAGAAACAAACCAACAAATACAGTTGATGGACCTAGAATCAGGAAACGGGTTCTTGTCCTAGGTATAGTTACAAACACCCATTTGAAGAACAACTGGCGTATACTGACACAGTTTTTCCAAAGATGAAAAATAATATTCACATGCCTATTTCTGCTTTAAAATCAGGTGGCCCAACTTGACTTGGAATATTTCAGAACTTAAATGAGGAAGAACACAGAAAGATCTTTAATGGTCTTCATATTCTATGCTTCATGGGACTGTTATACAGAATACTAAAATCACACCAGTGTTACCTATGGCTTTGGCATAACTGAACAAGAGGATAAATTTATGACCATCTATCATGATTGAACATGAAGTTTCTCTTATAATGCGATTATTGAAAACATTTTTTGGTATACCCAGGTGTATTAACCTTTTCTAGCCTCACAGCTTCATCAACTACTGTAGGGATTTTGGACCATACTTGGTTAGATGATTACATAAAATTTTCAGACTTCAGAGATTAGGATAAAATTCACTAGCAAAATATGATAGCAAGTCATATTTCTGTTACTTCTTTTTTCAGTTTCCTACTTCTGATTTACTAATGTTTAATAGTTAATAAATTTAAATAATTTAAGTAATTTATTTCAACAAATCAGTGCTTGGGAGATGACATGTATGATTTTGCAAAGATTCAGAGCACTTTTTCATGATTCGGAACACAGAAGAATTTAAAGAAGTAGAGGCGGTTGTCTGAAGTCTGAATACAGCTAAGAATCTGATGTTTCTTTCCTAATTTCAAGTCATTGCAGGCAATTTAAAAACTCTTCTGAGATGAAAACTAGAAAACTGAAAACTGAATTTTTCTTTCACGGCAGAAGCTCCCAATTTTGTAGCTAAAATGTCACACTGGTTTATCTAGTCCATAGTAAAGCTGAAGAATGATATACTGATTTTGGAGACAGAATTGAAGAAATTCTGAGGTGTCTCTTTTTATTGGTCTCTTACCTTTTATGTTGTTCTAATGGCATCACGAGGTTTACTCTCTGAGATTAAAAAAGCTGACTGGTATCTATAATCACAAGATGACAAATTTTTACATTCTGGAAGTGAACAGAACCTGGTCACGCTCCTAACAAATGAGAAAGAGTCCCATGTCTGTGCAACAGTTGGGGAAATTTTTTGGCCTCCATAACCTTCAAAGTTTTACTCTTTTTAAACAAGGGAAAGAAAGGAGAAGAAAAAAGTACAGCCACCCTCATTCTACATCTGAGGAAACAAATACATCTGAAAGCAAACAATGATACATTCAAGTAGAGAACTGAGTTCCAATTCTCAAATGCCAAGTAAGTGCCGTAACAAACATGCCATCTCAGACATATACAAAAAGAGCAGACAAGTTGTCAGCTAATGTAATACTCCCTAATGACTGGCATTCGTGGTTAGTTATAGCTTCTTTTTACCATAGCAAACATTTTCAGAATTTCACTGGTGGATTTTTCCCTAGCATCACAACAAAGCTAGTCACAATAGTGGCATGCTTGGCTCAAGTTTTAATTGGTACAGTCTACAAGAATTCACAGGCTGTTTTAATGCATCTTAAAATGAGGACACCACCTGAAGCCTCACAAATAGAAATACATCACCCAATAAGTTCAGCTTGCTATGGCTTATAGTAGATTCTTTTCCTGGAAGACCTGAAAAACTGTTTGCCTTCATATTCTATTTCTCTACCACTGACATGGTGGAAGTACACTGGTTGTGAGTTTACTGTTGTAAACTTCTGACTAAATCAATTCCTCATCTCTTATCTTCCTACTTATCTAGCTAAACCAGCCTTCTTTTTTTTTTCCTATTTTAGGGCTTCTGAATTAGTTACTTGAGTTATGCCCAACTTCCCATTTACAGAGTTTTCAGCATTTTTATTACAACCAACAAAGTTTTTATTTTCTTCTTATTAAGGCAATATGCTACAAAGTGGTCCCAGTACCCTGGGATAAATTTTATTATAGCTTACTTGCAATTACCAAAAATAAGGTACCATTTATGATGAGTAGGAATACCCAAACTAGATGAGGTTACAGGACCATGGATTCAAGTCTACGCATACATGAATAAAGCATTTTCCACTGATTGCAAAGAAGAAAGCAACAATTCACAACTAATAAATTCAGCAGAGTTTATACAGTTATACTGGAAAACTGTATTTGCTATTGATTGATTGACAAGGGTGAGCTTCCTACAGAATAGCATTGTTAATGGGTTCAGCATTCCCCCAGATTTCTCTGTCAGTTTTAGTGCAAGTCTTTGCTACTTCTAGTATTAGTTCCCATACTCATCCATGCATGCTGTAACTCCAAATGTTCCTGAGACATACTTGACAAAGATTTATCAGACTTGTGAAGCATATAAGCATATATCAGTGTATAAACCAGTAAAAAAACCAACCAAACAAACAAACAAAAACTAAAACAACAAAACAAAAGAAAATAAACCAAACCAAAAAACCACACAACAATCAGGAAGCATATGTGGAAGAGTGATGTTTACTGATGTGTCACAGGGAAGTTTACCCACATGCACTAACAGTTGATAAATGTGCATTCACATCTGTAAAATGCATTTAAGCATCATCCCATCTAAAATCCATTGCCAAGGCAATTACAGGTTAGCTTGCTGGTGGTGATTATCCAACCACGTGTGTTCCCTGGCATGTTGTCTTGGCAGACTGGATTTTTTTTCAGGAAAACAATCCTGTAAACAATGCTGAACAAAGAGCTCAAGATTCAATATACTCAGATTAAAAACAAATTCTTGTTAACTAGATTAGTTGCCCGGGGCTGCAGTAGAAAACTTCAGACCAAATTTCAATGGTCTGGGGCTAGCTGAAAGTTTTTAGGGTCTGTAAACAGCTAGGCAGTTTTTAAAAAAGTAGTTTTGAGTGAGACTTCACATTTTGGGGTTTTTAACAGCTAAGTAAAGCAGTCCACAATCATTTTGGAGATCTGACAGAGATGGATAGACAACAATACACCTTAGTAACTTGCTTAAATAAAATTGAATATGCAAAAATTGTGTTTACCAACCTCTTATTGGCAATTTCACTTAGCTTCATTGCTGAATCAGTCTTCTGGTTATTTAATTTCTGGTAATTGCATATAAAAATAAAAGCTCATTGGAAGGTATATACTACATCTGCCTATTTTTGTCATTCTAATTTACACAGGGGTAAGTTCTTGATTTAGTTTGGAGTTACTGTGCCTATCAGTGCATCTAGAAGATGATATATTTCATCTGGAAACGTTTACAGAGAAATGTCCTCAACCCATATATATAGTACATTAAAAAAACATATAAAAGAGGAATGTATATTGTAATATTGTTACTTTAAATCTGGAGTTACATTAAATCAGATTGTCATCCGATTCCTTTGGGGTAGGTAAATTGTAACATGGAGTTTCTCAAAGACGAAAACCTCTTGGCCCAGGAAAACTAGTATTAAAATAGGCAGTTCCACATGTTTGTAATTTGTGGAGAAAGTGCAGACAGTGACAGAATAGTGTCTGAACTATTTCCCACTCTTTTCCAAATTTGTGTATAGCAAATTGATACACTTCAAGGTAGCAGCTGTTTAATGCTGATGCCAAATTATAAATTAGTCTGGTAAAATTCAAATATATGTTACCTATTTTATATTACTAAACCACATTTAGGATCACAGATTAATTTCAACCTCATTTATGCTACCCAATGTAATTATAGATTTCATTTTTGTGATAAATGAAACTTGAAGCAAGTTTTGCAAATTAGGGATAGCTCACAACATTCTGAGAATATGTCTCCACATATCTAAGCTGAACCTTCAATGCAGGAATGTGCCAACATAAAAATTTCATGTCAAATGCTAGACTATGAAAAATTATAGAAATAAGTGGATGCAACTTGATGCCTGCCATATCACCTGAAATTATAATTATTCTTAAAACAAATTATTTTATTCCCCTATTGTGAAAATGAAAGCAGAAACACTATGTTAGAAGAAATCTAGCACTGGGATGCCTACTTTGTATCCTAGTAAAACTGTTGGCACATATATTAACACTACTCACATCAGTCTGATATATTTGAAGTTGTAAGTTTGTCTTTTATAAATACATAAACCAGACTTAATTTGATAAAGTTTCTCAAAAGGATTATGCTTACTGAAGTTGTATCTGACAGAAATTCAAGGTGCAATTAGATTCTCACTAAAAAGCTACACATAGCATATCTTTTACAGAACCAACAATTTTGCCAAAAAAAATATTTGATCAAAACCTGTGGAAATTTCTAAACATATTATACTAGCATCTCTTCCTTGTTAGTTGTTGCTAGCAGTAAAAAAAGTAAAGTTAAATGAAGATTTAAAACTCAAGATTGCATTACTTTCCTGTTCTTGAAGCTGGTAGGGAGCAGGTTTGGATACTTAGAATCATCATTTCTTTCAAGGTATCCTCAAACTTTCTAAAAGAAAAGCATGTTATTTGATCAACATGCTGGAGATTCAGGGCTGAAAACCTGTTTTCTCCAACCTTCATTTCTTTCCCATAATAAAAATGCAAGAATATATTAAATGTTTAAATGCTTAATTACTTTAAACTTATTTGATGCCCTTTAACAATCTACTGTTCTGGACCAGACAGATATTTATTAGTGCTTTAACCAAGGAGTGATCTTGATCAAGTAATCCCTACAGGTATTATGAAGCTTGTTAAAAAAAAAAAATAATCATGCCTTCAGTAAGCCAATCACTATGAAATCTGCTGTACCGATCTGCAAAACATGCATTTGGCTAAGTTGCAAGTTGCAAAGGTAAAAGTACTCATGCTATGTTTTCTTTTCTGTTTAACTAACTTTACTTAACAAAGCAATGCACAATCTGGCTAAAAAAAACCCAATTGGCTAACTTGGGCTCCTATATCATATAATTTAACAAGTAAATCTAACTTGTCTCCCCTTACTAAAGTGGCTGTGAGAACAGAGACCTAAATATTAACTATGGGGGTAGGGAAGTAATAATTTAAGTAAAGATGCAACCGGAATACAGATTACATATTGCAGAGGAAATGAATGCAGCTTCATCAATACAACTGGGTTGTCACTCAAAGAGAAATGCAACTTCCTTGATCTGTATGTACTTTGTACAGATTTACTCTAGTGTCAGGCCCACGTTCCTACCTGAAAGAGAAAAATGGCCAGGGTGGGGTTGAGGGGTGGGATGGGCAGGGGGATGTGGGCTTTATAATATCTTTCCTGACACTTGGAACAGAAAACTGAGCCAATTACTGAAGGGAGAGCATCACCAAAGAGTGGATATAAGAGAGGTACAATGCTTTAAATGCTTTTTCATACTTTAACAAGAGTGGATTTTTTTCTTATAGGTAAGTAGTTCCCAGACTGTGGTCCAGAAAATAATAGTAAGTGGTCTAGAGCCATATGTGTGGAAATAACACTGTGTTTACAATACTGTTTCCCTCCTCCCCCAAAAGAAGAGAAGTTGTGGAGGGGAAAAAAAAAAAAAAAAAAGCAAGAGTCAAACTGTTTCCCTGAGAAAATGTGTAAACCAGACACTAGACTTTTTCTTTTTTTTTTTTTTTAAGACTAATTGGATTTTCTGAAAGTCTGGTTCTTTGGAAGTCTGTTACATTCCCTGCCCATTACAGAGAATTTCTGCAACCCATCCTTGAATGTGAGAGAGTATGTTCATTTGCTGCCCATAATTCCATTGAATATTTAGTACCAACACTGTTAAGCAGCACTCATTTCCCAGGCTGCTGTGAGCCCTAAGGCTGAAGCGGTTTCCTGTAGCCTACCAAAAAAAAAAAAAAAAAACCCTTATGCTCCATTCCCTGAAGATGCTCCCAGGTTTCATATTACCTAGACAGGCTGTGCATGGGAACAGAATAGGCCCTGGCTGCAGCCCAACTGCCTGAGGCCGCAGACTGCTGGGGGTGGCAAACCAAACTATTTTACTTATGCCTACACTTTGGAAAGCCAGGCTGGCTGCTACTGCAGCTGTGCAAGAGGTCAGGATGAGCAGGGCAGTGTCTGTGCTGGCAGAATGGAACCCTCTCAGCAGAAGCAAACACCACACTCAGCGCTCCTCAAAAAAGAGGACTTGATCATTCCCCAAGTCCAGCCCCAGCCCATCTGCCCCAAGTTAGTATAATTTAACCCTAAACCCTATTCTACGAGAAGCTGGTTTGCCCTTTAGCTCACTATAAATGAAGTGCAAGCAAGGAGGTAGCCTAATCTTTTATATTTTCTTTTCCTATTTCTCTGTTTTGTTAAAGTTTAGAGATTAAAGAAAACTTGATTCAAAGAAAGACATTAAGCATGTTTAAGTGACATTCTTAGAGTAGAAAGATTCCATTTGAAAACATCTGACCCTTATATAAAGACAGCATAGTAGTTCTTCAATAAATACTTTGAAGGCAAATGTAGACTGGGGTACTGATCCTGTGAAAGCAATTTTCATTTGGAGTTATCAAAAGAGCTGCTTTCCTCCTGAGATAAAAAGCTCCACTCAAACATTTCAAAGTAATTTCTTATCTCTGCTTCTAAGAATTGTATTTATTTGCTACATGTGATGTCAGATGAACCTAGCAAGATACAGTTAGCAAGAACTGGGGGGTGTGTCTGTGTTTGTTTGGGGGATTTATTTTTTCTTAAGGGTCATTTGATGGGAATTTTTTATATTGGCACTCATGTACTATAGTTTGAGAGAGAAAGGGAGAGAGGCTGCCAAAATGGTAGAACTTAAAGTTTACTCAGCATAAATTAATAGCTTGGTAAAATTGGCTTTAAACATGCTTCCAGCAACAAATGTTGCATTAAGAAACACCTGTCCATAGTAAGGTCAGATGTATATATAGCTGTATAAAAGAGTGATAGAGTGAACTGTTAAAAATTCAGTCCCTGCAATCACCAGCAACATATGTCTCTTTTTTCCACATAAGGGAAAACTATAGCAATATGAAATACCATTACAGCAATTTCTAATTGTTTCTGTTTAAAGTTAGCATATGGGAATAGATATTTGCTAGATAAAGAGAAAACATTCTAATGTATTTTAAAATGCTTGTATTTATTTTGGTGCTAATGGAGCTTATACTGCTAGTAAGAGATGTGGTCATCCTTGCCCCATTCAACTGAGGAGAGTACTGGACATTAAAAGATAAAGAATAGGACTTTCTGGAAGGAATATATAGTTACATATTCAGACCTATGTTAACCTTCCAAAATATCAGGCATATGTATACACATATAAACTGAAACAACAGTGTATCTTTTAAAACATTGCCTGTCAATCACCTGCTCCACTTTGCCAATGCAGAAACTTATGGTTATATGTTGATAGTGGCTGTTTGAAAAAATACATTGTTTGTTGTGATATTTTTCTTGTTTCCGTGTTATCCTTTAATTAACAAAAGAAAGAGCTATTATTACCAGTGAACATGCAAAGGAGTATTTACTTTGTAAGACTGATTGAGAAAGTGTAATTTCATCTACTTTCATCTGATACTACAATGGACACTTGGCAATTACACAGAAAAAATCTACAGGAGAAGCCTGGTATATCTGGCAGGCTCACAGAAATGAAAGTAACAGCCCAAATGATAGAACTCTTACGATGAGTTCCAAAACACAGCTAAATACTCTGATAGCTCTTAACCAGTTTTGGAACATGCATAGTAACAACATTTTAAGACATCTTTTTTTCTATGGACCTAACCAAAACACTATGAATTCAAGAGAAACTTTTCTAGGAAATTCAGTGACACTTTGACAAGGTCCCCAGGTAATTTTGCTGTGTTGGTATATTCAAATCACACAGTATTAGACCTTACAATAATATCGGACAATTCAAAAAGTTGTTTGTAACTATGAATTCAGAAGCATGATAACTGAACTACTCATTTACTATTAAGTGGTTGTCCATCTCCTTGACAATCTTTACTTTATGCTCTGAGCTATACTCAGGACAATGGCACTTTTGTGCCTTCCAGTACTAGAAACAAATAAGAACCTATAAATTCACAGAAGTTAACAAATGAAAACTGACAAAGTCATAGTATATAAAAATACGTGGAACTATTACATTCTACCTATTTCAAGTTTATTCTCTAGTTCTGGCCTTTCAGGGAAAGAAACAATAACTAGCTCACTAATATGAATAACTGGAAAAAAGGTCATATTTCATTATTCTCTGAAACATTAGATGTATTATTCAATTTATAGGCAAAATAAAGCACAAAGTGATTCCAGAAATAATAAAAAAATAATAATTTAGCTAACTAGAAACTATATTGAAGCTTACTCTGAAGAAAAAATATATGAAATTGTACTTAGCTATTTTGAATAACTGAGCACTGTCCATAAAATCTGAGCATCATCTGGCTGGCATAAAAAATTTTGATCAATTAAATTAAAATGAATCTGACATTAAGTAACATATGGATGTATAGTAATCTGCATTTTCATCAGTTGCAGAGTGATGGAAAGGATAACAGTAGGATTAATTCCAGACAGTACATCTGGACAACATAGTTGAATCTTTAGGTTTAAGTCTAGAACATGCATAGCTTTCATATGGCTCATTAGATGCACCCACAATAAAGTGCTCATTTAGAAAACGACATCACAGTTCACAAATAAGTGTCTTCAACACTAAATGATTAGAAACAGTCCATGTCATTCCACATAGTAGCCAAATATTTAGATAATCTAAGAATCAACAGTGGAGAACATCAAGTACATCAATGAAGCAGTCCATGAAGAGTAATTCCTGTAGAATTTAAGTGTACACGTAGATAAAATGCAAAGTACTCATGTAAATAATACAATGGAGTAAAGTTCAGCATAATGAGATCAAATTCATTTTGTCTTGATATACATAAAAAGACCTAACACTGACACACTTAAAGTGTGTTTTCAGAGTTATATTTTCAACTTCCTGTAACAAGTCATTGACATCTTCAGCAAAAATTAACTACCACACTAAATGTTAAGCACAATTCAGTGCTGAGCTGAAACTCTTCTGAGTTTCCTTTAGTAAAAAAAGAGAAGTATTTAAAGAAAGATGCAAGACTGCTGCCCTCTCCGGCCATAAGAAAGACTCAGTATAGGTGGACAAGTGACTTTAAGAAGAGAGAAAGCTTTAGCAGGGAAGAAGTTCTATAACACAAGTGACTTATTTTAACAGGCCTTTCCTTCTACAAGAAACACAGGACTTTTCAACTATCTTATTTCATAATTTTACAGGGCATAAACAATCTTACCTTACCCTTCTAAGAAGTGTGATGGAGTAATGATTGCACAGAGCAACTGCATTTGGATGGCCGGCAATAAAGTAAACCTCAATCTGAAGATTTATACTGCAATCTCCCTTCAAATAAAACTTTCACTGAAATCACTGTAAATTTTTTTAACTGAAAAATACCAGCAGGATATAATTTGAACCCTTTCACAGAGCTTTCTTGAGTGAATGCATTATTATTTTGACACACCTGTTCAGAATGCTGATTTTTTTTTTATTTGCATAGTATTACAATTCTTTTCATTTGAGATTTTGTTTCAATTTTAGTGTTAGTTTGATTTAAATATGCAATCTCTTCTGCAGTAATTTTTGGTAATGGAATGATAGTTCCATTTAAATCAACAGAAATATTTTAATTAAAGTAATTACTAAACTGTATTAATATATTTTCAGTGATTTCAGTATTTTTCCATTAAGTCTATTGACTAGGAGGTTATTTCTTTTTTCTTCCTACTGAGTCACATAAGACTCTTTTGAAATGGCATAAGGAGAATAATTAATAAATTCTAATAATGGAATGCACTGTACTAGGAAAAGATCATTATAGCACATTGTTACACACTGCATCCTATCTCTTTGCTGTTCTGTTACTTTCATTCCTTACCTCTTTGTTGGCTCTGTCTGCTTGAACTAATGTTCCATTCAGACATGGCTCTACATAGTGAAGTTCTTCATTATACTAGAGAGAGAAATAAAAAGTATGATGAAAAATTTAATTAAAAGCTTTGAAAGATACAATTTAATTTAATGATTTAGAACTACAGTGAAACATGCATATAAAGCAAGAACAAAAGGATTTGGTTTATTTTTAAAAGTGGCTGTGGTATTTTTTTTCCTTTTACATGATTCTTAATGTTTCAGAGGTTTATACTTCTTAAAAGGAGCATTTCATTGAATGGATGCCAACACTCAGGTGGAGTTAATGGGTACTATATACACTAGCTGGCATAAATATCCTTCAGGTTGAAATCTGGGTAGTATTAAGAGGTCATGTTTGATACAACACAGTCACAACTCCCAATTCTTTGGTACATATAAAAAAAGTCCTGACAATTATTTGAGGCACTGGTTAACCTTTTGGAAAGTTAATAGTGGAACAACTACGCCAAAAAGTCTGTAAGCTTAAATCAATCCCGGACACATCTGACAATAGTCAGAATTTCAGTCAAGCAGAGTAGCTTATTATACACTAAGTTATGAAGCTGTGGCAGATCTTTAAGGCATTATCTGCTTATCTTGCAAGGTCTAAGTTAGATAGCCCAGTCCTATTTTCAGAAGCATCTTAAGCATTAAAAGAAACTGAGATTCATCTGCAGTCAGTAGATCTTGCAGACTTATGGATGCTTAAGTCACTTAATTGAAAATTGGACTTGATCATTTAAATCTTTTAAACCTTTCAACTCAGGTCAAGTTAATACAGAAGTACCTTCAAAAAGTCTACATTAGTTGTATAGATAGAGTTTTAACTTAATTCCTCCTCTCAATCTACTCTAGAAGTTATCACAGATAAAACTGTAAGGCCTTTGCATTTAGGCTTTAAGCAGTTTCACCCCTTCATAGGCATTAAGTGATCAGAACATCCATTGTAAACAACAAAAGGTGACAGGTTAAGTCAAGTAAAAAAATAATCAGGAAAAACATTTCATTAGATTAATATATACATTTACTCCTTTCTTCTTCCACCTCAGTGGGAATAAAAAAAGCCTTACAGTGACCCATTACAGAATGATGCTTAGACAAGGTTCTCTGTCACTGCAAGTTCTTGGTGTCTCCATCTGCCTGTAGCTCTGATTTTGTTCTACTCTCTTCAGTTTAACACCACTCCTTTCTCTACACACATGTCTAACCATAGACCCCGGCAACCTGTTCCACTTTGGACACCTGTCATCATCATTCATTTTAACAGTGCACTACCCACCACACTCATAATTACATAATTACTGTTGCATATTTTTGAGGTATTGTGCTATACTCAGTCCTCAGCTATAAGGAAATAGAAACCCAGAGTAACTCTACTTACTATTGCTGGTTATACAGACTATTTACATCAGCATCAACATAGTAAATGGTTGGTTGTATAGAAACAAACATGAATGCTCAAAAGATATTTACACATAATTTCTGGAGTATATTTGCATGCTTCCCTAATTAATTTATTCCCATCAATGTTATTCCAATATATAAGAGCCTGTAGACATGTCTATTGCTCCAAAGGTAACATGATAAACAAGGCAGACTTCTACAACTCTTTGGAGTCACTGAGAGTGTCATTTGTGCATCTCAGTGTCATAACAGTTTATTGATATGATAAACAATGTACTTTGCCCTGTAGTTTCTCTCTTTGGACTGCTTTCTAATCTGTCTCCTGACAGTCCCTGCAAAATAATAATGCCAAATCTACACAGCATCTCTTACTATAGGCCAAAGTCAATATTATATTCCATTCTATTGTTAAAAATACTGAAAATCTGTGACACTGGTACACCAGCCCCTACTCCCAAGCTTTTTTTTCCTGTCTTCATACAATTTTTTTCAGCATGTTCTTTAGTCATACTTTCTGTTTAAGCCTGTTCTTAGCTTGATTTCTGTAGCTGTCATTGGAAACTATTATACATACTTTTTTTTCATATGATACCCAGAATAGTGTCTGCAATTGGCCAACATGCAATAAAATACTAAAGTCTACCTGTCTCCCAGTCACGGTCTCAGTTTCAAACATCTGCATGCAAGCAATTTCAGAATTTCCTAATGCTGTACCACAATTTTTTTCCCAAGCCTATCACCACCAGAAAACAGATGAAACACCTTCCTACTCTATCAGACATTGCATCTAAGCAGCATAATTTCAATCAATTAGTTTTCTATAAGATTTATTTTTACTGTTTTGAGTAACTCAGATCATCAGGCTATTCCCACAGACGTGTAGCTTGCATGTCTGCTAACTGCAGCATAACCCAGATAGACTCCCACTAGCTTCCCACTACACCTGTAGTTATTCAGTTGCAGAGTATAAAGGATGCCCACACTTTCACAGAGTACTTGCTTTAAGTCCCCTAGCAGCCCCATTTTACAGAATCAACCTGCTTCAAAAAAGGATGAATAAAAGTGTTTATTCTCACATAAGCAACACAGTTACATAGATGGCATGTGAACAAAGCATTTTAATTTTCACTATGAACATAAGAAAATGTAGATATTCATCCTTCTGAAACCCAGCCAAATTGTGACACTATTTGCATTTGTGGCATCTGATTCACCTTGACATTATTACTATTAAAAATATTTTAAGTAATCCGCTATGTATGGCAGAAGAAACTGGATTATGCCAAGGTGCATCAGTGAGTTTTTTATGTAATGGTGTTCTATGGATAACAAACATAATCTGGAAGTGTTCTGTTTGGTAGCAGTTCTTCCTCTACTGTATG
The DNA here is from genome assembly GCA_026212715.1 of Elanus axillaris. Classification (NCBI taxonomy): domain Eukaryota; kingdom Metazoa; phylum Chordata; class Aves; order Accipitriformes; family Accipitridae; genus Elanus; species Elanus axillaris. The sequence goes on along the minus strand of JANZLQ010000037.1, from coordinate 8,681,640 downwards.
GATACAAATCATAGAATCATAGAATCATTTAGGTTGGAAAAGACCTTCAAGGTCAAGTCTAACCATTAACCATGCCCACTAAACAGTGTCCTGAAGTACCTTGTCTACACGCTTTTTTAATACCTCCAGGGATGGTGACTCAACCACTTCCCTGGGCAGCCTGTTCCAATGCCTGACAACCCCTTTCAGTAAAAAAACTTTTCCTAATATCCAACCTAACCTCCCTTGCCACAACTTGAGGCCATTTCCTCTCATCCTATCTCCAGTCACCTGAG
>JANZLQ010000037.1:8650508-8673216 GCA_026212715.1 Elanus axillaris | reverse complement strand
CCCCAGTTTATATACTAGACATGACATGCCATGGTATGGAATACCCTGTTGGCCAGTTTGGGTCAGCTGCCCCAGCTGTGTCCTGTGCCAACTTCTTGTGCCCTTCCAGCCTTCTTGCTGGCTGGGCACAAGAAGCTGAAAAATCGTTGACTTTAGACTAAACATTACTCAGAAACAACTGAAAACATCAGAGTGTTATCAACTTTCTTCTCACACCTAACTCGGTAACATAGCACTGTACCAGCTACTAGGAAGACAATTAACTCCATCCCAGCTGAAACCAGGACAGACCACCAGAAACAGTATTTTTTTTCTCACTCCTTTTTAGCCTACTGTGAGGTAAAAGCCTCTTCAAGCCTAGTATGTTCATCATAGTACTGTCACTAAAGTATTGTCATACTTGGTCATTGGTGCTGGCAAGCTTTATCGTACGCTTGCCAATTCCCTTTCAAATCTTGAGCACTTACTACCCATGGGTGATCTCAACAGATCCTATTATACTAAATGCTTCACTCACAGGTCATACAACTAATGTTTTGCTCACATCACTAATACGAGCTAATATCTACCAGTTGTGTGTCAAAAGAAACATGATAAAAACATCGCCAACCAAAAAAAAATTGACAGGGCAATCCTTCCTGTTTTTTACATTCATTTTCTAGCACAAAACAAAAAAAAGCCTTTAAAAATAAGGACTAACATTTCTTCTACCCTTGAAATTTCATGGAGTTTTGGAAATGAACTATAATCCAAACCTAACACAAATGTAGTAGCCATTACTTTGTCACTTTCAGACACACGGGCTTATAGTAAATTTGCTCACAATAAACTCAAGACATCAGACTTAAAAACACATGGGTTCCTAAACCATGCCAGCTAAAGGAATAGTTCCCACTGTGGACCTGATCCAAAGTTACAGAAGCTGAGGATCTGTTTAACTTTTTAATTTAATTAATTTATTTAGTATGTAGTAAATTTGCTACGTGATTAAACTCACAACTTAATAGGTAACAATATACATTTAAACGTATTTCTATGGAAATAATACAAGTGATCTAACTGCATTTAATTACAACTGGTGTGAAAGTAAACTTTAAAACAAGTTTTCGAAATCTTTAAATGTAAAGGTGTCAGGTTAAGTGGAAGACTGAAAACTTAACAATAAATTACAATTCAGTCTTACTCCATACATCAACAGAGCACATTATCTAAGTTCAGTACTGTATGAAAGGTCTAATCCTTTCATCCTCCTTCTCCCCAGTCTGTTTAGAAGTTACTTTTCATATGTGTGTGTATATGTATATATGAATAGGAGTATTTATGAATACATGAGTTATCAAGGGGGCTTCACCTCCCAATGAAAATTTGATAGAAAAAAACTCAAAACTTTGAAAACATTTATTAGCAATCTCTCTCTCTCTGGAAACTAGATAAAGTAAAATCAAACCTGCAAGTACCTGTGAAAATCATTATTTGTGACGGTAGTCAGTGGAAATTTGCAGCCATAGCATTCTTTATTGTATTTTAAGTAGAACTTGTATTCTTCTTACCTGGATATTGTCTGAAAAATCCTTTTGCACTTCCAAAGTACTGCCAGATGAGAGAAGGGTCACGATCAAAATTATCAACAAACACTTTATTTAAAGATTCTGACCAATAAACTCCATTTACAATGGCTGGATCTGTGAAAAAAAAACAAAAACAAAACCAAAAAACCAAACACACAAACAAACAAAAAACCACCACAAAAAAAACCAAACAAAAAACCAAACAAACAAAAACCAAAAAAACCAAACCAAAACAAACCAACAGCAAACAGAGAAAAGTGATTTTACCTAAACAGAATCCCTTGAACTCTATCATCTTCAGTTTATTCAGTACCCAAAAATCTAGTGACTGCAAACTATTGCAGAACATCTTTTGGTTTCCTCTGTCAACTAAGTGATTCAAAATAAATGATACACTTAAATAATGAAAGTATGGTTAAAATACGGAACAGACACCAGGTATATTTTTTGTATAAATTAAAATTGTTCATTAGACCATCTATATTGAACTACTGTATTGCTTGTTCTGGAGAACATAAATGAGTTAATCTAATAATAGATTTTTTTTAACTCAATTTACTTTCCCTAAATGCATAGAATGTCTCATGGCAACACTTTATACCTTTTTTTTTTTTTAATCTTCAACTTGGTAAGACCATTCTCACTGTATCTGAAAGTTTACGTGTTGGAACAGAAAGTGAAATACCTTTTATTTTATATCATGTTATTCTGATACACATACAAACACAAAATCTCATGACAAATAACAGTTATTTGGAAAACACTGGACCCAGATTTCACAACAATTACCTCATTATTTTTTATTCCCACAGAAAGAGAAATACAAAGTAAATCCTTGATGTTGATAATAAACTATTTCTGTTTAAAACATCCCCATCTATCAATTCCTGAAAACCCAGGCTGCCCAAGTATGTTTTTAAACTGCAGATTTTGTCTGATACTGAGAAATCAGAAATAAATTAACACATCTTAAAAAGACACTCAATTTCAAACTGTGAATTTTGAAAGATGAGAAACAATTAAGGTATACCATATTACCAATTAAATCTGTATGTGAAGTCAGCAGAACAAAAAGAAAGAAAGGAAATAAAATCACAGTTGTATTATTTCATTCGTAGAAGTATGCATACATGAATACACAGTAACATTTGCTCAAGCATTTGAAACAATGCTTCCGTTAGCTTGCAAAATATTGTTGCTATACTGATTTCAGAAAACTGCTTAGAATGTGATTTTAATGGAGTGGAAAAAAGGTGAATTGTTATCTTTCCTTACATTCATCAAGAAAAATGGCAAAAAAGGGGAAATGTCTTGGCTACAAATCTTTAAATGTTGCTTTCATCTAAATACTTAGGTTTTCATAGACGGGCTGCTGAAAAAGCAACAAAACAGATATTGTCTTTAAAACATGTCTAGTACAGTTACTTGTTTCTCTAGAGGATGAAATATATATTTAAAATCAGTCCAACCAGACACATATCAAACAAACTGATGTTGCTAGTCCAATGCTACTACTTCAGTTTTGCCTAGCTAGCAAAATCCATTGTCCAGTTGTTTCCAAGTCTGCAGTTACTCCAATAGCAAGTTGTAATTAGGACATCACAAATTAACTGTCAAGACTGCCTAACCTGGGATCTATCATCAGTTTGTAAAAATATGCTCCTATTTCAGCACCCCAAAATACTGATCCATTGTTCAGCGTTTAGACATTACATCTGCTGTACAAAACTGCAGGTCTAGAGACATCACATGGAAATTGCATGTCTTTACTGGCTACTGTATCCTCAGGCAGAAGGATTTCAAACCCAAGCTCCTGGTTCTAAATTTAATAATGACTGCTATGTGGATGCATCTCTGTCCACATGCACCATCCTAAATACAACTGAGTTCCTGACCACGTATCTTCATTAAAATTTTACAGTCTCATCTTCTAATAATCTGCATGTTAAGCTTGTAGTTCTGGGCAATTTCCAGTTTTAGTAAGTACACTAAATTGCTTAAATTGCCCCCAGTACTTCATTTAGAAACAGTATTCTTGGGGTTTTTATATTACTGGTGAATGTCATTTGCATCCCCAAAATAGTTATATGTCAGTAGTGGTAAATTAATGCTTGTGAATATTCAGAAATTTGGGGAGGGAGAAAAAGAAAAAAAGATAAATAATATGCATTAATATAAATGCAAAATCATTAACGTGATGTTATGGGGCTCAAAGACAATAAATGTAAATCGCTTCTGCCACAATTCTTGAAACATAATTTCTGTTTTTGCTTCCTAGCAGTAACAGCTAAAATGTAATTAAAATATTCCCTTTCCCTCACCTTTTAGATGGGCTGGCTTGTAATTACATGGGATTTTGCTCCACTGCTGTTTGTATAGATGTTACCTGGATTTTTACTGATATTTAATATAAAACCAACCCCCAGGCAAATAGGTACACTGATGTGAATCTGAAGCAAAATTGCCAAAGAACAGTACAAACGCATGTAGCAATTAAGTTGCTGTCATAGATACTGCTGACCCGAAGAAATAGGTCTGAATTCTCGACAAAAGCAACCAAGGTATGCAGACTGAAACATGTGGAACAGCATGCCAAAGGTTAGCACTATAATGAAATGTATTTTAACTCACAGACCCCATAAAAATATCTATAGCAGAATAAGTCTATGGAATGAAACTAATACATACATGATGCATTTTGTTTTGTAATTATTCCAGCAAGCTTTATAAAAAATAATAGAGGCCAGTGAGGAATTCAGTGACTATGAAGAAAATGCAGAATACTTCTCTTTCTTGCCATACTCTGCTTTATTACCAAGAAAAAAATGTTACTAATGATCCTTAGTCTCTTCCCTTATTATATTACCTTTGTAATATAATCATTTATTTCTCCTGGAAAGCTGTCAAAGATGCTGGCACCCAAAGTGGTGTTCCTTCTTGTAATATCTGATGACCTCAAGGGCAGCCCCTAACATTGCAAAGCAGTACTGTCATACAATAAAGCAGTGCAAGCACAGCCTACAGAACCAAGCACTGGAAAAAGAATGGAAAATCTAGCACCCTTTTGGCTCCAACAGCAACAATATTAGCTTAGTTTTGATGACACTGACAACATATTTAGTCTGGTCATATTTTAAAGAATAACAAAATCACATACTTTGCTGGGACATACACCAACAATCTAATAATTATACTACTTCACAGTAATATGAATGCTTTTCAGGGTGGTCCAACATATTCAAGAGCTGGGGCTAGATGCCAAATTTGGCAACTGCCTTTGTTTTTTTTCTCTCTCTTCCCCTCCCTTGGCTTCCACTGGGTAATGTGGATGCATCAGCTCACGGATCAAAGCATCTGGCCATTTGTAGACACAAAAGAAGGTGTTTGTCCATTTTGCTTCATGTGCTGAGAACCATTTACCAACATCAGAAATCACATTCCTCCTCATAAGCATATGGCGTGGTAAAGACTTCAAGTGCGTGACTGTATAAAGGCATAGTAGTAGGCATTTAGTTGTTTCAGCTTCCAACATTGCCCTAATAACATTCCCTTTCTCCTTTGAAGTGGCAGCAGAAGAACTGGAGTATGGCCAGATGTGTTTATTTTTATGCTGAGTTTCATGAGTGGGCTTGGGGTTGGAGTTTTTTTGTTTGTTTTATTTTCTTTTGTGAACAAGGTGGTCTGAGATTCAACTTTAGTTCATTTGAAGGCCAGAATTACAGCTGCAAACTCCTCACTCACACCATTCTGGGATAGAAATTCAGTTCTGATTCTGCTAAGAGCTTGCCACTTAATGAATTATAAAAAATGTCCTGCAGCAAATCAGTGTACCTTTGAGGTCACCCATTCAGCTACATACCTGGTTGTACCCTGCTTAACTTATCAAATGTAGCAGCTAAAAGCAACCAGTATGTGGGTTCATCTGTGAACTGGTTGGAGGAAAGATCTGACAACAGCATGTAAGCAGGGTCTATGAACACAGAACATTAGCTTTTTTAAAAATTAGAGGAGGAACTTGGAGCAAAAGTCAAAGGCTCCACTTACTGTCCATCCCAGGAAGAACTAGAAAGATGCTGCTTTAGTAGAGCTGTAGTCACAGCAGCCAGGCACATGGGGCAGTTACACCTATCACTAACACAGTCTAACAAAATAGGATTTCCTACCCAGCAATTGCTAAGAGGCCTTTAGCTGATGAGAACTGAAGTCAAAACTCAGTAATCCTGGCAGATGATCACTCCATAAATAATTGTGACCACAGATACCAGGATATTTCTGTATTTTCAGAAAAACATACTCATTTCCACTTTTTTTGCAGGATATGAATTGAAGAATACAAAACCTGAAAGATCAGTGAGAAAATACCACACCACAGAACTCCAGGATGCCAGGGTGTGATTGAGAGACAGGGTGAACCACATGAAAACAACACTGCTGGAAAGAGTTTTCCAAGTAGAAAAGAGAAAACAAATGCTCAGAACATAGGAATTAACGAAATTGATTAGAGACCCTATATGCATTGCAATTTCATCACAGAAGCAAAATTACTCTTGAATACTGAAAAAAAGAGCCAGTTCTGACACATGGCAAGAAGAAGTATCTGCAGGGGCTAATGGAGCAATGACTGTTAGCAACCAGGAAATCTAAACCTCTGCAAATGGCAGGGCAGGAAAAAGTGTCTTGACAAACAATACAGGAAGCCAGTGGAACACACTGTAAATTAGAGGAAAATAAAGCAAAGATGACTGCTGCTAAATGAAGCCAACTGTGCTGTAAAATATTTAACACACAACATACCGAAAAGAACAATTTTAGCAGAGCTGTTGTCAAAGTGATATATGACAAAGGCAAGGCACAGCCTTGGAAATAAAAGTCATCCTCATTGAAATTTCTCAAGAACAGACCTGCCCACAAATCTTTACAAAAGCCGTTTAAAACACAAGACCATGCAATCCTGTGAACTGATATTTCACAATAAATGTCTAATTCCTACTGCTCAGATACTCAGAGACACTGAATTATAGAAACAGGCCAACTTAGTTACAAAACACAGTGCAGTTAGGACCAACAAATAATGCTTTGAACAGGAGATGTTAAAGACCTCCTAGTTTTATCAACACAGCTTGCCTCTTGCATACAACAAATGGTGGCATGAGAACCTTCTGAGAGAAATGTTTTAGCATGTAAAATGCATTACAGTCATACTGAGCTATAATAAACTAAGCCTCTACTGCTACATTATTGGGAGTATCAACATAGAATGACCGTGCAAGTACCAGATATGACAGCACACTTATATATTAGCATGACAAGTCATCATCTCTCATCCTCTCAAATCAATGGTCCCTTACTGCTTTAGTGCTTTATAATCCTTGTGTAGCACTTCTTCCTTGCACAAAAGACTATTTGCACAATTTGAGTAGAATGGCAGTTTTACTCAAACAAAAAATAGTTGGAAAAAGTCTCACAGATATGAAAATGTTCAGCTGGTTCAAAACTTCTGAAGCTAGTATTAAAACATACTGAAAAAGCTGAGGAGATGCACAAATGCATCTTGGGAGGAGTACGTTACAAAATCACTTATGGATTCTTAAACACTATTTGCTCCTTCAGGAATGTGCCAAATAAAAGCTGCGAGAAAGACACCTAGATAAACAAAGTACTGTGTAAAAATGTCTCTGTAAGTTTTTAACCAAACAATATTTTGAACAGCTTATATTCTAGCCAAGCATACTAATACTTAACCAGAAGAGCAAGCCTTCTTTTCTCCTCTTCACACAACACAGATCCAAGAAAAATCAAAGAAGAGTCTGTGTTATGTAGCAGGATGGAGTGACAAATTATTACTGTATTCTAAAATAGTAGACAAAATGACTAAAAGGTATCTTTAGATAAACTTCTATGACTCTGTCAAGTGTCAAACTTCTCCACTCCATACTAAACAAAAGCTGCAGTTTTTACATTTGCCATACAACCATTTAATCAAATGTTTTTGCATATTCAATCCCAAAGGCTTTCAGAAACCCAGAACTATTACATCATTACCACTAAGTTTACAGATCAAGAATGCTTTTCCAACATAGTTCATGGAGAAAAAGTCTTGAAAAATCTTTAAATAAAGCAAAATAAACTGAAAAACAAATAAAGCTCCCCAACGCATTCCTAGCATATAAAGTCAGTCCATTAAAAATAATCTTGTATCAAATCATGAGATTATTTTCATTAATGTTCAACACTAAAATATACCTTGGGTACTTCTCCCTGTTCGTTATCTTAAGCCAGTAACAGAACATACCCTGATTCCCTGATTGCTTTTTCTCATTAAGATAAGGAAATAAACACAGGTAAGGAAAGTTAGCACTTTAAAAGAGAACAATCCAATTATAATTCATTTTCATTGTTTTTTTAAAGGTATATTACTATGGGAAAGAGGGAAACAGTTTGCACACTAGAGGCTAATGATGAGCGAAAGCCTACAAGAAATTATCCACAGATGCAGATAGAAAGTGGAAAGAACTGCTTTCAGAGAATAATTAGGCATATAATACCAATAGTATGTTTAGTGTATAGTAGATATATTTACACACCCCCATATATATAGCTGTGGACGATAGATGTGGGGGGTTTGTTTGTTTTGTTGGTTTGGGGTTTTTTGATAGGCTCAAACCTTTCTTCAGGTTACATAGTGATTACACAAAAATGGAAGAGAGCACCAAGAAAACCTCAAAAACAATGTTTTTCCAGACTCAAAATGCAAAGAAAAAGGCAAGGAGGACGACATCTTATACGTTGAAAGCAACTAAATTACTTTGCACTTTGTGCAAGACAAAGGCAACTGCTTTTGGGGAAGGACAATGATGCCCTGTTTGGTATTTCTTAAACCTGCTTGGGTGGACTTTATTCCTATTGCTGCTGAAAGAAAAAGAATGAATCTTTTTGCAGACACACACATTAAATAAATAATGCCTGGCTTTGGGCACTAACTTCTGGTCCAGGTAGGAAACTGATCCACAAGGCAACAAAAAATAACACTTCAGTCTCACAGAGAAGAGGAATTATGTTTATAAATTGTTTTTTGAGAAAGTGAATTTCAAACTTTTCTTAAATTTTAAAAATGTATGTCTAAATGATAATTCATACCATTCCCTTTTTATCCTGCAATATAATGTATAATTCTTATAAGAACTTTTCACCATTGCATTCCAGACTGACCTTTCAAGCAGGTAACATCTATCTTTAAAAGCCAAATGCAGCTGGATGAAGCAACACTAATTAAGGTAGTCCAACATGTTTAACTGTCTCCTTACTGGTTCTGCAGTTGTGACTGTCTGAGGACAGATCCCATAATTTCAGTGCCAACATGCTTAAAGTTTCTTTATCATTCAGTGATGCTAGCTGTAAACAAGCAAGAAGACAATTTGCTTCACTTAAGGGATGCTTGGGTAAAGTAGGTAATCCCCAGGATAATCAAAAATGAAGTTGAAATAACTTATTGGACTTCCATTCAGGTAACATCCCCAAACACATCATGCCTCCAAATCAGAGATGTTGAGAGTATAGACAGTAGTAGTGCTTGGGTTAAAATTAATTTTAAAAGTCTCAGTTAACTGTAGATTAAAATGTACTCTCTTCAAGTAAGTGAAATTCACTGATTCAAAGAGAGGTTGCCATTGCCTTGCTTCTTATTCATATTCTCAGTCTAGTGATACTTTTGCTTTTGTGCTTCACTTACTTTATTCTTGAAAATTTTGTCTTTGTAGTCCACACTCTTCCCCTACAGTTCAAAGGGTTCACACATGCAATTTCTCTCATTTGCCATTCCAACATAACATCCCTCAAAGTAAAACCAGGTGAGTTGCAGCAAGTGAGGACAAAATTCAGTGTGAACATACAAACCTGAGACTTTTCCTAGAGGTAGTCAGTGGGACCCAGTGTGAACTTAATGCTTATGAAACTGGAGGCAACAGATCTCCCTGTGTTCACACTGAGCCCACTTACGCATATACACAGTTAAATGCAGTGCAGGACCATACTGAGATACCGATTCCAGTGCTGGAAGTCAGAGCTGAACTAGCATGGCAGCAAGCATGAGCTAATAAGGAGCCTTATAGCAGGATCCATTACCTGCAACTCCATACTCTGCTGCCTTTTAATGCTCTCAGTTGAGCTCCAATGTGTACAGTGGATAAGCCTTTAAATATTCCTATATGGGTTACCTAGTACCCAGGCCCAAGTGGACAGGAATAACAGCATTAAGTAGCTGCTGCTTCCAACTGTTCACAATGGGAGCTAAAATGGTGGCTCCATAGCTTCTAATCAGTCATCAGAGATGTTAATAGTCATCAGAGACAATTATATAGAAAAAGGAAAGATAAAAGAGGAGATAAAGTAATTTTCCACCATTATAGGCCAATGTTAAATTATTTTCACTTTCTTGCCCCTGGAAGCAACAATGAAGTACAGGAGGCATCATGATTAACAGAGGTGTCACAGGTCAAAAAGCCTCTTAATATCATACCTGAGAGAGTGTGCATTAACAAACCTTTACCGGCTCACATTTGTCAAAAGGCAAAGCCCAACCCCAAGTAACTAAGCAACAGCTCCTGAATAAGGAGGGGTAGAGACTAGGGCTCTAAAAAGAGGAAAAACCTAATGTTATCCTGTAGCCTGTATCTGGCATCTAGTTGCCATGGTGATTTGGATGTATTAGAAACATATAGATTAGATCCACAGCCAGAGACAGACGAACTAGAATACAAGGAAGATAAAGCACAGTATACATCTTGCATGGTGATGCCAACATTTCCAAAAGGCTTGCTGTTAAAGACAGAGAACTGAAAAAAAGAAAAAGAAAAAAAAAAATCTGTGAAGTTAAAGCCTTTTGCAAGAACAAAGCAGCAGCCTGAGTAGACTCTGGGAATCAGATTTGAGGCAGAATTTGAGCAAAACCAGATGGAACAAGTGGAGAAATCTGTGCCTCTTTGTCCAATAGCCAGTAAGAGTTAAAACAAAGGAATACGGGAAGATAGGAAATTCTCTGCAACCTTGACTAAAACAGTTAGACTGAAAGTTCCTTTTAAATTAAACAATGACAAAAGTTAAGAAGACAGTGCAAACACTGTCCTACAGATCTTAAAATATGAAGAAAAACAAGTCAGGGGAAGGATTTCAAAATATAAATATAGCGGCCCAGGACAATCTGTGGCCATGACTATTTAAAAAAACAACTCCAGGATGTTGAATGTTCAGAAGCATAGTCCATAAAATCATATACGACAGTGACAGACAAGATTTTATTTCTTAATTTCACACCTTGCAGGAAAAGGGTTTTACATATCTGCCAGCTGCAGATTATAATCTTTCTGCATCACTTGAGAAATGATTTTTTTTGGTTCTAATATTCTAGAAAATAGGTAATCTCGATTTTGACAGCCACTTGGAAGGCATTGATAGGAAAGTGTGACTGAACGATATTCATAGGTCTTTTTAAGTATCAAATTGAAAAAAACTCAATCAAAAAATGGTTGTGGTTCATCACATTTCAATATCTTTTAGAGAAGGCTCGATTACATGCAGCAGATTTTTTTCCTATGCAAGCAAAACTTTTGATTGGAGTCTGCATTTGTTGACTTGTAGTGCATAAACTCATCTTTTAACATGCAGTGAAAATCATGCAATGGAAATGCCATTTGACACAGGTGATATTCTTCACCAGTCTCTAAATTGTTCAAGCAAAACTTAAAGGCAATTTGTGAAGCCTAAGTCTAAGATCTACTTTTGCAATGTTTCCAACATTCAAGAAAAGCACAGACTAGACCTGATGCTTTTGTTACTAAAGACACTGAGTTCACAATTATTCAAAGCTGTATTGCATTCATACTGTTTGTAAATAATTTCTTAAAGTATTAGCAGTTATGAAGATAGATGTATAGGAAGGAAGGAAACAACTGCAAGAAAAGAAAGAAAATTTCTTGTGAAAGGACAAGGGGTAATGGTTTTAAACTAAAAGAGGGTAGCTTCAGACTAGATACAAGGAAGGCTTTTTGCAATGAGGGTGGTGAAACACTGGAACAGGTTGCCCAGAGAGGTAGGCAGATGCCCCATCACTGGAAACGTTCAAGATCAAGTTGGACAGGGCTCTGAGCAACCTGACCTAGTTGAAGATGACCCTGCTCATTGCAGAGAGAGTTGTACTAGACAACCCTTAAAGGTCCCTTCCAAACCAAACTATTCTATGGTTCTATGACATACAGCCCAGAAAATAATATGAGATTACAGAAATAATTGATTGCCGATTTTCCATAGTAGTAATAACAACCATAATATAAAGCTTTTAAACAAAGATTTAAGTCACATGATAAAATCTATACTTTCAACAGCCAGTAAATTATAGGTGACAAGAGACACAAAGAGGCACAAAACACAGTACACGTCCTACAAATAATCATGTCATAAGAGAAAAAGTTAAAGACTATTTCTGCAGAAGAGTAGCAAAAGCCTGTAAAAAAAAGACCAAATCAAATATACTAAGCCATGGAAGAATGCTAAATATGGGCTCTTCACATGGAAAGCTATTGAATTATGAAAATAAATTAGAGCAATAATAAAAATTGAATTGAAATCCATAGGAAAATATAGGATATTTATAGTCATCTTGTCTCTGAAATGAGTGAAGTCCAAATATACTTCAAGACTTGTAAGATACTTTTTAGTCACTTTTATAAATCCATATTTACTCAGAGCAATCACTGTTACAGAGTCAAACCAGTCGCTAATACTTGAACTATTTCAAATCCAATGGAATGGAATTAGTCTCAGTGTTGTACTAATTTAAGGAAAAAAGAATTTAGACTATTATTAATGAAGACTTCTTTAACTTTTTACATATTATTGAACTTTTCATTGTATTTTACGTTCATAAACCATTTTTTAAAAATGCTGGTGACACAGATTGAGACTCTCAGTGACATATTGTGTGCCTTATGTTTGTTAGTTGAGTTGACATAAACCATATCCTCCCATTTACAGAAATGCTTGAAAATATTCATGGACTCCAGAATCCATCACAGAAAAACTGCAGTTATGGAGACCACTGAAAAAATTGCTTCCTGTACTTCAGAAACATGAGAACAGCAGCTACACCACAGTATGAGGATGGAAGGAACAGACGGAAGACAGTCAGACACCTTCTTTAAGTTAAACTTTATATTATTGTTTTTATTTTTCAAAGCAGCATATTAACTCTCGGACTGTATAACACTAACCATCAAATTTTATTTTCTGTCTTCGTCCTTCTGCTCTGTCAGTAAAGATACAGCAGCATCTCACACTAAGGCTACTACTTCATTATCTAAATATACCTAGATAGATACATGACAACCTGCAATCCAATGTCATCTTTAACTTTTTCCTCTCTCTCTCTCTCTTTTTTTAACACCTCAAACAAAAAGGATTTGGAGAAAGTAATTTTTCACCTGACTGTGCCCACACTATTCTCCAGCTTCCTTAAAAAAGATCTTCCCCATAACATACCTGTATTTCCTAATTTAACAGAGAACCAGGCCTGATGATGTAAAAATGAAATAATTTACTAAGGCACCTGACAATTTATGATAGCAGAGATTTTATAAGCTAACCAGTCTCTGGGCTGCTAATAGGTATTTGCCAAAGACCAGGTATTCTGATAACAAGGAAAAAACCTTCCTAGAGCCAAAACAGCAACTACCAGAATGCACATATCTCCATCTAATGTCAGGAGTAGGAAAGAGGGAACTGTTATTAAGGATAGATTTTTAAAAGTCAATTATGAATATTTTATTTAAACCGTATTCTTCACCTGCTCCCTGTCAAATACATTATGGCAGGGAATGAAGACTTAGACAATTAGAAAATTCACAAAAAACATGACTGTGACCCTAAACTGTATTTCCAAATCATGTGGCAGTACTATGAAATATAACTTGCGTGATATAACAAAGGATGGGAAAATTTGGTCTTTTATACTGGTAGACACTCAAAGGTGCAGGAAAATGCTAAGAGAAATGTAAATAATGTCAACATTAAAAAGAAATCAGTGTAAGCACTGTGCTAAAAGCTCATGTAACTTCCTTTATTTATTTATATTTATATATATATATATTTAAAATGTACTTATATAAGGAAGAAGTTGAAAAATGGTTCAATAGTATAGGCCCCATTCTCCATTATAAATGAAAGTTAGAGAGTAACTTTCCAGACCAAACACTTCTGAGGAAAACTTATGCTTCATTTTGACATATCGTTATTTAAAATTGGCAACTAATTCTAACATATTTTCTTCTCCCTGCACAGAGCATACTTCCTCCCTAAAGCAGAGTCCATCACCTTTTAGATGGGGCAGTTATTGATATCAAGTTTCTAAAAAAAGGAAAATGCATTTGAATAACTATCTGCACATGCCCAGACATTGGTATTTTAATTCAGCTTGAGCAACAAGTAGGAAAGCAGGAAAGTGCTTCAAAGTGCCTTCCTGAATCAGAAAGCCATTTATAGAAAATAGTTATTATTGTAGACTTTACTGTATGTAGTTGTGTTAATATGCTCCTTTTGTGCATTACCCACTACATCCTGCTTTTCCACACACGGATCAACATTTCACCTTGGGCACTTCAAAGACAGTAATCAATTCTTTTTACAGTCTAAGAATTCTTCCAAGCTAAGAGTAGGCGTTTCCTGTTTAAGCTAATTTGAACAGACATCATTGTAAATCAAACTAGGATGAAAAATTTCCAAAACTGAATCTGTTCAGAACAAGCCTATTCATTTGTACCAGCATGGTGCTTCTGCTTGTGTGCACCTAGAATGACTGGCATTTAAGTATTTACACAATATTCACCTCAGGACTTTACTAGGAGCAAAGCACAAAAAAGCCCAAGCTAAAAGATGTAGATGTCAGTTCCACAGAACTTTGAAGCATAGGCTTCAATATCTCCACACAGAGCACAGTAGTTCAGCAAGCATTAAATTTTAAGTCCATGAAAAGCAATGGAATATAACTGTGGGGAGGTGGCATGCACTTGGTGCTGTGCTGAACAGCAACACCAGATTGCTAAGCCAGGTCTAAAACTCTTGAATAGACACAGAGTTTAAAGTGAGAAACTGTGCCTCAGGCTATAGAATGGAATCTCACTGGAAACAAACTATGTGAAAACAAGCAAGCACTAAAATACTGGCATACAAAAATATCATGTCTCTCAAAAGCTGTATGTCATATGCTGTACAAATGGAAGACAGTGCAGAGCTGCAATCTAGCTGTCTCTGGATGGAAAGCAAAGTAGAGACATTAACCTTGTGCTGCGCCTTAATAAAGTAGAATTCTTCTGATCCAGGACTTGACAACTTACTTGCAGAACCATGGTCACAAAACTATCTTGCACACATATTTCCATGCAATACTCCAGTGAATCATGCATGTATGTCAACATCCTTTGGGGTAAGAACAGACTGCACAACCTTCCAGCATGTAGCATAGACATGCCTATGTGTCTTCCTCTGACATTCACTGGTGATGAAAACAAAAATGCATTTAAAATAATTAAGAGCATTTATAAATTGAAAATCTATTGTTTATCTGGTAGTAAGTTTGGACTCTTTGCTCGATTACTTTTAATAGATACAACAAACTCAGTGAATAACTAAGTCTTGCAAAGCTGTAGAATGCACTTAATTCCACTGTCAACTGTGTTAATAGGATGAAGGTTTATCCTCTAGGAAATATTCCTCCATTATAAAACTCAGCGAGGAAAACAAGATTATATATATAGTAAACTAGAAATGACAACAAAGGAAAAAACTCTCATTAGTTTAAATCAACTTAGGTAAGCCTACTTCCTTTCTATTGCCAAGAGAAATTGTTTTTCTCCTCTGTTTTTTTTTTTTAAGGCAAAATCAGACATGTTGCTCAAGCTGCATCTGATCTGATCCCAGTGAAGAGATTATTCTCTTTCCCTGGTCTACCTCTACTAGCACATGTCTACCTTCTCCACCATCTCTCAGAGACTACTGTCCAGAGCTGGTAGATAGATTCACATACAGTCACCCCCAACCTCGTTCTGTCAAAATTATTCTATTTTCACACACTCTGCTAGGAAAAAATGCTAGTCTGATTCCTTTTACCAAACCAGTTTTGTGAAGAGCTTACAGAACAGCTTGACAGCTGGTTTGAATGGGACAGTAATACCCAGCAAGCCCAAGTGGCAGAGAGCTGTAATTTCTTATACCCCGATAATCTGCAGCTGACATCATACATACAATTGCGCCTTGAGACACTTCACAACTTCTTCTATAGGTAATTCATCTCCAGAAAAAGGTGCAGAAAAGTCTGTCATAATCATAATCACAAAGGAGATCAAGCAAGAACTAGCTCATACAGAAAATGAAGTTAAAAGTTCAGGATTGGAGACAGGAGAAAGTGTATTTTGGCAAGCAGGAAAAAAAAAAAAACGTAATAAGAAAAGGAATACAATGTGCAGTTGTCAAGGTGTCAGTACAGGCCTAAATGGTCAGTGCAAGGATAAAACCATGCAAAGTTCACCTAAGAGTTATTACAAAACTAGGCCTGAATAATGACATTTATTCTTTGTGTCCTTGGGAAGACAAAAAAAGGAAATGGAGGTAGCAGATACCCAACTAAGAAAGTAAAACTGACCTCATTCTAAAAGGCATTTTTGGTTTTAAAGAACTTCTAGAAAGGTTTTCTCTCTGTGTGTAATAGTTTAGTCCAGACCAAATCTGATGGCAGAGCTACAGTGAAGATTTGAGATGTAAGGGTTTTAGAAATAAATAATAATTTTATACTTTAAAAAGCTCACAGGCACAGAAGTCTCTCTTTAGCTCTAAATTTCTTACAGTGAAGAAATGTTTACACTGAGCACATTTCCTTTAAACAGAGATTCAGTAAAGACAAAGTGAGGGTTTGTATCCAGCTGTGATTAGAACCCATTTAGTGTTGTTATTTTGTTTCTACTGTAAAAGGCCTGCATCACTTAATTTTTCATTGTATTCATTTGGACCTAGAGGTTTGAGAGACATTGTTTACCCATGTAAAAAACCAAATTATTCAAGGCAATCAAATTATAGAGATATGTACCCAAGAATCTTACTATGTGCCCTTGATTCCCAACCAGAGGCTGTAGACACCAAACTTCTTAAAATCCAAAATTCTAACTACATAATTTTAGGTAACAAAAGGTAGTTAAACAAAGGACACTTTTTGAGAAAACTTATAGTGCATCAACTGTCCTTATAAATCACTACAAATTCTTACACTTTAGTTATTCTGGAAATGTTCTGCAAGTTCAAGTCCCAGAAATATTCAAGAAATGCTGGAATAACTCCCCAGAAACAGAAAAGGATTAAAAAATCTTCCAGATGGGCAGGTGCCTGCTGCCTGTTTGCACTCCTCAGGATGGAAGAGGCAACTGCAGTCTAATACTTATTTTGCAACAATCATTTCATTGACTTCAAGGAGTCCAACTCTGTAGTTTGTACCAGTACTTGTTAAAGAAGAATTTGGTGCTAGTTAAATTAGTTAGTCAATTACGTTAGTCAGTGAATTCATCTTACTCTTTTTAATAACTAAGAACACTAGGAGAATGAGAGTGTAAAATTTGCAAAATACAAAAGCCCACAATTTTGAGGACCTATGAGAAAAATAGAAAGGTACAATAGAAAGATAATTTAAAAGGCAAGGAGAAGGCTTGCATCTAGAAATTTCTGAAGTATTGAAAAGAAGAGAACCTGGGCTATTCCCTTTCTAGAAACTACAGATTTAAAGTTTACCTTATATAAACAAAGACTGACCACAAAAGCTCAAAAACAGGAGTTGTTTTCAGTTGATGCTGAGATAATGTATTTATCAACAGCCTCTTGAATTTCTTAGATTATACGCAACGCTAACATAAGCAGATGAGATCCTGCTGTGTGTCACTTCTGGTACTGTACTATGCTATAGTTCACTTTTCAACAGGTGCCATATTTTAGAATTGTTTGAGTGTACGTCCCCAAGACACATTCACCCTCACCCTGGCTTCGGTTTTCTTCTACATTCCTCTGAAATCCATGTTTAGCCAAATATTCATAAGCCTCTTCCAAGAACTTGAAAAAACACGGAGTGTAAACTCAATAGCAGAAAACATGTCCACAACTACAGGTAAATATGAGGTGACATAATAAAATAAAACTGGAATAGGTTCTTCAGCTCAGATACAGCATGTACTTTGGACAAAAAAATGTGGGATTTTAAGAAGTTAAGAGTACTTACATTCTCATACTAACAAAAGTTAAAATGCTACTCTATTTTTCTTTTATATGCTATCAACATCTGCAAGAGCAGATTTGAGTTTTCTGAAGCCTTCTTTTATCATCTCCTTGTGTACATAAATCCATTACAGAATGCTACTTTTTCCCAGTGGCTATCCTACTGCCAGAAACCATGTTCTCCATGGATGGTTGCCAGAAAGCCTAGCCCACGTTGCAACTGCTTACTTCTTAATTACATGTCACATTCCTAGGTTCTTCTAAATATACTACTAGCATCTCAGACAGTAATAAAGCAAATGTTGAAACTATCTAAACTTCTAATCATTAATAATTTTTCATTATTATAAATCTTTTCCACAATAGCTGTTTAAAATACACCAATTGATTATGTAGAAATGTGTATCTAAGTATCTTTGGAACGTATACATGCAAGATACATCCGAGACAGTAGCACATCGCAATTCACTTCCAGTCTAAAATAATTAGAGAGAGATAAAAAAAATAAGAGACATGAAAACTCACTTTAGTGCTGATATATAACCCACATAAATGAACTTTATTTAAAAAAAAAAAAACCAAACAGCTAAATTAGACAGTGCCTTATACACACTTGTTCTCATACCTGGACTTCTGCCTTGGTACTGCATTGCACAAACTGGATTCAGATTGATTCTGTATTTTCCAAAACTAAACTTTCCTTCTAATATGAAAAAGTAACTTTCTTCCTCTCTTCCTTTTTCATCTATGGATATATCTATATGATTAATTCTCTAAGAACCCTTTTCCCTACTTTCTGTCAGAAATCTGTACACAGTTGATAATTGCCAGTTACGAAATTTGTGGATGGAAGAAAGAGCAACCACTTGCTAAGACAGTTAACACAGAACTTCTTACTTAATTATTTATTCATTGTTTAAAAAGATACTGCCTTGCAAAACCTGTGGCTATAGGCAATGAATACACTCTGTGCTTAAAGAGAAGAAACAGAATGCACTGACAGATTTAGAATCCCGATGCGTGCTTAAACATTTCAAAAGCAAAACATTGTAATAAGCAGTCATTTCAGGAAAAACGAAGGAGTTCAGTTCCATCAGAATGCTCTGCAGTTTAAATGGACTGCCAACCTTGCTGTGGAACGGCCTAGAGCTGAGAGAGGTCTCTCTCTATTGACAGACAGGTAAGCACACTTATCTGTAAAGCACAATCATGCCACTGTTTTTCTGAATTCCTTCAGTACACGAACATTATAGGAATGCTGAAATAGTGTTTTCTGAGCTCCATAGGCTTTATATTCCAAAGATGAGTATCTTTTCTATATTTAACATTAATTGATGCAAGTAAGAAAAGGCAATGGGTGATAGTAGCAGATGACTCTCTTCTGAGAGGTGCAGAGGCACCCATTTGCCAACCTGACGCACTCTCTAGAGCAGTGTGCTGCTTACCAGGGGTCCATATCTGGGATGTCACCAAGATAGTACCAAGCCTCCTACAGTCCACTGACTATTATCCTCTGCTATTGTTTCATGTGGGCACCTGTGATACAGCCAGAAGCAGTCTGAGGAATATCAAGGATTACAGAGCTCTGGGAGCGGTGGTAAGGGAGTCTAGAGCACAGGTAGGTTTTTCATCAGTCCTCCCAGTTCAAAGGGAAGGGGTTTGAAAGGGCCAGTTGAATATGACAAACCAACAAATGGTTATGGGTCTGGTGTCTCAGTCAGGAGTTTAGCTACTTAGACCATGGGACTTGCTTTGAGAAACCTGGACTTCTGGGGACTGATGGGATCCATCTGTCTGAGAAGGGAAAGACCATCTTTGGTCATAGGCTTGTCAAGCTGGTGAAGAGAGCTTTAAACTAAAGTTGCCAGGGGAGGGGAACCTCAATCCATCCCACTCCTACCAGTTTGATGCCAGTGCCAGCAATAGATGCCCAGAGACTGGAGAGAGATCACGGGTCAGCAGGAGAGCGCCTGAAGAGCAGCACAAAGTAATTCCAGCCACTCTGGCCAGTAAGTCAGCTTCATGGGGGGCCCAACTCAATTGCCTCTATGCAAACGCACATGGTATGGGGAATAAACAAGAAGAGTTAGAGACGTGCATGCCTGCAAGGCTATGATCTTATTGGCATCATGGAGACATAGTGGGATGGCTCCTATGACTGGAGTGTTGGAATGGAAGGACACAGGCTCTTTAGGAAGGACAGGCAAGGGAGATGAGGAGGGGCTGTCACCCTCTCAATGACCAGCTGGAGTGCATGGAGCTCTGCCTGGGGATGGATGACAAGCTGACCAAGAGCTTCTGGGTCAGGATTAAAGGGAGGGCAAGGACAGGTGACATTATAATGGAGGTCTGCTACAGGACACCTGACCAGGAAGACCGAGTGGATGAGGCCCTCTATAGACAGATAGGAGCAGCCTCATCTTCACAAACCCTGGTCCCAATGGGGGACTTCAGCCCGATATCTGTTGGAGGGACAATACAGCAGGGCATAAGCAATCCAGGATGTTCCTGGAATGCATTGATAACTTCCTTCTCCAAGTGATAGAGGGGCCAACAAGGAGAGGTCCTATGCTGGACCTTGTTCTCACCAAGGAGGGGCCAATGGGGAATGTGAAGCACAAGGGCAGCCTTGGCTGCAGTGACCACGAAATGGTGGTGGTCAAGATCCTTAGGGCAGTGAGGAGGTCACACAGCAAGCTCACTACCCTGGACTTTAGGAGAGCAGACTTTGGCCTCTTCAGGGATCTGCTTCGTAGAGTACCATGGGATAAAGTCATGAAGGGAAGAAGGGCCCGCAAGAGCTGGTTAATGTTCAAGGATGACCTCCTCCAAGCTCAGGAGCAATGCATCCCAGCAAAGAGGAAGTCAGGCAAAACCACCAGGAGGCCTGCATGGATGAACAAGGAGCTCCTGGACAAACTCAAACACAAAAAGGAAGCCTACAGAGGATGGAAGCAAGGATAGGTAGCCTGGGAGGAATACAGATAAATTGTCCAAGAAGCCAGGGATCATATTTTACAATGATGTATTGTAAATGCAAAAGTGCTATTCTTTATTTAAATCACTAATTTACTTTTCCTTCTATGTTTATAGTAGGTGCATGCAATCTGTACTCAAAGACGTTACAAGTATGCTTACAAATTAGGTTGGCAGATTTTTTATTGGCTTTCATTTTCCTTTTTAAAATGTTCCATGTTAAATTTTAATATAGTTTTGGTAATTATGGTATTTCAGCTTTCTTGATTTCATCATAACTGTCACGAAATTTGCTTTTGGTATTTACTTTCAGATTCTAAACTTGATGGCTTCCTTAGAATGGGAATTATTTAGTCCTGTTGTTACCATCAGTATTTTTAATCTTTTCTATGCAGAGGCTGAAAGAGCCAGAAGATATATAAAATATAGCAATGTATTTATGCCCCATGATTTTTAAGCCAATCTCATTTAGATGCCAGTTAGGGCCTGTGGACATTCATTTTATTGATTCTACAGCTGGGAGGGATCACTATGATCATGTAAGCTGACCAGGCCAAAGTTTTTCCCCAAACTAATTCTCTACTATGTATTATTTCAAAAACAAACAAACAAAAAGAATCTGGTCTTGATTAAGGGCTTGGGTGGACAGACATAGGACAACCCCCTTCTAATGGACCACTAACTTCTTTTAAAAAAAACAAAACAAACCAAACAAACATAAAAAAACCACAACAAACCAACCACTACAAACAACCCCCCATACCTTAACTGAGCCCATATTTGTGCAATTTGCAAAATAATGGAACGCAATTTCAGCCATTAGATGTTTTTAAACCTTTGGCAACCAGATTATAGAGCCTGGTATTAGTAATTAACTAGAGATCAAGTAATTAAACATTTAATCATCTCTTAAACAAGCTAAAAGGACTGAGCTCCTGGAATCTTTCAGTCTAAGGCACATTTTTCAACTCTTTGATGAGTCCCGTGACACCCATCTGAACCCATTGCAAATTGTCAATGTCTCTAAAGCTAAAAATCCCCAAATGAAAGAAAAACATTAGAATTAGCTTACAAATAAAAAGTTTATTTTCCTGTGCTGACTTGAGAGTCCTGTGTTTAAATATTCACTGATCACACTTGGCTGTTTTCAACTGTGACTTTGGGCTGTGGTTTTGCCTAGTAATTCAATAAAACAAAACATAACCTGGAAATGAAAAACATTTTCTAGAGAAATGGTATCGTACAGACACTTGGTTGTAAACCTATTGATATCTACTGCCTGTACCCTCAGGCTAGGATTTAATTAGCTTGTTATCAGCCCTCCACATTACAGAACTGAAGAAGTGGGCAACAAAAAAATGTAAGTATACAGGCCTCTTCTCAGTAAGAGTAACATTTCCAGACATTGTCAGTCTCTAAACCAAGACTATCATGTCCATGTGTAAGGAAATGTCAGCAACAAACCAGATTTCGGCAGTTAGAATACATTTAAATGATTAAAAAAAAATGTTTTTTTCTGCAGCTGCACAAAGTGACAATTTTGGCTGGTTTGAATTAGACAAAGTGGAAACAGGAATCATCACAGAGCTCTATCTTCCCCATCTCTATGGGCAGTCCCTGTATAAGAGGCCAAAACAAGATGCAACAAGCCCTTTGACTTTGGCCTTCAGCTGTAATTAAGCAGTACATAAAATTGTATCCTGTATACAGCAGTAGTACATATCATGCAACTGAAGGTAGATTAGTTTTACTGCTCTCACTAACTATTCAGGTTAGTTTATTTCTCCAGAAAAGCATGATTCCATGACCTCTACATCTCTTTGCAACAGTACATTTTTTTCTTTTTTTTTTTTTTTTTCCTCCTTAGCAAT
>JANZLQ010000037.1:8601912-8627046 GCA_026212715.1 Elanus axillaris | reverse complement strand
GGTGGGTTAACATGTAAAGGAATAAGCAAAGAGGTATTATTCCGTGTTTATCTGTGCTTTGTTAACAACTTAGCTTTGAAGAAAGTATATGGGAAGTATTTTAATTTTTTTTTAATCTGGCAAGAAGAAATTGCAGTCTTTAAGAAAATATTAAGTATAGCTATAGGACTAATAGACATCTGTTCTTTACGTATGCACATGTTCGGTTACCACTGACTTCCAACTATAAAGAATATTAACAGAGCACTTTCATACATCATATACATGTTTGGTGACATTTTCCAAAATTTACTTAATACTCTTTTATGAGTTGCATATTTTTACTGTGAAAATATTGGAAAGAAGTTCCCCAGTTGGGAATTTTGGAAATTCCTCATGAGAGGAGACAGTGTATTTGCAGGAACAGATTTCCTGAGAGTCATTCAGCATTCAGATCCCCTGGGGCAAGATCACTTTTTTGCAGAGGAAAGGGTACAGTATTATGGTATTAGAGAGACTTGATGAGTTCTTGATCCAGGTTCCATTTTAATTACGTATTATTAATCATTTTGCAGTTGGAAGAATCTAACATTGTCTATGTGTAACTAATTAGGAACTCATGTTTTTTAAATTAAAGAAACATGTGGAGGTTTCTTATGCAATGTGGGGTTGAGCTGAGAATACATAGCACTAGACCATAAATTTTACTTCACAGTTCAAATATTGTTCCTCTAGAACAGCAAATAAACAGGAAATTAAATTGTGTGTTAGGTTCCAAAATTAGTGTGAGATACTACAGACATTCCTTCAAATATCACCACTGAAAAGGCCATTTAAGTAACCTAATCTGCTTTATATTTGCAGTTCTTATCTTTTTGAAACTGTTCTCTGATGGTAAAAATAATTTCTCTAATAATCCCTGCGCACAGTAACCACACAAGCATAAGTACATATTAATTGATATTACTGTTTATGACCAGGAAGGCAATGAAAGTGAATGTTACAAAGGCTGCTATTACTATCAGCAGTTCAGAACAGCATGCAAGGAAGATTTGAATTGCAATCAGTGTCATACACAAAGCCATTAAACTAATATTTATATTTAACCTATATTTAACAGAATTGAAGTGTTGAATGTTAATACAGATATAAACAATGATGTAATCTAAAACATTTTCGAATTTATGTAACATGGAATAAAATACAAGATCTGTGTGTGGCAGTAATTCGTTGCTTTAGAGTTCAATTTATCAAGGTATCTATATACTTGGGAAGGTTTTTTTATTTTCAAGTTTTCAGATTTAAAACTGAAATTTTAGCTTTAAATTTCAGTTTTAAATCTGAAATACAATATTATTGCAGATCTTAGAAAGTACTTTGATTGTGCCAAACATTGACATTCACCAAGTCCAAACAGCAGGTTTAGTTTTGGGGGTCTTTTTGGTTCAGAAAGCTCACACTGGCTTAATATGGCTGATAATGTGAAAGCTTGAATTTAAATTCCTGGAAAATGAGGGATTTTCAAAGTGAGGAGAGTGTAACCCTGATCCATTTTCTACTGTTTCAATAATATAGCTGCTGACTTACAATACAATAAATGGGATTTGTTGGCACAGTTTGCCAGAATTGTAAGCTTTAATTACAATCCTATTCTCAGTAAAGAAAGTTTTAAATACAGGTGAGTACAAAGTCTTAGTCGGTACCTTATCTGACCACATTTTGTACTTCTATCTAGTATTTCTAACATAACACCACCACTTTTACATCATTATAATGTTCTAGCTATTAAGTTTCTTGTAGTTTACCTTTGAGTATTTAGAAGACAACAGCTGTATGCCTCTTTGAAATACCCACAAAACTCAAAATTTAAATTAGCTTTTTAAAACTTACTTATTTTTCCCATGTGGGACATGCTAGATCAGTCATCAGACCTTCCCTGCAACCTTTTGGTTAGGACAGGTTATATGTTCAAGAGTTAAACAACAGCTAAGTGGCAACTGAATTGTACTATTTGTTTGTGTGAGTAAAGAGCACGCAGGAGTGTGAGTCATGGAACAGGACTCAGATGGGCTAACTGCTGTTACAAATGCACATGTGATCACATGTATGCAAAATAATCCCTGCTGTAGAGTTTTCCATCTAAACACAAGCAAAGAGGTTTATACAGATAGGCAGGGAACATTAGTAAATAATTAGGTAATACGGATCATGACGTTAAGCAACACTTTCAGATCATCAACCACCTTATTCGCCATCAACAATTTGGGGAGGGGGGGCAGAGAAGCAGAGGGTCATTTGTTGACAAAGAACAATCAAAAAGAAAGAAAAAATGTAATTAAAGTGAAACGTCTGAAATGTAGAAACAGCCAACTCTCATCTGTAATCACCCATGAAACCCAGAAACAATGATTGCAATGATCTCCAGCAGTGTTGTCTTTTGCCAACTCCATTAAGCTGAAGGAACTGACCATCTGCAGAGATGTGTACGATACCTGCCCAGAATGTGTGAATGACCGCTTTTGTTGAAGATGTGGAGACATGTTTTTAGTTAATGCAAGACAGTTCAACTAGTAAAATGTTACTAAATCAATTGTATATCAATATACATTCTGGTATTGTAGCATTACAGTTCAGCATGTAGGGTAACAATAATGGAAAACAGAACTTGCCATTATGTATCATTAAAGTATAATCAATTACAGGAATCTGTTAGTGCTTTCCTTGAGAGAATCAATCACGAGGAAACGCAAACTACTTAAATGTGCAGATAACAAACGGAAATTATTTTTAAAACAAGGTGATTGGGTTGAAAACATTTTTAAAGAAAAACTCTAACAGATTTCCTGACCTCATTTTAGTAATACAAAAGTCAAAATAGACAAAAATGCTGGCTTTATATTCCAAGAATGGAATATGAAAGTTTCTATTAAATCTGGGCCTGGAGCATGCATTTTCCAGCCAACATCCAAGATTGAATTTGCTGTATTCATCATTATATATTTGTGTGTATATACAATGATGTCACTGTTTATGGCACTATAAAGTCCAATTCAAAAAACAGTTTTTATACTGTCCTTCTGGAGTTCACTTACACACAGGCTGAAGTGCAATGCTCACCAAATTCACAAGTTACTGTCAGGGCTTATCTGGCAACAAGAGCACAGAGGTGCCCATAACACGGGGGAGCACACTCGTGCACTCAAGGAGCTAGGCAACCATGGCAAATGCTAATGCAACCATCAGACACATCCTCATTTGTGCACCAGAGGATTTGTCACTGCAGAAATGCTTTATCAGTCAAAAGCAGAGCTGAAGGGCAGTCTGAAGAGAAAGGGCAAGGCAATAAATCAAACAGTTTTGCATCCTGTAAACTCTCTCCTTGTGTCTGTCCAGATTTACCCTGCTATACCAGGATCACTTGTGGTTTATGCAAGTACCCTGGGTATGAGCCAACTGCGCAAGACAAAACTGAATCAGCTGAAATGCTTTGTACTTGACAACAATTCTGCTTCCCAGGTTTGTCTTCTCCCACACAAAGGGAAGACAGGAAGATGAGGCGAAAACCTGTGTCAGGATAGGATGAAGGGAAGGAACAACTTTTGAAGCATTAGGGGTGGGAGAAACAATGGATGGAAAAAAAACTACCCAGACTGAAGAGTTTTCTCTCCTAACCAGTCCCAACCGCTACTGAAAAGTATTACCTTTTGATTAAAGTGAAAGCAAGCAACGTGTAAAATCTGCATGACCAGGATTGCAAGGGGTCCTTGTTTAAAACTGCTCTGTCTCCACCTTATATCGTACACTGCCTTTTTTTCAGCAGAATCTCCCTAATTACCATTTCATTTCTCCACAAGCCCAGCAACACCCACTCAAGAGGAACACTGGTGCTGCCAATATGTAGAAAGCTCAAGGACTGGGACATTATTTGGGAGAAATATATAGCAAAGTATTTACCAAGAGACCACAATGTATTAAAAATAATTCATTTTATTTCTCGATGGGGATAATTGTGGATGCTAATTGGGCTGCTATTTTATGGAATTTGGTGCAGAACTTGGACCAAAAATGACAAATATTTTGGGATTCAAGTATTATTATAGTACATACTACACATTCTTATTTTCTGAATTTCAATTAATCTTTAAGAGATTTCCCATTCCATAACCAGTAATAGATCCTAGTGAATATAGATCCCATAAAATCTGCAGAAAATTGCAGTTCTGAGAGATGGAATGCAGTAGGGAAGGGGAGCAGGTATAGAAATTGAGTAATTTTTCATAACACCACCACCTTACATTTCACCTCTTTACTGTGCTTTTTCATATCATTGACATTTTACAGGCAGTTAAAGCCTGGAAATTTGGGTCTTTCTAGGAGAACAATAATCACTTGACCTCTAGAGAGCTATTTCAACAGCCATTTACCTTTATCGGAATTTCAGTAAAAATTTCAGTAAAAAACAATTTTCAAAAGGCAACATAGGATTTACCCCTTCACTGAGAGGCATGCACTTAACTTTGAACATCCCTACCTCCATCATTAATCAGTGACACTAACACTTCATGGGGCTTTTGGTGTCCTAAGTGTTTGCAAGAAACAGCTGGATCACCAGCTACTACATGAAGGCACTAGAAGACACGATACTTGTGTGAGGGAGAGTTTTACAGGGATCTGAAGTGGTACATAGTCTTACGAAAAATAGTACGCAGCTTGCTGTAAAAAATCCTTCTGTAAGATATGATCAACCAACAGCCAGGCACTGTGCCAGATACAGGCAAAACTGTCCAGGGCAGCAGACTGTCTCTGTTGCCCACGGCAAGAGAGCGAAGATGAGTTAGGGTAGCACACGCTTGCACAGAGCAGATCCCCAACCTGCCTCCACAGCCTGCTGCTGCTGCCATGGGGCCAGAATTTGAAGTAGGAGAGAGGGCAATTGAGCCAGGCACCTTGGTGAGAAGGGAAGTGTGACAGAAAGGAGAGAAGACTCTGCAGAACACTTTGAAACTGTGCTAGGATAGCAAGGGCTACTGGTGGGCTGGGGAGAGAGCCTTGGAAAGCCCTTGGAGCCTCCAAGACCTCCCATAGCCTTTCACAACCTCGAGTGCCCTCTGTCCAGGTAATTTTACTTCATCACAATTCCATACACCCTTTCCAAAAAATCACAAACCCAGCATAAGCTCCTGCAAACCCTACAAATTGTACCAGATCTCCTCACCTTGCTGCCAAGCGCCTGGCCTTTGCCAGCCCTATACCCAAAATCTCCGCTGTCCCTTCCAATGTAATACACACCCCCCAGCTCGACTCTTCTTTGCTGCAAAATTCTGGTTTGCATATGATACTGAAAGCTCTTGAGCTGACTTTGTCAGCAGGAGCTTCACACAGGCACAGAATATCCATTAAACCTTTCTCTAATATCTTTGATAAGCACATTTGGGATCCAACAGTAATATTTCTCTGTACACATGCTCCTCATTTCAAAAAGCTAGCTAGACACAGAATAAGATTTCAAGTCCTTTTTTACATCTAAATGGAATGGCCTGAAAGCTTTAGCTATATAGCTGGTAGTTTAAATCTGAAATACAAAACATAAAATGTAACATTAAATTAAATTACTGTTATTGTAATGTTGCCTTTTTTTAAAAAATAAACCACAAATAAAACACTTATTTAAACTTGGCCTCTATGATTTTTCAAGGAACATGCCTTTTTTTCCAAGCTTTTCCCACAGGCAAGTACATCCTCTATCTTTTATTTCATCTATTTATCTATTTATCCATTGCACTACGTTGCAATACCCCTGGCACCTGATCTTAGACAAGGTCTTTCACTAGAAGGTTGGTTTTTGTTCGTATGGGGTTTTTTGAGCAAGACATCTCCCACAGCATGCCCTACAAAACCAGTGATAAAGATGTGTACATCAGGCAATATACATAAGGTTGAAAAGCATAACTTTGAACAAAATTATTGAAACATAAATACTAAGCTATATGTCCTTATAAATATGTATAATTATTTCATACTATCAGTCATGGTCAAAACTGTACAGTACTTAGAGCACAGCTCAGAAGACTGTATATCTAAGTCTGAAGTTTTTACACATCATCATAGAATTGTCATATTTTGAAATTTTCAATCTTTATGTAAAAAGACCTGAAAGCCATTAACCGTGGCCCTTGACATTGATCTATCTACTGTGTTTTGTGCTATTACCTATTATTCATGGAAAATAGTTGCTTTTATTTTTCCAAATAATTTTAAAAAAATCTGAGTTTAAAAGTCACCAGTGACTCTTTCACAAGCAGGAGCTTTCAAGTAACGATTAAACAAATAAGCAAGTGTATTTTCATGATAAAAAAACCCTATAGCTCACTGAATTCAGACAAATCCTGTATATTACAAATCGGCCAACCACATGATTGATGAAATGATGCATGAAAATAGAGGCAGAGGCAAAATAACCTACTTGAACCCAGAAAATTTTCAGACAATAATCATTACCAGCTTTAATTAACTTCAACACAAAAGTGGAGGCTCCTTCTGTTTCAAGTTAATGAAGCTCAACACACAGACACTACAATTAGAGACAAAGCATAAGTCTAAAGCAAGTTGTGTCTTAGGATTGAAATAATGAGCTTGGTATTTTAATTTTGTAGTCAGCAATTATGTGAGATACAGAAACAAAGAAACAATACATGCAATTGAATGTTAAGGTACTAAAATAGCTGGTTTTCACTCAGTATCTTTCTTATAAGCCAAAGGCAAGAAAGTAACTTTTTTCCTACAATAAGCAGTATGTACAATACCCTGGAAATATTTCCACTATGATCATCTAAGATTTACTCACTTTCATACTACACAAGTCAGAAATGTGACCTCATCTAAAGCTATGAACTGCTTAGTGACTTCTATTTTGCCTTTCTCATATATATTCATTAAATCTTTATCTATAATACTGTTATTTCCATTTAAAATTATTGTTGTGTAGCAGAAAAAGCTGCTCTCCCACAAAAATGAATAAACCTAGATTATTTCCACCCTTTTCAATAATTTGCCTATTCCTAAATACCAGGTTAGAAGAATACATGACCTTTAACTTAATCTCATCACCAAGCACCTCCAAAAAAAAAAAAAGGCACAAAAAGAGAAAAGATGGTCTGCCATTTATTTCTCCTATTTATAGTTTATTAAACCTAAAGATAATAGGAAAAAGGTGGAAAAAAGCAGAGAACGTCTGGGCTGTAGTATCAGATATCACTGCTTATTACTGGCTATCTGCCTAGTAATCATAAATCCATAGGGTAATATTCTAAAATCTTTTGCTTTTCAGGTAGGTGTGAGCCAAAAAGAAAAAAACAGTTTAATTTTCTACGAAGAGCAGAAAACAGCAAGCACAGCACAATTGGGTACCAGGATGCATAAATATTCCTGATTACAAACCCTTTCACATAAAGCAAACAGGAAGAGTTTGAAGCTAACAGTGTGTACATCATGCAAAAGGTATCTCTGTCCCAAAAGATAGATATCACATAGACTATGAATGAACTGCTCCAATAAATTATATTATTCCTCCGAGGGGAAAGGAGAGCAATGTTATAAACAGTGACTTCAGAAAAGTGAGAACAATAGGGCATTGAATTTTGCAAGAGTGAATTAAGGATCTTTTTTTCCTGGAGGAGAGCTCAGTATCATTGACCAATGAGCCTTATAAATAAAAACATTAACTCCAGCACTGCCTGCTCCTCTAAGCACCTTAGTATCTTGTCCTTTCAATGTATCAGAAACTAAACGTGGATACAAAATACATACAAGGACATACAGAATTAAATAGATGTTTCAAATAGATTCTTTAATATATACTTCCCAGACAGTTCAGAAGGCACGTGATTCTGGCAAAAGCACATCTCAAACACACTGCTTTGATGATAGACTGTGCTGCGTACCTTTACTGTAGAAGTCTTAACAAATCAGAAAACAACCATCTCTGCACATCATCTCTCCTCCTTGTGCTGATACATATTGAATATCCATGGATAAAGGAAAGCTAAGCCAGAGCAGCGTTTTTCAAAATTAATCTTGATAGGATCAAAATCCTCAGAACTGTCACTTGCTTTTGGCATCACTTAGACCAAGAAGAGTCATTTTCTTAAACCATTCACTGAGATCTTGACAGGACTAAAGGAGCGTGCAAGTAAATCTGACTCCCAGTGTGAACTGCTCAGTGTTGAGGGTAGGGCTGCTGCTAGCCAGGGAAAAGGCACAGGGCTCAGAGTTTGAGCTACTGAGTAGCTGACCTTTTGTGCAGCAGAAACTTAAATGCTAATTAGAAAGTGTTTTCAGAAAGTGAAGAGCTCTTTTTTTTTTTTCCTGAGAGAGGGATGATCACTAATTTCTAGGCCACAAGTCTCAACAAGCAAGTCAAACAACTGCCCTCTATGAAGTTATTTTTAATTCCAAATTCTTCTTTGCTATCACCAATACACCAAACATTAAGCACTGGCAACTCTTACTTTGTCTTGCATGGTCACTTCTCCATTTCTCTCACTCTTCAGCTGCTTTCTTGGTTAGTTACAATTGGAAATTGATAGTCCCATAAACGTCTACTAGAAACACATTTTTAAACACATCATTTCTGTCTTCCCTGACAATGATAAGAGGAGATTCTCTGAGGTTTACAGCAATCTCAACCAGCATGCTTTTCAATAACATTGTGATATTTTTCCTCATCTCCTATGCAGCGTTCTTCCCTCACTCCTTGTGCACAATTGTTTTGCCAAACTTCTCTGAAACATATTTTAAAATGGTATTTGAATGTTACCTACTCTTACTCTCTCTCTGAAGATTTCTTTTGGTTTATAATGAAGTTTATGTCAGGCAGTTTCTTACTGTTTATATGATTGCCTAACCTGACACAGAAGAGGATGGAAGAAAGACGGGTTTGCCTTTTTTTTTTTTTCCCCCAAGTAGCTGAATATGGTTTCTCCATTTTAGTCTAACTATAAGCAAATGTAATGGTTTTAGAGAGACTTGCAAAAAGATTACTGTCAGTACTCTTGAAACACAAAGTTATTAACACTTAACAGCTTTGTCTTTACACATTATTTAGTTATTTCTCCTACAGCCTTCTTTCCTGCACTTCACAATCTTCTAACACCTAACCTTTTACTGCACTGTTTCTGCTTTCTTCTGCATCCTCCGCAGTCTTCCTTTCACAAACTTCTGTTCCCCTTGCTTCGTTTAACCTGTTCTGCTTACTCTTACATCCCTGCCAAGACCAGTGGACCCAGCATCCAGGAGGTGCTCACCTTCCCAGCAACAGTCTGCTTTGAAATGCAAGGAAGTTTGCTGACTTCTCAATTATAAATTGTGGCATGCTACTTTGACCATGTGGAAAGGCAACCACACTGGCAAAAGCTATTCTGGTTTGGGCATTTTTGGAAAGAATGCTAGGCATTGTGAAAGAGGAAATTTTTTTGAAGCCTCAGTTGAAGTGTTTGCAAGCTTATACTCACTCCCAGCTTGATATGACAATCTAACTTTAAGGCTGCAGCATTAAGTACTGTTATTAATTTCCTGCTAAAAGTTCATTTTGTAATATATTTTTTTTTCCCTGCTTGAAAGTGAGCATATCTGTTTTCATTTGGCTGGCTCCTTCTGGTACATCGTTATCCCTTTAGCTGAACAATACTAGCTTACTCCTCTATCTATTCTATTGGAATAAGAGCTGCCTTGCAAAAACAATAAAAGAAAGAATTCCATGTTGCAAACACAGAGTTTTATCACTATTTTAATGAGAACTTCTGTTTTACTTATAACCTTAACCTGTGAATTTACGTGAATATGCAAGAATCTCAGCTTTCACTTCTTTCAAACATGTCTTTAATTCTTATAAGATGTTTATGAAGAGCATAAAAAAGCAACCTGGAAATACTTAATGATTTGAGTATGGGAAGGAAAAACTGTATATATGAATTATATGTACGTAAATACTTTCTGTTCCGTCTTGTTATTGCTGTTAGACCTGACCTGTGATTCTTCTTAGTTTTGGAAAATACATTTCTTTTCTGCAGAATTGTGCCAGAGAAGAAAAGACTTATACTGCAGTTCAAATCCATCCTCTGAATCAAGAAGAACAGAAACTCAGACTAGGGCCTCTGAGATCCAAAACGACTGCCCCATCCATCAGGCTTTTCTGAGCAGAGTGTCTCCCAAACTCTTCTGCTGCAGTTGTTTCACATCATATAAATAATTTAATATTCACTAGAGAAGCAACTTGAACAGGCTTCTCATATCCTGAGAGCCCCACCTATTTGATTATGAGTTGTTCCGAAGTGGAGGATTCTCTTGCTCAGGAAAAACTTTAGGATATCTCAACGTTTAATCAGAGAACTTGAAATTTTGAAAACACTCATGGGATGAGAAAGCTATTTCCTTCTCATTTCTGGGAGCAAGGAAACATAATAAAGGGGCAAATAAATATAAAACGAAAAATCTCAGGAAGACAAAATAATCTGCTCAGTCATACAGTTCTTTGACAATTCTAGGTTTCAGACTTCTGTCATTATTTACAACAGATATCACCAGGCAAAAAGCACTGTGTCCATATTTGATGTGTAGAACTGAATTTATAGTGTGTTCTTCAGTACACACTTCACACACTTCATATAGCAATTGCTATCATGACAGAGGTAGGCAGGAATAAATCCAGAACTGTCTGGAAACTACTCTGGTGGGTTTTTAATGAGTCTAACCTGTTAAGGGTACCACCAAAAGGATGAGTCCTATAACTGCAGTCAGAAAAAGTCTCCGGAACTCCGTGCCAAACTTTCTCAGAAGTGGAGCACATTATTTGCCATAGCAAATTCAGACCATAGCTGCTGGTTCCTTTTCTGTCGAGCCCCATGTAGACAGAACAGCTATTGAACTAAACAGGCAGAGAATTTCTGTTCTTTTTTGGTGGCTCCCTTATATAGGGCAGAACAGCACCAAAATGTCAAACAATTATTTACAGAAAAGAAATTATGAATTTGTTGAAAAAATCATCTCCTGCATCTCTGCTTCTGAGACAGCAAGTTAAACTCTGCATTTCTGTGCTTAGCTATCAAACTCATTTCTTGTCAACGGAAGTTATGAATACACATAAAAATAAAATTGTCCTAGTAAGTTACATTTGATTTGTTTGTAGTAACACAACTTAGAAATTCTTAGAAAGATACATATATAGAAGGGGGAAAAATAATGAAAATGATCCACTGATCATAATTGTCTTCAAATGCCAAAAATTTCCCTCAATCCTCCAAAAAATTCTACAAAACTCCAAAGTGAAAAAACTAAGAAACAAGTTCATCTTCATCATTAGAAGATGAACTAAAATATCACTAGACTTTTTTTGTCTTTTTTCTGGCTTCATAAAACCTTGTTCTCTTATTCTGTTCAGTGACCACAGAGCCAGAAAACAGTTAAAAGTTTGGAGATTAAAATAACCCAAAAGGTGCAGGGCCCCTCTTTGTACACTCTCTTTCGGATACTTAAACCCCATCATGCATGCAGAGTGAAACCAATGTGAAAGTCTTTCTCTGAAGGTTACCTTACTTGTGCATCAACTCTAGAGAATTCTTAACCAGTAGCATCTGAATTCACTGGTGTCTCAATAATTCCATAGTCATTTCGGTTCTCCTCTTCCCAACCTCAGCAAATAAATAGGAGAGAGTTGACAAGCTAAGGTAGTCTCCACTGAAGGGGCTTATCCTTAGAGCTAGAAATCTGGAAATCAATTTGTTGCAGCTCTGGTATTAAAGCAGTTGAGAAGTCCTTAATTTGAGCTCACAAAAATCAATAAGAAAAATACTAAACTAAGAACTGCAAAGCTGAAGCTTGCTCTTTTTCTTTCAGAAAAAAAAGCATAGAAGTATTTTCTGAAAGAAAAAAAAATAACAAAGGAAAAACTAAAACCAAATTATTTTATCATTTAAATGTGTCTTGTTGTGCCCTGTAGTTCACTAACTCACTAGATGCTCATGCTTCTATTCCCTTTTTCCTTCCTCTTAGCCCTCAAACTGCAGTGTAATTCCGAAGAGCTTGGGGCTTTGTTGTTGCTGTTAATTCTTAAACCACATACTGAATTCTATGCTTACTGCCTTTCCTTGACCTCCTTTATCTTTTGATCAGTACCAAAGACTTCAAACTGTTCAGAAAACTCAGTAACAACAAGACTTCTGCAGGTCCTGGCAGCATTTCTGTATCACAGCTGTATCCAAATTATGCCTTCAGCTGGATGAACATACCCATATAGAAGAACCTGCCACAATATCACAAGTGTTAGAAGAACACAAAGACGAACCCCCTGAGAGCAGGTCCTGTGTGAGGCACCTCCAGGAAGAGGTCCAGAAGCAGATTTTACAATTGAATAAACTATATTATTTCCAGTGTTTGTAGCTACTTCTGCAAGAATTGCACAAGGCCATGAAAATACAACAGTTTAGACTGGTACCAGTTAAGGATCTCTTCCTCCTGCCTTATTACAAGCTACAGGTACACTGTCCATATCCCATCCAAATACAGCTGAGAGAACTTTGGTCTGCAAAATATTTGAAAGAAAGTTTAAAAAGGAATTTAGGCTGTCAGATCTCATATTAAGTTTCCTGGCTTGGAGTTTAGAAAGACTGATTTCTGATTTAGAAGGTAACCAGCTTGGATAAATAATCCATGAAGCACATCAAACTTCAGATGCTCCACTGCTATTTTAAATGCACTTTTCAAGAAGTCATTTCAATCATTGGTTCTGAGTGCCTGAAGTCCAACAGACTTCCCTTTCCATTGTGGATGTTTAGGACACTTCAAGAGCTGACTTCAGTCTTGTGGACATTATTTTAACAGCCAGAAAAATATTAATACCAATAGCCTGTAAATCTAGTTATCATGCACCTCATTCAAAATTAGTGAGATAATAAATATGCAAACAGACTTTTCTGAAATACTGAAATGAAAGTAATGCATGTGTTATAATAGGAGTTTAATGAGATTATGTAGAATAGCTATTCTCAATTATCTTATATCCTTGTATTTTCCAGTTACTGATATCAATATAATTACCATCTATTTGATTAAATTTTAATTAAATACCTATGCATTTAATAACCTATCATTATAAATTTTTGCATGGTACCATTATACTAAATAAACATTTAGGTCAGAATTTCTAAAAAAGTAGCAGCAATTTAAGTTACACATTTATGACTATATTTAAGCTCTATGCCTAGCAGTTGAATATCAAAGTTACTAAGTCAGGTAGCTCCTCTTGAAAGACAGCAGTAAACAATCTAGTAATATTAACAGTAGCAGGATTAGACCCAGAAGCTGTAGAGCCTATGAACTGGACTAATTCTCCTCCCCAGCCCTCTTTTGCTATTTGTGCTTTCTCTTAAACCTTTGAAGTCTCACCTTTTGTAGACTTTTAAAAATCATTAAGTATGTGTAAAAAAAGTACAACATTCACCTGTGTAAACCACTGGAAAATCCTTAACTATCTGCCAACTGATTTTGCAAGATTTTTTCTATAGCCCACATATATACTCTAAGAGTAAGGATCAGATTTTCAAGGACACAAAATGCAACCAGGAGTTAACAGCCAGCAAAATCTGGCAGACAGATACCTAATTCTGGTATAGTTTTGAAAACGTCTTCCTTAAGACTCAGCCAGATGTTCTAGATCTAAAAAAATGAATAATAAAAAGCAGCTTCATACCGTTATTCCTTTTTCATCCCACTAAATTAACTTCAAGAGTGTTCTTAAAAGAAAGTAATCCTTTCCTAAAAAAATACTTGATTAATCCTCTTCTAGTTTTCTGGCATAAAACTGAAATAAGGTCAACCATTTTAAAGTATTGGCAGTTGAAACTCTCTTATCTTATATAGAAACTACAACAATCCAAAAATAAAACATGTAGTAATTCAGGTGACATCAACTATGCAGTAGCTTTGATTCTATTAAAAAAGAAATAACCTTGCTTTTTTATTATCACATCACACACACGCAGAGAAAACTCAGCTGGAATGTAAGGCAAGTGAACTAATGAACTTAATTAATACATAGAAAATAAAAGAACTATCCTGCAAATGTGTATGTATAATGAAACCATTCAGCAAATGAACCAGTAGTCATAACGAGATTTTGTATGACTTCCTCCTGTCATTGGGGTCAGGAGTATGAAAACTGGGTAGGAACCAAGTATTTTAAATCTTTATTGATCTTAAAATTAATATATTTTGTTAAAGTTTGTCAGAAACAAAATGCAAGTTACTTTTACTGCTCCATTGAGAACTCCAGCATCAGTTCCACTGCTGAGCATCCACCTCCTGAGATTATTGAAAACCAGAATTAATACAACACTGTGATAGAGATCTTATCCTCCTTCTGTCCAGATGGTAACAATACTCCATGCATTTCTATCCTAAGAGCTCAGATACAATCACATCAATAGCAGGATATTGTAGAGGACTTAGGTGCCAATGCAGACTGCACAACTGCAGTTGAAGCGTGCTTTAACACCCCACTAGTAGCTGCCTAAGAAGAGCAGCTGGGTATCACATTGGTGTACTTTAACACCGTGAAATCTGTCCAGTTTATAGTGGTTTGAGGAAGTGTGGTGGGAGGAGACAGCCTCTAAACCTATGTGGCTTTTTCAGCTGCATATGCAACAAATTCTTAGGTATGTGACAGATCCAGGGAAGACTTTTCCACTTCAGAGCCTCCTCCAGGGGTCTGAACACAAACTGCACCACGGTGCTTCTGTGAATCATAACAAGGCAGTTCACATCTTAGAAAACACATACCCAAACCCAAAGGACGTAAATGCTC
Source organism: Elanus axillaris (assembly GCA_026212715.1). Taxonomy (NCBI): domain Eukaryota; kingdom Metazoa; phylum Chordata; class Aves; order Accipitriformes; family Accipitridae; genus Elanus; species Elanus axillaris. The sequence continues at coordinate 8,612,213 of JANZLQ010000037.1, read as the reverse complement.
AGGCGACCAAATTTTAGTTAACAGCAATAACTACAAATGATTAGAAATTTCTTTTTTAACAGATTGCCTCCTAACAGAAGAGATTACCCTCTTTTTTATCTTTCTCTAAAAATTTTTCTCTGGCAAACAATTAAGTCAACAGAACTAAAACATGGTTGTAGAATCACTTCAAAACCTGTAACATCCAATACTCTTGCTGGGTCTGCACTTGGCAGTTGGCCCCTATGCTGTTTTTTTCATGTTAAAGCCATAAAATCAGGCAGAATTACTTCATTTTAAAGAGGGGCAAGCACAGAGACAGGGTACCATATAAAGCAAGATGAGTGATTCTTCAAGCCTATAGAAATATTTTGACAAGGCACCTTGCTATAGCAACACAATTGGTAATTTATCTTATATCCCCAAACACATTATTAGGCATGATTAAAGATAGCAATTCCACTTAGCAACAACTTGAAAAGGGTCTTTAATAACACAGAATAACTTGAAACCATACCCACCAGGTAAGAAAACCTTGGATTGGGTTAAAAGTTCAAGTATTAGTAACATTTAAGAAGTTATTTCCTCATAACTTGCTAAAACTGCAGCTCTTGGTTCACATCCCTAACAGAAAAAAGAATCTCCCAAAGCCCAAATACCGCAGGGTAAATCTTTCACACCGGCTCTCACCAATTCTTAGTTTGGCCGTTCCTCAAATACGTAATATATAATGCTGATGAGTTAAACATCATATCACCCACTTTGATTTATTTCTTTCGATTCACTGGGAATTTTATTTATGTTTGCAATGACAAGGTTTTTGTTGGTGGTGCCAATAGATTCAGTCCAGGGGTAGATAGCCGAGTGCTCAGACCATTATACAGCATTAGAGTATAATGATTAGAATACCTATAGAATAGCTAAGGACAAAACTAATAATGTTACTAAGAAAAATGGCCAGAAGGGATCAGGTCTAGCCTAACCAAACAATACAGCTTCAGCACTGCTGAAGAGAATACCAGCAGTCTAAAAGATGAACTCTTCCAGTTATTATTTTCTTTAAGTTGGTGTTTTTTCACAGTCAATAAAAATATTAATATAATTTTATTTCTCCCTTATATCATTTTTATGTACTGACACAATATTACCTATATTGTCCTCAAGACATAGAAGGTGATGTTGGACCAATAAAAAGCACAAAAGCACTTTCTTTATGTCCTTTCTGAATTTCCAGAATATCTGAGCACAAAGAGTGCAGACTGGTGCTGTACCACATACCACTAATTCAAAGCATTTAATCCTGTCTTCCACACATCAGCCAAGGCAATACAAATGCCAAAAAATTCATCTTTGATAGCAGAATTATATACACTGTATATTATACAAGCCTTCTGTCCTCCTCCCCTTGAATGTACACTATCAAATCATTCTGGCCATTATTTTATATTGAGCAGATGGTATTATGAGATTTTTGATAAAGAACAACAATCACCCAGCAAGGGTTGCAAAGGGGTCACTGAAACCAAGATTAACAATTGATTAGCTTTAATGGACCGTGACAGTAATAAACAGAGCTCTACACAAAGATTTGATTGTCCTGTTAATGCTGCTGACACAAATGGCTTTTAACTGGCTTCCTGAAAGTGTTAATATCTTTGAAGCCTCAGCAACTGAAGGACTTACTCAAAGTGAAAACTATCCTGCAGTGAAGAAGAACTTACTGTAGAACTCTAAAAAAATCTTCTATGAAGTGCATTTCTGATATATTCAGACAATAGATCCTATTTCTCCAAGGCTTAAAGTTCAAAAAAATAAAATGCAGCACACCTCTGCAAAGCTGGAATGTAAAAGAACTCTAAAGCATTTGAATACAGAAGCAAGCATTCATTAAATACAACAATAATATGAATTATCACTTTCACTGCACTCATTTTATCCTTACTCCAACATGGGCTGACAGATCTCAGTATCACACCCTTCTAAACTCAATTTCTAATCCTTAGCTCTGAAAAGTTCACTCTATTTTTTTCCTTTGTGCAGAAATCAGTAATTTGCATCATATTGTCTTTAAAACAAAATGGTTTGTGATTACTGAAAGTAACCATGGTAAAAACAGAAAATAGAATTTACAGATCTGTGTATTTCTTAGATACATGTAGGGGAAAAAGTCTACAGAAAAAGTCTCTGTTTCCCTCAAAATTTAAATGGGCATACGGCAAATATTCACAAAAGGTTTTAAAATTAAATCTAGGTAGAGGTAAAGTAAATGAATCTCCACCTAACGTGGCATTTAAGAAACAAAGGACATGGGAATTCATTACAGGTAAGGAGGTATTTAGTCCTTTAAGCACTGAGTAACACTTTCTGTTAAACTTTCCATTTTAGGTTAGATTATTCAGTCTCTAAATTAACCTGGTTTTTTAATTATGTGTCTTATTTAAGCAAAGTTTTTTCTTTTAAACATTTTTAACTGTGAGCTGCCACAGAGCTTCTCCCTCCTGTGTTATTCCTAAAGGCAACATTTTGAGACAATAACGGTATGGCTCTAAGGGCTTCTAGGTAAGAGAAAAAATGGTGTCTGCTCTAGACACAGATCCAAATGCAAACCATTTGCACAAATCAAGGTCATACTAATCCCATCCCTGTGGGTCCCACCCCATCTGCAAATTCAACTCTCTATAGAACAATTCTTTGCCAGTACACTGCAACAATGAAACATGCTGCTAATTACTGTGTTTAAAAATCTTGACCTAAGCAGACATGCAGGGAATTTAAATGAAATCTCTAAAAGACTAAAATCCACCTGCTTGGTCTCCCAACACCCAAACACTAAATGTGTAACCTGTCAAAATACTGAGCCAGCCTTCATTAATTCCATTTTCTGTAATCAGCATCCTTTATTACTCACGTTTGGCTTTTTACAGCAGTTCTTCATGCAAGTTATTGTATAAACTGTTATAGTATACCCTGATGATAAATATTTAAGAAAATAATTATTAATTACCTGTAAGTCAGCATCAAACTCATGTTTCAGGTAAGCATCTTCTGCAGCTTCAACAAGACGCTGAAAAAAGAAAAAAAAAAAAAAGAAAAAGGTGTATTTTTGAAATAACAGATAACATCATTTAATCCAAGTGTTCCTTCCAGTATAACAACAGAGATTGTTTGAGAATTGTGTAATTCATTGTCACCACATGGTATCTTCTATAATACTTCATAGAATAGAAATAAATGATCCAGATTTAAAAAAAAAAAAAGACCAAGTTTTTTAAACCCTCAGCATCCATGATTGGTGGTATAAAACTCTCAAAACAGCTCAACTACTAGTAAATAAAGGGAAAGAAGTTAAATTTTTCCACTAGTGCTCAGCACCCTGCAGCTCTCATTCCAATAGTGATTTTTGAAAGAACACAAAATAAAGTTGCTTTCACACTGAACCTCATTTGGCACATAGGAGCCCTTTTCAAACTTTCTTAAAATTAAAATAGGAGGTATTTCCTAATAATGCACTTGATTGCAAGCAACTGAAATAAAAAAGAATTTCTAAATAACACATCATATATAAAATATTAGAAAAAACAGAGATAAGGGGTTTTTTACTTAGCAGATTTGAAGTGTTTTACATACTACCTTAACGTGGCGCATAATCACAACAAGATTTTTCTGCAATTACAGAAGTAATATTTACAGAATGACAGCAATTCAGTAGTATTTTTTCCTCTTGATAATATCCAGAACTCCTTGTAGTAGTTATTGTTCCTTACAACTTATATCTGAAGGGGAAAAAAAAGGGTTGCACTAAAACACAGCTACTTGAAAAATTTAATTCATATAGGGGGTTGCTGCAGACATTCTCTTGTGAAAAGATATTATATCCTTTCTAAGGTTTTATTCAGGGTTCTTTACAGTTCTGAATATTTTAACTATGGAAGTAACTCCTAGTTTTTATTTAATCTACCTGAACATTCATATATGTACAACCCAAAATTAATCAAAGAATGACCTGTCACTAAATAGCTATTGTATTACTTCTATGTTCCTTGATCTATTAGACACTGCACACATATATTTTCAAATATTTCCTACCATGGAGCAGGTGAGCTACAGGTGCTCCTTAATGGTACACAGAGTGGACAGCCGTGCACACATTTGCTTCCCTTTTCAGAACTCTATGCACTTTTATCATGCCTTTGAATATAAATCAAAATGGCATCGGAATTCCTATCGATTGCTATACAATTTGAACTATCATGGAAACTGAACCAGAAAAATATTTCTGGTTGCCAATTCAGAATAAATGATTCAACAAAACCTGACAGTTTAAAGCAGAGCCACGCTGGTTACAGGGAGGATTTGTGTTCACTGAGGTCTGCAGAGCAGCAGCATGTCACAGCCTTTCCCTTCACTTCTCTGCCTCCTCGCACGGCTTACCCACGGGTGAGCACAAGCCTCGCGAAACCCGCAGTCCGCTGCGGGCTGCCTGCACCTTCCCTGCAGACCCCAGTGAGAAGGGTTTTCGTACCTTTTTCTTCAGTGCAGGGTTGCAGATCTCAAAGATTTGATTAAAAACTGGAAACACCATTGACAAGGAAGTCGATACGGAAGAGCAAGGGCGAGTGAATGAATTCCCCCTTCCCAGAGCCCTGTGCTGTGCGTGCAGCCCTGTCACTTGACTGTTTCCTCCTTTAAAAATCTTGCCCCATGTAAACCCAGCCGGTCTTAGCAAACTCTTTTGTCCTAAACCGGAATTGTACTGAAATGGTTCCACCACTGGGCAAATCGAACCCGAACTGAACTGAAAAACGTAACAGCTCACCTTCCTGCATACACATATATGGGTGAAAGAAGCCAGCAACTAACAATGCATCGCAGCAGGCTACACATGCAGCAGCCACGGAAAAATATTTCAAATGACAGTCAAGTTCTGTGGAATTCTTCCTACTGCTCCTATACTGTATGAATAGTAGTAAAACCAGACCTTGCAGTTTGAAAGGTTGTCAGACATTAATTTGACCCATATTTTTTTTGCATTTAGAATTTTAAAAGAGAATTAACACAAATTAACTACTACGAGGGGGAAGCCTCACAGCAACTGAAACAGATTCTTAAACATTTGAATGGTGTCAGAAGTCCGTCTTTAGCATGTTAGTGATCTGCTGAAAGTATTTTATAAATCTAGCCCTCATTTTTCAAGTATGAAAAAGGCATTTTATGTAAAATAACTACTCTAATTCAATGCATTTCTGCAGGTGTGTACTCCTTTATATTAAAACCATAGTTGCATTACTACTCTGTGCACATCTAATACAAAAGGTCATGACTGATGAGTTTAAGAGGCAAAAAGTGAAAGAAGGGTCAAAAACATTCTTTGTAAAGAAACAAATAGAGGAATAAGAGAAACATGCTTTTCTTTCTGTGCTGAAATATTTACTTACTCACTGGAAGAAAAATTATTATAGTATTTCATGCGATACCAGTACCTAGATTTTAGTACCTAGTGAGCTAGAAAAATAATTCATGGCTTTTTATATAGTTTGTATTGATCCCAATGTGTTTCAATTACATTTTTGCCTCAATGAAATAAATTTAAACTAAGATTTATCCCCCCATGTGAGAAATAGCTAGAGAAGCATAAGATGGGTAATAGTAGAAACATCTGGTAAGAAGGGCAGCTCAGAAATGAAAAGTACTGATTGGTACTCTATTGATTTATTCATTAAGATTTCAGTTGTTACATTTGTTCTTTAAAAAAAAAAAAAAGGTTACATACATTTCAGCAACATTCTCTACAGGAAACAGAACAAAAAAAGCAAACAATGTACCGAGATATTTTTCCTTGAAGATGTAGACACAAATACACATGCACACTACGTGCTTCACTCTCACAAATCTAATAAGAAAGTTAAAATTTTGGTACACTGAATGTAGACAACACAAGCATATGCTGCATTTTCTATGTAATAGTCCTTCACCACAATTTGCTTTAAATAGCTCAACACTTTTCTGAAGGAGACCAGGAGAATCTGGGAGAGCTACAGAAAAGGTAAGCAAGTAATAAGCCTAAACCCACAAAAGTACATATCAGTGGATATACATAGATGATATCAGAAGAAGAAATGGTATACAAATGTTTTGGTGGTCTTTTGTCAGGGTTGGGGGGGAGCTTGGTTGGGGTTTGGGCTTTTGGGGGGTGGGGGGAGTGTTTGTTTTTCATTTTTTTAAAGAAGTCCCCAAAGGGATGAAGCATGATGGAAGAAATTCCTTAACACTCTGGGGGAAAAAATATAAAACCCACATGTAATACTGCAACATTTTTATATTGAGGACAAAACCCGCTTTAAAAAATATTTTAATGATTGAACAGTTATCTAGCAATGATTCTCAACATCAGCATGATTAGCAATTTTAACTTAATAGTTTATAATGACACTCTTAATGCAAATGCCAATATATTTTCATGTGAGTAAGCATGCTCTAAAATCATTGCTGTAGCAAGCAAATGCTTACCAAGTTGTGGTTATCCTGAAGGGAATTATGAGTTATCTATATGCGCTTACATGGGATGAATTATGAACACTGAGTGAGCATCATTACACCACTTAAGGGTCTATATTCTAGGAGTATTTAGTTCTACATGTGGAAAGGTGTTTGCTTGCGCATGCACAGACAAGTCAAGGGTGGCATATAATCTTTAGATAAAGAACGATTTTTCCCATTCTATGGCACAGTTCAACTGAGGTTCCCCCAGTTAAGGAACTAATCCTTATAACTTTCCCAATATGTGTAAATATGAGGAAGATTAACTGACTTAACCAGCATATCACAATGCAGAATGGATAAAAAAACAGGGCATGAACAAATATCACACCCAAAAAAACCCCAAAATGGTCACCAAACACAACGTCAATGTTTGGTATTTTTAGTAGTATTAGTATCACAGTTAATGTAGAGAAGGCTGAAAGAAGAAGAAATGTTTGTTTCTTCTCAATAACATCTAAAAAAGGATAAATCATTGAGCTATCTCTGAATAGGATAATTTTCTTGACAAATGGTATTTTAATTTCAGTGAACTGATATTCCCAGGTAAATTCTCATTCAAGCTGGTTTGTTATAGAGATAGCAAAGGAAAGGTGAATGAAACAGAATGGATAAGGGAGAAAAAGAATCCAACAGCAAGTGAACGGAAAATGGAACAGATGGGCAGAAAGGTGAAAATAAATGACGAAGAAAATAACAGTTTCAAGGAAAAGCATCATGCAAATATCCAGAGCATAGGGTACCCATTTTAGCTTCTGAGATGATCTTTTCTCTATCCATGTGCCTTGTAAGGGTTTCAGTTTACTTTTCAATTATGATTCTTCATTAGAACACCGTTTTGAAGTTAGATCAAATAAGTTCACAGGCATAAAGTTTGAAACAGTTTCTGAACTCCTGAACTGCAGAGGGTCACTAACCTTTATCTGTAAATCCTGACTGATGTCCTTCTCTCTTTTCAGCTATCCAATCTTGAAGAAGCACATTTATATTTCATTGTTTCCTTTCTATTTTTCTAAGATAAACCAACTGCTACACATAAACCCAGAAACACTGCTAGAAATTGCTCTTCTCGAAGCCAAACTGCTATCAATTTCAGAAAAGGACAGAAGACTGCTCTACCATAATTATAACTAACATCAACTAGGTATTCAGTCCATAACATTAATTGTTTACATTCCATAATATCAACATGATAAAACTTCATTTCAAAATACCAAACAGTGCTATATTGTGATGTACTTAAACAGAAAATGAAAGATCTACCATCTCAATTGTAGATGCTCCTTCTTTACTCAGTCCCAAGCTCACACCTCACTGCTACAAAAATAACTAGGAAGCACAGCTTCAGTTCTGTCAGTTAAAAAAATGTGAGCTTGTCAGCAGCCCTTCTACTAATATATTCTTCTCAAATTCACTAGACTATGCCTTAACGTTTCTTTAAGTGCATTATGTGAATCTTGCCAGTTTGAGCTGTTACCTCCATACTGTCCTGCACAATACAGAACTATCATTTTAAGTCCATGAGAATTTCATCCAGAGTATGCCTAACAGGGGACACGAATTCTGACCCTGCTCTGACCAGTGGGATATCATAGTCATTTAAAAAAGCATAGATAAACCTGTAGAAGGCTCTTATATCCTAGCATCTAAATGCATTCAGCCAACAGCAAAAAATAGCCCTGAACCCTAGCACAGTTTCTCATCATTTTCCCATGGCATCAGATCTGTTTGAGGTTCACCTCCTATAAAAATCTTGTATATAACTTCAAGGTTGATTTGAGATGTGTTTTGGAAGTAAAAAATAATTAAAAGCCATCCTTATTAAAAAACAGCAAAAAAGACTAAACCCAAGAAAAAAATTTGAATACACTGGACTGAGGGTTGTCTTAAAAAAAACAAACCAAACCAAACCAAAAAAATGCAACAAAAACCCAAAAACAACGTATAGGAAAAAAACCCAGAAATTTACGTAACTTTAAAAGCCTGTCTCCAGACTCCTACATATGGAATTGTAACAAGGATTGCTATCTTAATCAAATGTAAACAAACTTTGCTAATAGACAGCAGGTAGGCAGACAAAAAGAAAGCTAATCCATGTTTTTAAGAGCTTATTTCTTTCATATTTTGTAGCAAGTTTTCTGGTACATTACCAAGCAAACACCAGCAGTATTCCGTATATGGAAAATACTTGTAACTATCAATAGTTACCCTTTTTCACATTAAATACGCAGTGCAATTTTAATAACCTTACTATTGATTTGAACATCTAATTTCCAATCAAAATTTATAGTAATTGAGTTGTGGCCACAGCAAAAATATTTCTTAAAGTGCAGCCAGACAACTATTTAAACCATAGTTCAGCCGTTGAGTATATTCCTGGGAGAGAAATCAGAATTTGTGTTTCAATCATCTGCGCAATTTTCTTCACTGGCTTCTTCGTGAGAAGCCTATGCTACGCATGTGGGAGGACTCAGCAATAGACTACCAAAGTTTAAAAACATAACCCAGGTACCTTCCTATGACTTCCCCATTCTGGGGTTCATTTCAGAAGTGAAAAAGGGATTTCCTTTCCAGGAAGCCTGTAAGGCTGCAGGTGCTTTGAAAATGTCTGAAAAGCTTGGGCTGTTTTGGGAGAGAACAAGATTTATTAGCATTAAGTGAGCTTAGGTAATATTCTGGCATGGGTGGTAATTCTGCCGCAAGTCCTTCTTACTTCCATCAGAGTTCTGGGGTTTGCTTCTTTCACAGTTCATTTGGTGGAGAAGGTGAAGAAGCCAACAGAGAATATTTGATGCTGTTCATCAGTATCATCATTATTTCCTGTGCTCAAAAACAGTATCATGTAACACAGCAATGAATGCACCAATGTGCAAACAGGCCTCTTGGTCTCACTATTTTATTGCAAATAGCTTTGCACATGTTTGTCGTAACCAATGGAGAAGTATTATAGGTATCAGAGACTGATGCTGACCTTGGAGGAATATTTGCTACCAACAGAAACACATGCATTTTTAGACAGGCCAATGACAACAGACTTGCAATTCGTCTGCTTTAATCCTTGACATTGCGGGAGGGGGAAACAGTTTCTTCTTTTCAGAAAGCCCAGCAGCATATTTTATTTCCCACTCTGTTCTCCTCAGTGATGAGGTATTTTCTAGGAAATTCTACCACTAAAATTGCTGTTGCTGTGGTTAAGATGTGCTGAAAATTATTTAGCTCCTATTATCTTGATATTAGAGTTCCTAGTGCTTGTAGCTTAAGACAGATCTCAACCTTGCAACCAATGCCATACAAAAAATAAAAGACTGCTCTATGACTACTATCAAATTCCACTACAACTCAACTAGACAATGCTCAGTCACAGTAGGTGCTGCATCAAAGCACAATCAAAGCAGAAATTATAAATAAAATATAAAAATAAATTAAAACCTAGCATATGCAATTATTGTAAATAACTTCAGTTATCAATTTATATTCATTTGAGACTGGCAGATATTCAGGTTGATCATTGTTAGAGTGCTAGCTGGTTTTTTGGAGCAACATAAAGAGTTCAGCTCAGCAAAGAGCTGGACAAACAGAAATGAAACTAAGTGGATTAAAGTACATGAAACTCACACATTGCATAACAGTGGCTAAAACAAACCTTGAGTAATTAGATGCAGTTCTAACTTAACTAGGTCAACAGTATATTTAGTTATGGAACTGTGATGGGTTGACCCTGGCTGGAGGCCAGGTGCCCACCAAAGCCGCTCTATCACTCCCCCTCCTCAGCTGGACAGGGGGGA
>JANZLQ010000037.1:8536181-8595289 GCA_026212715.1 Elanus axillaris | reverse complement strand
GCTTCCGTGAGGCAGCAAGTGATACAGGTGCATTGCCCTCAGCTGGGATCACCACACAAATGTGGCGTATACAGTCCTATGTATCACTTCACTGTCCTGAACAATGCCCAGAAACATGCTGTGAGTTTTACCCGTAAACATAAAGACAGTAACAGTTTTCCATACAATTTTGGTGACTTTCTAGTCAATGGTTTAATACAGTATCACAGCTTTTTAAGTGGCTGTATACACATGAATAGAGATAGTTAAATACGATTGCAAGGTTGGAGTCTAAAATGAATAAAATCCTTTTTCTTGACACCCTCTCCAATCATTAAAAAAAAAGAACTACTATTTAAAATACAAAATATATAGCCAATTTCTTTGCAGTTCTTTAGCAAAGCCTATCATTTATCATCAGATCGGTTTTTACACTAATTTGTACAGAAACCAGCTGAGCTTTGCTGAGATTTACCTGGACACTTGGAAAGGAAAATCAACTACTGTACCATGAATTTTTATGCAAGTGAATTATTTCTCTGCATTTCATCGTGTTGATCGATGAACACAGCAACTTACTGATCTAGTGTGCCAGATCCTAATAACATCTCCAAAACGTGAAATGCTTAAAGCGCTAACCAAATCTGAAACGTAAGTAGTTCTTGCTCATTAGCAGTCTACTGGTGAAGTGCTCTTTCCCCATCACTGCTCTCTTCCAAGCCTTTTTATTTAACATTCCACTGTCAAAAAAAAGAAAAATAGCGATAGCTATGTCATCCTTAAACTTTTAAATATAGGGGCTTTGCCCCTCTATGTCTACTTAACAAGTAATTTTTATTACCTAACGTAGCTAGGTATAAGTTATAGTTGTCGTACATAATATTTTCTAGACAGCACAAATTTGGGGACAAAGACTGCCACCTTTTGGCAATAGTCTGTAACAAAAAAAGCACCTGTTTTCTTATGCAAATTAATACTGTTCTAGTAAACATTTTTATTATGTTATTTCCGCAACTTATACCCAGCAAACAAACTGAAGAAAAAAACATAGGGATCAACTGAAGCCAACCTGAAAAAAAAACTGTCTTTAAGATTGCTATATACAAGGTTTCTTAGCATAAATCAGAGAAATCAGAGCTAGGTTGGTTTTTTTTTCCAGGAGGACACTATGAGTAGATAGCCCTGGCACACAGTGTTCACTATTCCACAGGAAAACTCACTTGTTTAAAGATAAGAAGATGAAGCAAGGCACATATGAATTCTTTTATGCACAATTTTCTTATCCGTACACACTGATTTAATCTTTGAGTAGGTCTGCTCTATGCATTAGGTCTGAAGACCTAAAAAAAAAAATGATTAAATAATTAACAATTGTATCATAATACAGATAAGATGTTGACAACTCTAACGCTCGTCTTTCCTGCATTTTCAGTGCTTGACTTTGGAAACAATAATTTTCATTTGGGGTTTTGAGTGGGGTTTTTGTTAACAGCTGAAATAAAAAGGGGTAAAACCAAAATCCATCATACATATATGCTGGCATCATTTCAACAGAAAGACCTTTACATCTGGTAAAGTACCTGATGGAAAAAGCCATCAGGGATGGTTGAGTCACCATCCCTGGAGATATTTAAAAGGCATATAGACATGGCACTTAGGGACATGCTTTAGTAGAGGACTAGGTAGTGTTAGGTTAACAGCTGGACTCAATAATCTTAAGGGTCTTTTCCAGCCTAAATGATTGTATGATTCTACATTGGTATTTTGCTATTGGAGCAATATAACTGTAAAAGCAAAAGTCTGGGCCAGCATCAGAAAGGGAAAGGACCAAAGGGATTTCCTTGTTTATGGATTTCCTAGTCATTTGCTGATGTCAGAGGAATGATGAGGAGTTACACTGCATTCTCACTAGAATTGTTTCATCATACTTAAAGATGTCCACATGAACATTCAGATGTACCTGAAATGACATTAGTTCCACAGCCAAGGATATCCTCAGTGCCAAAAAAAAATCCCAAAATGTTATCATCTGGGACCAAAAGAGCTTCAGGTCACCAGCCCAATTCACAGCTACGATCTTGACAGAGCAAGGTGAAAGACTTATTGTAATAAAGAAATTAACAGAATGGATGAGCCTTTAGATTCCTTCCAAGAAATGCAGAAAAATACAGGTAGAATTCTTGCCTTACAGGCAACTTAAAACATGGACAAAAATTCTTGGGGAATAATTAGAAAATGGTTTGAGGCTTTAGAAGAGTACATAGAGGTCTCAGAAAATACTCACAGCAAATGAACAAACCACCCCATGCGTATGAAATATGCTGAGAGGTCCAAACAAATCTAAGTAATACAGAGGACAAAAGAAGAGCCAAAACAGGACAAGAGAGGGCCTGAGGAAACTTTTAAAAGTTTGTAAGTCAGCAGCATGCAAAAAAGGAAATTAACATTGTTGTTATTTTTTATTTTCACTAGATAACGGTAAAAGCCAGAACTTGCACAGAACAGTAGAGAAGATGAACCAAGATAGCACTAATGCAGCAAGACTAATTTCTAAGGATATCAATATGTGAAGAAGTAATATTAGTAAGTTAAAGAATGAACACAGAGATGCAGACATATTTTTGTTAAAACAAATGCAATTACAGAAAGATCAAAAGACTATTTTACTGAGCTTCTCAATGCTGAAATTCACAAAAGCAAACAACAATCAGCCTTTTTCCAGACAGCTGAGCCATTTGTAGAAGAATGAAATTGTGAAGAGCTTCAAGAGGCAATCAGAATACTGAGAAATAACAAAAGCACCAGGTGTAAGTAATCTTGCCACTGAATTACCAAAAACAAGAGGGGAAAAGGAAGTCAAACACTCTATAGGGCTATTTGGTTGGATTGAGTTTGGGGAAAATTTTCAAGCACAAGGAGATATATGCTGTATTCCAGTTTTAAAGCTTTAAAAAAATTATTATCTACTCATTTTACAGAAAACTAACCTGATATCAGAGAACAGCATTTGGAAGCTTTAGCTTAAAAAATGCTATTTTGAAAATCAGCTACATTACAACAGCATGTTAAATATGTGTATATCTTCTACAAAGGTTGGAGGAGTTTTTAGGTTTTGTTGTTGTTGTTGTTGCTGTTGCTTTTGTTAATTACTGTGTTAAACACACATAATCTATTAAAACTGGGAACTTCAACAGAACTCTACTTCTGATTTTAAGAACCTAAATATCTTCACAATTAATAGCTCACCCCCTTTAAAGACTAGCTTTATCAAAAACAAGTGACTAACCTCATGCCATATGGAATTTCATTGATTTAACTGAATTTCAGCAGTATAGTTCTGCTTTTACTAGTGGGAGTTATGAAAGCAGATGAAGGGTAGCAGAGCACAGCAGAGCCTACTACCTGTCTGGCACTATAACCATCCTGCACAGATGGAAGAGGGATATGGTACAGGCTTCCAGGCTTCCACATCACACAATTCACAGCTCTTGGAGCAGTATGACAGTACATACTGCTTAAAAAGTAGTTTGCTACTGTCAGCAGGACTTCCATATGGGGACTGCCATGTTCCCAGTGCGCATATTACACCACTTGCTAAAGAATGCGCCATTTACAGCCTTTTCAAAATCATGTCCTGCTGGTCAGGCTTAATGTCTTTAATATCCTTCCCTTGATAGTTTTCAGCTGACTGAGGAAGTAAAGAAAAATATTTGTTAGGACTCAGATAGAAAGGCTAGGCTTAGGGGTCTAGGAACAGTATCATTATCTTGGCAGCCTCAACACTGAATTTCTTTTGGTGTTTTGGGGGTGTTTTTTTGGTTGGGGGGTTTTTGTTGTTGATTTGGGGGTTTTGCATTATTTTTGCACATGCTGCTTAGTCTGACTCTCATAAGTTATTTAAACCTCTTTTTTTCCAATGGGTGTTTGCACCCATTGGTGCAAACGATACTCAAATAAAAATATGTACGTAAGAGGTTTCCCCTGAATCTTTAAGAAGTACGAAAGATGGCTAAGCCATAAACCAATAAAACTTGCAAGGTCAATTTTATTACACAAATGTGTAACAGACCATGTAAATGGTAATTAAATCCTTAATTTTTGGAAGTTGTGATATTGCTTTCTTCTTCAGACATTCAGTAGGGATTTCCAAAAGCAGACACTGAAACCCGGAAGTCTCCGCTGACACATCTAGGAAAATATTTTAGTTCTTCATTAACACCATCAAACAGCAAAACAACAAAGGATAAGCCCTTACACAGTAGTATAATAGTACAGTACTTAGTAAGTACAGTAATGTAACACTCCCATGTATAAACACGGGTATTGATATATTAATGCAGATCACATTTTAGTACAAAGTTGCACTGACCACCATCACGCTTAACTATCTGATAAGGTACACGGAAGAATAGCATAATGTCTTAATTATACTTTATATATGCGTTGTATATATTAACTTTTAACATCTGCAAAAAACAGTGTCACAGAAAATTGCAACTCCAACCCTGCCCTGTTCATGCAAGCATCATACAGATTACTGCTTGATGACCTCCAAAGGAAGAAAGTTGTTGTCCCATAGTATTTTACCAGGCAGGTATATTATCAGAACAAGAAAGTAGATTTTAAAAGTGAATCAGTGTGCAACATCATTTTAAAAGAATTATATTTAGGAAGAGAGCTAGCTTAGAACCCAATAGAAAGTTCCCAATATGCTAATTTTGAACATTTTCAGTCCCATCCTTAGAAGCAGTTTCACAGATGATACTTCCATTTATGCAGACTTTACTGGTTTAGGCTAGTTTCCCAAATCATTTCCATTGTGATACAAGTTTGTATGGTTTTTTAAATAATTCTATCTTCATTTTAAAAGACTTCAGAAAAACTAAAGAAAAATTTACCATACTGAGCCAAACCAGTAGCAATATTGTTTTGTTTATGACTCCCATCTCTATTTTGCTTTATGTTTATTTTTTTTCTGATGCTATGGAAGGATCTAAGGATATGTTAATTATAAGTCATAGTGGCAGTGACAGATAACACTTTAAAGGTGAAATGCATAATTCTCTAATAACCTCGGTAGCAGCATAGTCACCTTCCCTGAAACACCCAGTGCAAAGCCACTCTTTTTGCATCGCATTACTCAGACCCAGAAATTAAGGAATAAACCTCAGATTTTTGTGGTTTTTCTGTTTTGGTTTTAATACATCTAGAGCTAAAACTTATTTGGAAGTATCACTTCTTCATAATGGATAGTATTTTATTTCAGGTTCAACCGTTAAAAGGATAAAAAAGATACCTTAGCACTGTAAGACAGCTAATTGTTTTCTGCAGGTATACTGGTAAAGCTGCACAAAAATATCTGTTCAGCCACCTTAAAGTATTAAATTCTTTAGTTTTGTGTGGCAATTGTTATATTCAAATATTGCTTATGTATAAAGATCAAACCTTGAAAAATGATGTCTTTTGTTTTGCTGAGATGTCTAACTATTTACATCCCCAAAGTAGCTTGGACTCATTCACTTCTCAGCTCATTTAACAGATTTTGCAGATTTCTTCCACCTCAACTAATATTGCCTAAACCATTACAAATTGTGAAATTCTTTCACATTAAAGAGAAAACAATTAGAAACATTTCCAACCAACCTGCATCTAACAACTCTCACCTTTACGATATAACATGAAACATTACACTCTCTTCACGTAACATTTTGCAACCAGACAGCATACTTTATTCAGTCTATTTTGTCTTTGCACATTATTGTACACAAATGTTTTAAAAAGCTTTTCTCTAAAAATTCAAATGCAGAGGAGCCTTGTGTTTTCAAGCCATATATTAATATTCTTACAGCACAGATTTTTGAACAATTGCAAGAATGAGAAGTTTACATATACTGACCAATTTGTGTTAAAAAAAAAAAACTACAAAGATATTAACAGGTAGCTAAATAGCTTGATTTCAAATATGAATAGGCTCGAATTGCACATTTCAAACCTGAATTAGGATATTATAGTACCTCTGACACAATACGAGAGTGTCACCATATTAAGTTCAAGAGGGACACTAGCCTCCCACTTGTCACAAATAGGCCCTTTTCCTCTTCCCAAAAGATGATACATATGCAACGGTTTCTTTTTAATTTTAGTAATGTTACTTGACTTGGTGTTGCTTTCTAGCTGTTACTTTTCAGTCATTCATATGCTTTTCTTAACCCACACATGAACATTACATACAGTGGGGAAAGCAAGGACAAAGCAACGTGCTTGGTACTTGGAGTTGGATAAAAGTAAACTTTGAGGCTATTTGCCATGCATTCCTGTTAGAGTTCATTCTACTCTTGTGAAAAGTAAACCTACCTCCCGCAGGCTTTTATTATGGAAAGTTCCGCTGCACCACAGAAATGAAACTATTAATGATGTTTTTCACACTGGAATTGCATAATCATTCACATTCATTTGCAAATCTCGAATGGCAATCTGAAAGCTATTTTTCCAGGGTCCCTGAGTGTGGAATCCACTCAGGGATCTCTGCAATGGTATCTGGCAGAACCCAGATCTCTCCATCCCAGAAGTTTAGAAGTGGTCAGTATCAGCTACAATACATGTTGATTCAAGAAGTTCAAATTCATCCTCTGTCCAAATCAGGATTTAGAAGTTTGGGAACACCAAACAAAACATCACCAAGAACCCCACTAGCTCTGTGTTCAAAAGAATGAGTTTTCCTATCTGAAAATTCAGCCTCTTTCTGTCAAGTTTCCAGAATAAAAACTCCTTTCCATCATTCACATTGCCTACCCATGAAAATTCCACTCAAGAAGGCCAAACATAAAATCACTTTCTCAAAAATGATTGTGAATCTTTTCTTTTTTAAAAGCTCCAAAACTTTTGTAGGGTTACAGCAAAGGAATCTGCCTGACTTGTTAACAGACAGCTCTGTATCTCCAGGGTTGTGCAGCTCCTGGACACAA
Organism: Elanus axillaris; assembly: GCA_026212715.1. Classification (NCBI taxonomy): domain Eukaryota; kingdom Metazoa; phylum Chordata; class Aves; order Accipitriformes; family Accipitridae; genus Elanus; species Elanus axillaris. The sequence continues at coordinate 8,588,345 of JANZLQ010000037.1, read as the reverse complement.
GGGAGTCAGCTAGCAGTTGTGTGAGTATACAGACTGCTGCCAAGTCTTTCTGGAGAATTCGGTGGTGCTGGAGTCAATTACTTCATTCATTTTTGTTCCCTAAGGAGGTAATAAGTAAATAAATAGTTAAAGATTTGAGTATTTTCTGTGAGCCACCAGGATAAAATAATCATCTGCACAGATGCTTTAACAGCATTGAGAGGAGCCAGTTCCATCAGAGACATGGAAATCATTCCAATTTCAGTTTCACATCAGGTACTAACAGAAGACTTCAGAGAAGGCATCTGTGACCCAGCCAGCACTGCTCTGGTTTCAGAGCGATTTGCCTTCCATGGAGGCTCCCTTTCACAGTCACTCATTGTAAATCTCTTACTCAGAAATACAGGTTCGGGAACTTCAAAGCCAATTAATTCTGCCCTTCAGTCTGAGAGAAAAATCACAAAGCTTACTGTCTCTACAGCCTGACCGCAGTGATAAGAAAACAAAACAAAATCAAACAAGCTGCTCCTTCAGCTAGCAGAGAAAGTGCACTGTGGAGGGGGAAGGTTTAGGAATAGTATGCCTTGCTCATTAAAATGTAGGAAGATTAATATCGCAAGTACATCTTCTGTAGTTGCATTTGTGGAATCATCAGGAACTAGCTAAACAGCAAGTGCAAAGATCTGTAGATCCTTCCTGGCTATAAAAAAGGCTAATATCAGCCAGAAAAGAGCTCCAGAGATGGAAGAGACCACTGCTCACAAGCCTCTCTTCACAAAGACAGCTACCTAAGGAAAGTGGCAAAGCTAGGGGGGGGGAATGCTAATTCTGGCATGGTTTATTATCTGCTTGAAGTAATGAAATGAGCCAGGGTGGCATTTCATCCTTGAGGTTTAAGGTTTATTTTCAAATCCAAAGAAAAAGAAGCTCAGGGAGACTATGAACTCAGACCGACAGATTCACACAGCTTACCTCAAAATTAATAAATGCCTTGGTAGTATTCCTTCCTTTCTTTTTTAATTAAGTGATTTCCAGATAGGGTAGACAGGAGTATTAAAGTTATAGGATACGCCAAATCTTATTGCTAGTTTTGCTGTTCTGCAATTCCAGTGAGAACTGTACCATTTCCAGAAGCTTTCTATGTTTCTGCCTAGTTTTTGTCTTGTTCTGAGGCAAATTTGATGCCAGTTCCAGAAGATGGGGAAAGTGCTATACAGAATTAATTTCAGCCGCAATTCCTATTTCCAAGTATCTCTTTGAAGGTAGTACATGCAGCAGATTTGGTATTCTCAGAACATATGCATCACTGCATATCTACTTTGCCTGACAGTTTAAGTGAGACATTTAAATGTTCTCTCTTGATTACAGTATTCCACATTTCACCTAAGTCCCACAAAACCCTTTGCTGTCAACATTTTCCTCCTATATCACACAGTACCTATCACGACACATTCTGAATTGTAAGGAACATCCACAAAGCAGGAATATTAGCCATGCCTTATGGCAAGTTGGATTAATTGCTGAAATGATAAAGACATCCAGAACACTGCTTGGGGACCACTTTGCAACAGTATCTCCTGCCAAAGGCAGGCTTCTGGGGGAAAAAAAACAAAACCAAAAATGTCCTTTATGGACCCTCAAAGCTATCAGTACAAGAGCTGCACATACATCAAAACCAAAGAAAAGGAAACAGCCCACAGGTTTAAAAATAGAGCTTGATTTAAAATAAAAGCAAAAAACACAAAGCTGACTTGTCAAAAATTAAACACAATTAAAAACTTGTCAGGTTTTTTTGTGCGTTGAAGAAAAGAATGGCATTTCTAGCAAAAATAAGAGACACCTCTGGATACATGACAGCCAACGAGTGAGGCTCTCATCCAAAGATCTGGGACACTGCATTCATATACTTATGTTTGGGCACTATGGATTCTAGACTGGAGCTGACCTTAGAAAACACCCTCCCTGCAACAGAAGGTGATGAGCTCTGAACTTTTCTAACTTCATTTTAGTTTAATTAGCTTTCTGCACAGAAATCTATCTCTTTGCTAGCAAGCTGCTGAGTCTGGGCTTTTCAGGTTGTAACTACTCCAGAGGTAGACTATACAGTTCCTCTCCTACACCTGAGAGCAGGTATGTGCACTTTGATCATGGAGTCCATCTAGACCCGCATTCAGTCTCAGAAGTGGCCAAAAAAAGAAATCCAAGGAAGCACAAAATAACAATGTAACTATAGATGATGATGCTCTGGAGTACCCTGCCAAGCTTCCAGTCTGCAGAACTGGGACTTCGCCCCTTAGGCACTGCACTAGAAAACAGAGGAGCTGCTTGCTCTCCAATTCTCCCTACCATTTATGATGTTACTGACTCCTTTTTATTACCCCATCCCTCAGTTCTCATTTTTCCAGAGTGAGGAATCCACATGTATGTAACCCACTTGTAATAAAGTCACTGAAAGCTGCAATTGTCTTCGCTGCCCTTCTCTGAACTTTGTAAGTTCATTATTGCCTTCCTAGGTCAGAAAGACCCCAACCATCCACTACTGAAGGTGCAGCTGTGCTGTAAATTACGGTATTCCTTGGCAGACAGCTTGCAGAGAAATTAGGGAGCTCACAGCGGCCTTTAGCACCAGAAAGCATGAGGTGAAAAGCCCCAGCATAAACTCGAACAGAACTACCAAACCGCAAGTGAGGCTTTGAGGCCTAAAACATGATCATATAGACTGACCGGATGAAGCCTGAAGGTTGAAGACTTGAGCCAGCTGGCTGCCCATGCTACATCTCTTGGTAGGACCATAAGACCTTGGTCACCACTAAGCAAAAGCTTATGCTCTTTTCTGTTACATCACTCTTGCATCATCATAATGCCATTGCTACATCCCAATACCATTTGTACTCACCTACTAGAAACATATATATATATATTAAAAAAATAAATAAAAATCTGTGTTCTAGGATTTCAAATGTCTTCCCTGTGTTTCGACTTAAATTAGAAATTTTAAAACTGGTCTATATACAAATCTATTTTTTTTCTATTCCATTCCCCCCTGTATAAATGTCAAGTTTGACTATCTCAAAGGCAAAATTTTTTCCTTGTTACCTTGAAGGTGGGATTTTCCCACTATTTTTCACTTTTTTAAAACATATCTAGCTTTCTATTATCTAACATCTCAGAATCCCATCATTTTTTAAACAATATAGTTTTCTTCTTTTCTGTGCTACCTATTTTGACATCAAAAGGAATTACAGAGAAGAGAAATACTAGAAGTGCCATCTAGCATCAACTGGCGAGGAGAAGCAGTGAAGGGAGAGAGTACTGTTTAAGACAACTGAAGCACTGAAAGGGCTTCCCAAGCCCCATAAAAGTGAGGGGGAGGTCTCCAGCTCTGCATTAAGATACTGAGTGTTGAGACATGGAATTGAGGTCCTTTTCAGTTGTCACACATCTACTGTGTGATATGGGACATTTTAACTTATTCCAGCTTACACCTTATAAAATAAAAGCAACATTTCTCTGTTATCTTCTCCTAAAAAAATTAATAGATTGAAAACTCCAAGGGTCACAACAAGCTTTCAGATCTCCAGGGATGAAGAGACAGAGAAGCATGATTTTAGCAGAATGACTGAGGTCATTACAAAAGTTGAGAACATCACCTTTAGTAACAACAAGATTATATTAAATTTACAAAGTTTAAACCGAACGTAACTTTTATTTGACATGTATAGAGCTTTTCCTCAAGACCATAAACACTGCCCAACTGCCTGTGGTATGAGGTCTTGGTGGAGCACAGATTTTTTTTTTTTTTATTTTTTTTATTTTTTTTAAGAACCACAAAAGTGAATCTTATTATGAAATTGCCAATACCTGGGAAAGACCAATTTTATTTACTCTGGAATTTGATAGGACAATGAACCACCTATTCAGAGACTGCAAAGTTATGATTCACTAAGCAGAGTCAAGGTTAGACCCAGATGCCAATAAAGATTCATTAAGTATGAAATACAGTATCAGCAGTGTCTTTGTAATGACCTGAACACTAATTTTTGCTCAGAGTACTTGAATTCCCCAATGAAAGAAAGGCAAAGGGGAACAATTTAACAGCTTCTAACCACAAATGTGATAACATGTAAAACATTTTAAAAGATATTGGGAGCTATATAAAAGTAAGACTAGGCAAGTGATATACAACATTGCAAATTAATAGTGTTTACTTAGATTTCTCTTTTTTTATTCTAGTGCAAAAAATGATTCATTTTCCTGGTTATTTTAACATTATTATGATTACTGCACCAAAACAATACATTAAAATTATTTGCATCATCTAATTCATATAGCCGTACCAGAAGACTAAAACAGTTAGCTAACACAACAGCACCTAGAGAAAGGAATGAAATTCATGCACAATTTTTCTATTCTCGACTCTTCATAAATAGCATGAGAAATAAATAGAAAAGGAAGGCTGGATTTTCAAAAGAAGCAGAATTATGTGGGAAGAAATACTGAGGTTGATATGCCCTTTTTAAAAGAAAATGGAAATAAAATAAATAAAACAACAAAAAGAAAGCTTGCAAAGTTGGGAGATTAATAGCCTTGTGTTTTGATTACATTTTAAAGGCTGTTTTCATGCCAATAGGTTATACTTGCTTGTCTCCCAAGAAGTGTTATAAACAACCAATAGTGAAATAAGACTGAATGAAATTTCATCCTGGATAAAATTATATGTTCTTTTACTTTAGACTGAAATTAATTTTCAGCCCACTTTAGATTGCAGTGCAATTAATTTCTGGACTAACAATCACCATACTACTTTCTCATTTCACTTCTTAAAGCATTAGTGCTTTGTAACACAAACAAGGGGAACCAAATAGCAGTCCTTTATAATAAAGAACAAAGCCATTTGTCCTCCAAAACGCTTTCTTAAATTCAGTCACATTAGCAATAATTCCAAGTTTCCACTGCAGCTGGTCAATGTCCTCTGTGAAATGAGTTGCTGGTGCTAATGATTTCTGACTGGACAAATGTCTACACTGCAATCAGTATGACTGGTAAATCATGGTTGGTAAATACGTTAGCTTTGACAGACAGAATGCAGAGGATTAACTACTCTTTGATACTAAATTATTCTTGTCACCATACATAAAGATCATAACAAAATCCAGTCACATTTACAGTCTGGAAAGATATTTTCCTTGATACTAGCATTAATGATAACATGCAAAATATTTTACATGATAAATTTTATATATGGCATTAGAGGTTTTTCTATACTGGACCTTTAAACCAGCTTTTGCAATTCACAGTCAGTGAATGTCTGTGAGTTATCTTATCTTTTAATTGCCTGGGAAGACTTTTACTCCAACAAATTAAAATTAACCTAAAGGTTAAAGCTTATGATTTTTATTATCCCATGCACTTACCTCTTCACACTGGACATTTATACACCATGCAAGAAGAAATAAAGTATACCATCTACTACCTCAGTACCTGCAAGGATTCCAGCCTTGTAAGATTTGCACAAACAGCATGGATTTGTCTTGTATGGGAGCAAAACAAATGTTGTGGTATGCTGCACAGACCTCCTATCACAAGACTAGCACTAAATTCTCCTTGAAGAATGCACAATGTTTACAGCTACTTATAAACTCCATGTCTTTGTCTGAATTCTGGAACGATATTGCAGAGTTTATGTTTACACCTGGAATGTTGTGCATGCTCCTGAGTCTGTGTTCTACAATACAATCAGAATAACATAAGAACAATTGCCTTTATAACCTGAAGTGCTACCTTATACGATGATTCTTAATTCTCTGCTGTGGAATAAAGCTGTTTAACACTCCATTTAATCATGCATAATATATGAAAGACTTCTAACTTTCGCTTAGCTCTGCCATTTTAGATGCAATATTTTAGAAATATGTCATACTGAAAATCTAGAGGTGACTACATCCTATATCCCTTTAACAGTGAAATCTCAGTAGGAGCAGCTGGACTTTTATGATTTTGCATCTACGTAAGATAATGTTTCTTCCATACCTGCTATGCCCTCTAACGAGATACTAGCAGTAAAAACATATATGCCTACAGATTGGCACCATAATATGTCACATTAAATGTTTTAAGAACATGTAATACAGAAGCCATTATTTTGTATTACTTAACATTTTAAAGTATGCTCTGTTTCTTTGTTGGTCTTGCAGTAAAACCATATTCTGATCATCAGAGTCAGTACCATCACCTGGTTGTATCATCAGGGATCACTCTGACACCACTACATTTTTCACCTGTTCCACCCTAGTATTCCCATACATATGCAGAAAGAAGAGTCTTGCAAAACTCAGTCTCAGTTATACCTGCATGATAAAAACTGACTTTCAAATCTAGTCATCAGTAAATTAATCTTTAAAAATATCCTGATGAACTCCTCTATTCTTCCTTCAGTTCCTAGAACATAATAATTCTTCATCTTTCTTCCTTAAAAGTGACTTCTTTCACTAAGACTTGTCAGACCTGTGGCAGCACAACTGTTAAGTAACTGATGTTTAAAAATGTGTATTGATATACTCAGAGTGCAAAAAATATTTAAAATAACCCAGTTCTAGACACAGGGAGTGGCTGGAACCATTCTCAATTTCATGATGGCTTTCTTCGGCGACAAACTAATTATAAAAGCTAATTCTAGCAAACAAAGCCAAACCACTATGCCTTACTCTTGATTATTTTGTACAAGAAATACTGAAAATCCAAGTAGCTTCAACTACAATCAATTAGCTTAACTGGTTTTATTTCAATCATAATTTCTAGCATTCTGAAAGGGTAGAGGCCTTATCTTCAAACCCATACCTTCAAAATAAACACATCATTTATATGCAAAACGTGTCTTGTGACTTTTTCAACTCTTTGATTGTTATTGACAGTTGTAAAGTTCCAGTTGTCTTTATTTCTTCATAGGAGAAGTACCCATCCTGCAAACTGAAAGCAGTGTGCACCGTAAGGGCTTACAGCCATTGTTTCTTTAGCAAACAGTACACTCAGACAAGTATCAAAAGAAATGAAAATTATTCCTGGAATTTCACCTCGGGGTAATCACAAAATAATTATTTTGTGTTTTCCTTATCTATTCACAATGAACATGTAATTCTAACAAGATGTGTTATATTCATAAATGTAATGTACATCTGAAAGATGAAATAAGAAAGTCAATGCTGATTTCATTAGGTTTACAATGGCAAAGATAAATAACTGGGTTAATTTTGGGAGAAAGGAAAAAGTACACCATCATAATTTAAAAGTATCTAAGGAGCAAGGCAACGGGTAAATAAATTAGAATGTAAGATGAAGCACCACATGATGAGTACCCCAGCAGTGCAGACAAAGTAGACTTAAGCATGATTAAGAGAAAATAGTTTACAGAGGAATGAAGATAAACAGGGAAGAAAATCAACAAGTAGTCCAAACTTAAAATATCAATAAAATATTAGAAAAGCAGAAGTTCTTTAAAAAGTAACAAGTATGTTGGCAGGGAGGCAGCCAGACCACAAAGGATCTGGGAAGAAAGTGGCAGGCAGTATTGATATATCATAGAACAAATGAATCAGTCACCTCAGAATTCAGTACAAAAGCCACAAAACAGTGATCAGGAATTTTATTTTTTATGAGACTACATGCTTAAAAAAAGGGAATAACCAAGTTAATTAAATAATTTCTATGAAACTCCAAAATCAAGAGTTATAATAGCTTCTGGCTTAAAGTCTATCAAGGCACTGATAATTCCTTCGGTACAGACTGTCATTTGGAATACCCTAAAATAATTAACTAATCTCCATTCCTACAGCCTCCCAACCACACATGCCATCTTCTTAGTCATGAAAAATAGCAAGCAATTCTATGAAGTGTTTATGTGATATATTGCATTATAGTCATCAGGAGAGAAATGGAGTAATAAAATGTATTTCTACCAATTAATCGTGTCCTCAACTGGAGAACAGGATAACTGGGGAAAAGCTCAAAACTGTCACCTGCAGCCAGGAACAGAATGTAAGATACTGGCCATATTCTCACACAGATGTACACCTGGTTGTAACAGGTGAACAATATTTGATTATTATTACAGTAAAAATATACCTTTTTTCATCAGCTCATGTTCCTCAACATTCATGATACTATATGCAACAAAGCTGAGTTTCAATGTCCAAAGAGAAAGATGGAGGAAAAAAACCAAAGACCTCAGACTATTTTAAACCCAAGGCAGCTCTCTGTTTTTACATTTATTTTTTTAATCTTCAGGGTTGTGTTGATCTAGTTCTGAGGAACTTTTGCTTCACTCGTATCGTGCATATTCTGAGTTTCTCCTGAACATTGCTTTGGGTTTGCACAAATAAGCCAGGCCAGCATCATCTGTGTGGTTCACTTCTCTCTCTGGGCAGAAAAGTAAAAGCTGAAGATTCAGAATGCGGTTGTGCTGGACACTGTATCACACTGATTTGAACTCAGAAAGCAAGATGATGAACAAGAAGACAAAAGCCAGAAACATGCAGCTTTTTGTAAAATAAAATACAATTTTTTAGTTAAAGATAGCAGCTCCCAAAGAACTGTATCGTAAGCTCAGCAAACTACTCAGTCTTTCAAAAGCAGAGCGTTCATCTAATAACTTCTAAAGTTTAACTCTTCAAGATGTTTACAGAATCACAGCAGTGAGTCTATGTTATGACACCATATAATGTCAGCATGTAAGAGACATAAGAAAGACAGCTCCAAACCTCTCTCCAGCAGTGGTCAGCAGTGCATGCTGAAGAAAAGACCTTAAACAGGACAAAATCCTCTCTTTTATTTTAGTAAGCCATTCCAGCATATGGCAATCAGTGCTCTATGGGCTTCTTGAGTTAAAGGTTGCCCATCAGTATATTAATTAGCCACCTATGGACTCATCTTTTATGAATTTTGTGAACTTCAATCAAAAATAAACATCAAGAGGTTAGTGACTTAATTTCAAGATCATGAGCATGGAATTATCCAAAAGCAAAAGGAAAATAACCATTCCCATTTCTATAATGATTCATAGTGACATTTAAATGAAAATTGCTTAATTCACAAATCAAGGCAGTATTTCCATTTTTATATGTCAAAAATATTTGCATTAAAATAAGATAATTTAGTCTTCTTAGCCCCATCTCAGAAATAACGCTGTGGTAATATTTTTCAAGTGTAAAAAAGTAAAACTCCATAAATATCCATAAACCTAACACAATTAAGATAAATGCAAAATTAATACTCCAGAATTACTGATTTACTGGTGCATTTACAAAGTGCTAAATTACCTTCTTAGCAGAAGATATGGGAAATGAGTGATAAAAATACGATTTTCCTGACAAAACTCAGTTTTGTCAATATAATGAAGAATTACAATATAAGCCAATCTTTTTTAATTATAGATTTTATTCTAGTCTGCTCAGTGTGTTAAGGACAAAATCCCCTCACTGTGATAGCCCCAAGGGGTACCAAAATCAAAAACCCCACTGACGAAACAAAATAAGGTATGAACTAGCAAATAAAGATGTTTACCACTGTTGTCCCTTAACGTGTCCCCTACCTGTGCCAAAGATTTACCTGTTAAAGTGGTTTTAAATACTGTCTTGTCCTTGCACGTAAGAATTAAAGAATTAACCTCAGATATCCCACTTTTTTTTTTCTGACACGTATAAAAAGTTGTCTTGTAATCCTTTTGGGGAGGTTGTAGCATATAGTCCATGCTATGATAAACCTGGGAAGGGTGATGTGAAGATACATGAAATCTTTACGTGCAGACTAAGTGCATTTTTTCTGCAGCATATCTTACGCATTTTTCTGCAGCATAGTTTGCTTTTCCAATTCCAGCTTGTTTTTAAAACAAAGACTCACAGGTAGAGAGCAGTTATTTCCTTTTTTTCTCGCATATAATGTTTCTTTTGCATTTTTTCACTGCACTGAAATGACCCATCAGAAATACAGGGCACAAGACTTTTTCTATGATGTAGTATTTCAGTAGTGCTTTGTGCCACAATGATTGCTGTAATTTAACCTTTATAATAAAAAATAGATTCATCAATAAAACTTCAATTTATAGTATTAGTTTGGAACTGTTTATTTCTTCCATGAAACACTTTTCTGTTGTTATTTACTCAAACAGTTTGTCCTCCTGGAGTACTGGCACAGCACTACCAGAAGCAATCATCCAAGATATGCTGTGCTAGCTTAAAGGACAAGGAAATGCATTTGATTCAAGAATACATAGCTATACCTATTTATATGGAGATTGAGATAAGTTATCAAGTGTTCTCTATAATTTATTGTTTGTTCCCTTCAGTGCAATTAATACCAAAGTTAATGTGGCATAATTATATGGTACTGACATCAAGATGCTACCTGAAATAAATTACTACACTGCTGCTCTTACTGTTGCTACAGCACCAAAGACACAGCATCAAATGACACAACACTTAAGAGAATGGGCTGCACAATATTCTTCCTTCCAAACTTAAAATACCAGGACTACAAAAATCACACTTCTGCTCCACCCCCCTCCCCCCACCAGGATTTTTAACTTTGTATCATCTCAAAACAGAAAAGCCATCTCAAGCACACCCCTCACCCTCTGTACCTGCTCTTAACCCAAGTGCACTGCAGTACAGCTTTACAGAGCTGTGGTCCTCAGCTGTTCTTTCCACAAATCCAAATTCTACAGCATAAAGGTTTTAAGATCCTTTCGTCTGTGTACACAGAAAGAATTGCCTGGACATTTTCATGAAACCCCATGTTCAGAGTCCATCTTTGGGATTAATTTGAAATCTGTTAATGTGTTATTTTTAAGTACATTTTAATCATTCATAAGATCGACCCATAGCAAGGGTATGCTTTTATTCTAAACCCCCCATCACCCCTGCAGCTGGTTGATCTCCAGTGTCAAAGACTGAAGTACCATCAGAATTTGAGCACTATGAGATTCAGGCTTCAGTGGGTTTCTGTTTTTCCTAGGATGCTGCCCTTCTGCCTAGCAAAAGCCTGAAATCTAACTATCGATATGTGCCATGTGTGAGCCACTTTGCCTTATTCCCTCAGAAAATGAAAGTTCAAGTCTTGTTTATTTTTTTCTGAAGCTCTAGAGATTCAGGTTACTAATTTGATCAGACATCTACAGTTTGAGCTAAAGAGCTCAGCTTTCTCCAGCTAACATACAGAAGAAATTGATTTTCTACAAACAGGTTGGAGGAGGAGATGCTCACCTGCTAGTATGGGATGCAACCGCAAAAAAGATTTAGCACAGCAACACATACAACATCAGACCTGAAGCATCTCACCTACACACAAGTGTTTAGACAATTTCCCTAAACAACTGCGCAGTTACCACAGAGCTTAAAAAAAGATCCAAATAGGAAGGTGGTTCAATATGGTTTTAAGCCATCACTGCCATCCAATACAAAAAAAGAAGAAAAATAAAAAGAAAAAAGAAAAAAGAAAAAAAAGCAGTGCCCATCATATGATCCAACTTATTCCTGTCTCCTATCTCCTTCCTGTGCTTTGCTGTTACAAGTATGTTTCATCTCATGCAATGAACAAAATTTTAATTAATCTAAGGGAAAGCAAGCCTCTCTTAGGTTTTTGGTTTGGGCTTTCTGGACTGGATAATTTTTTGGTTTTATAATTCTGACTGTTCTGCACAGCCACAGAAACATTGCGATGGTGCAGCAGAGGGAAAGGAAAAGTAATGGAGAAAGGACAGAGGAGCAAGCACCTGTAGAAGCTGGTGGGAAGTGGGGAGACTTCTTTTCAACAAAACAGTGCCAACCTGCAAGCACATTGAAGTACAGGCTAGGGCAATTCAGAAGTCCACTGCTAACAGACAAAATCTTTTCCTTGGTATTTGTCAAAAGGAAGATTAAACAGTTTAAATTAGTTACAGCATGAAGTCTGATGTTTTATTCTAGTTGCATTTCACACAGCTGTTAAAATACAGTTCAAAACAAGAATGTTAACTAAATGCTTCGGTTAACTCACTCTCAAAACCACCCTGCTTCTCCAGGAAAAAAAGAAGCATCTCACCTCCCTTTCAGTCTGCTTTTGTCTCCCAAGTGTGAGTGTTTCCCATAGCACTAGGCAGTCATGATAATCCTGAACTCCTGAATTACTCAAGCAGGATTTGTGCCCACCTGAAATTCAATGCTGTTGGGAAGAGTTTCTTTACCCCCACCCTCCCTGGAAGCTGCCTAGAACCATTAGATAGCCTGTACACTGAAAAAGCACACTGCTACAGTCCATTTGGTTTTCCAGTCTTACAGAAACTACTCAACTGGGGGAAGGAGCATGATGGGTTTACTGTATAAATCTATAAAGTGTAATTCTACTCAGATAAGAAAATAAAAGTAACTACAGTGTCTAGGGAAAACAAGATGAGGCCGAATAACTTTTGAACAAGTAAGTGTTAAAAATCCAAATGGTGAGAGAGAAAGTAACCGTGCTGACCAGCGCTGTGTACATTTGGAATACATAATCAGAGATGACATAACAAACAAACTAGGCTGGAAGTATTTTAGATCAAGCAGGCATCTTCCGACCTAATTACACTGAGGTTAAATACACTCGGGAAAGGTGGGAGTGAAGAGGATAAATCTGGTATTTGCCCTCAGTTATCAGTGTAGGAGGTTCTTCTCTCACAATGGTGCTCCAGCAGCAGTTTAGGCTGAGCTAACACACCTGACCTAACACAATACCCACTGGAAGCTCTATCACAAATAAAGAGCAGAGTGAAGAGTTAAAGCTCTTAAAAAATACTAAAGAATTATCTTTACAGCTCTTTGCACTGAAATGCTTCCAAGTGCTTCAAAATGAAGAATCCCACAGAGATGAGAGTGTCTCTCCTACTCAAAATATTGATAAATGACCATTCATTAAATCCCTCCAAGAAAGCTATTAACAGGCTCCTCCTTACTACGGCTCCCACTGTTCCCTCATATTCCACAGACTGAACTGAGGAGTCTGGCATCATTCGTGTAATGAGAAAAGGAGGCAGCAGCTTGAAAATCTGCTTGTATGAATGCAGATTATGCCAAATGGAGCATTCTCATTAAGATACTTTTTTTGCTGTCTAATGCTATCTAAGCATTAAATTGAATATATGTAAGATTTTGGAAAACAGGCTAATGTTACATGAACAGCAAGCAATTTATAATGTATCTTCTCAAGAACGTATTTATAGTCAATTAATAATAAGTATAAGCAAACACTAAAAGTGAGCTGACTGAACATTTTTCATTAAGTCATAAATGTACAAGTATTTATAAAATTTGAAAATCATTTTCATCATTCCAAAAATAGATTTCATTATATGTATTTACAATATGAAATCAGAATTAGAGTTTAAAATTGAACAGGTGGCAATTAAGCAAGGGGAATTAAATTTTAATTATAACACATTACTATTTGAAGTGACTAGTTTAAATCACACATTGAACAGCAAACTGGACAATATGACTATTTTTATTAAAATACTTTATGTTAATATAAAATATTAAAATATGCTAATACCCTAAAAGCGTGATAAGAAAGGAGGATACATGAGGCTAATTTATCCTACTTCATTCTTTCAAAACTACTTTACTGTCTTCTTCCTGCTGTGTGGAAAGCTATTTTATGTTGATGGCAAAGACTGAATGTTACGTACTTTTGCAATGAAGTCTAATACAAGAATTATTCTATGAAGTGGCTGGTTTGATTTTTCTTTCTGCCTGTATTTTCAGATAAGTATTCTATATTTGAATGTGCTATCTTTAAATGTTTCACTTTTTCTGGCACTGAAGATGAAACCATAATAATTGTCTCCAGCAGCAAATGCTTTTAAGTTTTCTCTACCAGTCTTTATTTTCCTCCTTTTTTTCTTAAAAGTATTTTTTTCTTTTTTTCTAAATTTGAACTTCCAAAAGAAATTCACTAAATTTCTTAAGACTGGCTAGACTGTGTGAATTTTTTTTTTAACATGCAAACATGCCAGACCTTTAAAAACAGCCAAAATTCAAAGCATAGTTCAAGTTGCTTCATTTTTTGTAGATATTTATTTCAAGCTGTACCAAGTCAATGAAAGTTCCAAATTTGCAGGTACATAAAGGTGTGCATTTAGGAAACAGTAGTTCCTAGATACTGCATGTACCTGGTTATGTACATAACTCCCTGGAAATCTTGACAGATACATATCCCTGAATCTCCTAAACAAGACCAACATGAACTACTGGCTCCTTCCTCAAAAAAATGTACCTAGCAAATTCATACTTTTTCTTTAATACATATTAGTACTCAGAGACTGCAGAGAGAAAATTCATTCTGAGCAGAGAAAAAAAAAGTTGATTTACAAAATTTTTTTGATCTAATTAAGGTCTTTGCAATGAAGCCATTCCTGAGCTGTTAAAAAAATAAATGATTAAGCAACCGATGAAAGATGTCCCTGAAGTTCTTGCTGGTTTTCTTTTTATTCTGTGGAAGTTAAACACCAAGAAAGTCAGTATGCATGAGAAAAAGCAACACAGTTTTTCAGGTTTTGCCTCTTCCTCCCCCTGCCATTACCTATTTAAAGAATAGCTTTCTGTAGAATCAGCTAACCTGGATTTTAGGACATCTAAGAGTTAGATAACACACTTGGGCTCCCCTGCTATGATTCAGAGACGTCTACAGACAAAATCCCCAACTTCCATTAAACCTATCTATTCCATTACACAGGTAGTACAGGTATGAGATAAACTGATTGTACCTTTTCCCTTCATTTCTTTTGTTAACCAGCAACATGCCAAAGGACAGTATGAGCACTCATATTGCAGCCATGTGATGGGAATGAAGATTAAGGATAAAAGAAGCCCACCTACACTCCAATAAAAAGAAAGTTGTTAGGTTTTCCCCCCCTTTCAGAATTCATAGCAGTATCTGTTTACAAATACACACATTTATTGGGAAACTTAAAGTAGTAAAAAGCAAAGAAGCAATATGCGATCTAGCTGATCTGCACTAGAATAGGTTTCCTAATGCTTCATTTGTCAGAGATCCTAACTTCTACACATTTAGCAAAAGCAACCCTTAAGTCCAATAGCAATAAACAAGAAAAATATTTGGTATACCTTTAAATACTCTTCAAAGTATGACTATTGAAGTTATGTATTATGCTACTGAATAATCCACCACCTGTCAGTGCATTGCTAACCATCTTTTAATTTCCCAGTGTAGTCTAATTTTTCAAAAAATAAAAAAAAGCTCTTAATGCTTTCAAAACAAAAATTCATCACTTATATATGAAGGGGACCAGTAGAACCATGAGCAAAATTCAAATGATACCAAAAGTAACTAGCAAGAATTACAGTTAAAATACTAAATGTGAATACAAAAATATTGCTGAAAACCTTTAATTTGTTGGCAGTAATTAAGACAATTGCAGCCAACTCTCCTTTATTCATTATTTCTTTATTCTGCCATTTAAAACTATTTATAGTGACGCTGGGTTGATTCACCATAATTTCCTTCCACCCACAACCATTTGTAATTTTTTCCTCCAGTAATTTTATAAACTTAATGTTTTGGGGTTTTTTTTTTTCATTTCCATCTGCTGATTAAAAACAACTTGTGTTACTATATTTTAAAAAAATATATTAGGGGTCAGAATAGCACCCATTGAGCAGCACAGTTTTAAAGACTGGAGAAGAAATTAATTTTTCTTCCTTCTAATTCTGCAGGTGCAAACTAGCTCAATGAGGGAACAGAGTAGATCGTAAAAAAGTGTTTACTCTATATTTAGAAATAGTGAGCCTAGCAAAGTAATAAGTTCTGACATTTAAGACCCTTCTATCTTCTATTATATGAATATGAAATATGACTGATTATTTGCTTCTCAAGAATGCCATTCCCAATCTAGCCTTGATCAAAGTGATAGAAAATCAGAATAAAAATACAGTGTAATAAAATAGAGAGTGGACATTGAAGACAGTGTACATTTAAAACAGTCTCAAAAAAAGTCAGTTCAAAATTCACCTGGAATATCCCTCACTGTTGCATCAATTTTTCTTTAGGCACTGTGGGAAGCCACTATTTTTCAACTTGAAAGTCAACAAGAGTACAATCTAAATAGTAAATCCCACCATGTAAAAATGTTCTGCCCCTAGTAAATGCTCTTAATTGGCATAATGACATAGCGGTGACAACCTCAACTTCCCTGATTTAACGGGTTTTATAAAAAATTCTCCAGTATACAGGAATGTAAACTGAAGATTACATTGCAGCAATTCTTAATTCACAGATTATATATTAAGAAATAAAAGGTAGAAAATTACACAGATGGCTGTTATTTTAAAATCCTATTTAAAACCATGGTGAAAGGAGTATCAAACATTATTTTATACATAGTGATGTCTGCACCAGAGACACATGGCTGTAAGGAAACAGAATACACAAGGGACGTAGGACACTGGCAATGTCTTGTAGTATATTACATTTGATATTATTTGATCTTTGGTATAAAAGCAAGATAATTATACTGCTGGGAAGCATTCTGAGCTGTAAGGTTCACAAAAAAAAACAAAGCTTTTCAGCCTCTATGAATGTCTAATTAACATCAATATGGTTACCCACAATCAGCTCAATAACCTACGTAGATAACCATGCAGATTAGTACTTCCACTTAGACTTAAATGCTCCTTCAATATAATACATGTTAAATGTACTTCAATACAACATAGTCATTCAAGCCAGACTTATTTTGAATTTAACTGAGTAAAAATGTTATTTTATCTAATTCAACAGATACACTCCCCCTGTATTCAGGACTATACCTGCTTTGGTCAGACACACACACACACAAAACCAAAAACCAGCTCAATAGAATTAAGAACATAGATCCAGGACTACTGAACAGAAAGGTGCATTTCTTTGGGGTTTTTGATTGGTTTGGTTTAAATCCTTCATCGTGTTCCCATTTTCCATATAACAGCTTATCACAGTATTTTTTTGTCTCCACCCCTCATCCATTAAATAAACCTCCCATAATTAATTCAGGTCCCTTCTACACCTCCCCCAGCACCCTTTCACTGCACCGTGTTCTCCAGTCCTTTCTTACAACTGAGTCTTCTCTGCCTTTCCTCAGTGATGATACAGACTTTTTCCTGTACCCACTCTCTGATTCCGATGGCAGTTGTAGGGATTTAACCACTGGCAAAAGTGACAATAGTTTTAAATGTAAATGGGGCAGGCAGGAGGACAGCAGTCAATAACCTCAACTGAAGAACGTGACAAAGTTATCCACTCTAAGAAGAAAAGCAGCCCCCAAAGATTATATAAAAACTTCTTTATAAATGAGATCATGTGAAATAATGACACCTTTCTAAAATTTGAGTTTTATTCACTTTATCTGTGATTACACTTTTGTATGAGTTCAGTGACATCAACTGAAAGCAGCAGCCTTAAAGTGAATGACTGAAATGACTCCTGGAACGGAAAGGTATTTAACAGTGCCACTTCAGATGCTACTTGAGCATCTAGTTTCAAAATCTAGTTCTACATACCACCCTCATCCAACCAGAAAACAAAAACTACCTTCTGTACCAATGTGTCTGATCAAATGGGGAAGAACTTAATGGTAAGTTACACATCAAAATTTAGTTAAAATCCAAATACACCCAAGAAAACAGTAAAGCACTTGTGGGTGGTTTGTAAATAAAAGCTACATTCATTGACTACAATAATCAGTATGAATTCTTTACTAAGCTTTCATAAACAAGTCTATTCAGAGCACTGCAAAATACTCCTATAGAGAAAGAAACTTCCTCTGTTTAGTAACTTTCACTCTCTGCTTTGGATTACTGGCCATGATATCTGTGTTCATCCAGCCAATTTCATTTTGCACTCACTAGCATATTGTTTTATTTATTTTGAATAAAAATTAATTTATTGATCAGGACACCAATTTACCAGTATTTGCTTGGAAGTATGTGGATGCAGTACATCTAGTTTAATACTTTGCTTATATATATATCTGTATGTATATGCAAAAAATCAATAGCAAACAGCATCTGTTGATATTACACATATAAACCTCCAACTGCGTGTCTGTAAAGATATGTACCCACATGCATATACATCCACATACTAAAATTTGCAAACTAGATGTGTATGAATAAGCACAAATATTTCAAGCACATACATTACACTTTTTTAACTGTGCATAAACAATATCATCCTAATAGTATCTGAAAACAGTTTAAAAAATCATCAGTGTAAAAAAATCTATTTCTCTTCATTGCAAATGTTTGTTAAATGTAAATGCTGATATTCTATTCCTTGGAAGAATGTTTGTCTGCATGTGGAATTTCATGATAAAAAGCTTTAAAGTCCCAGGCTTCTCTAGATAAACCCCACTGGCTTACTGATGCATGAATGCACTGAAATTGAATTACTGTACAACAGCAATTACTTTTCACAGTACAGTTATAATGAGAATCAGCTTCACAATGAACACCAGGTAGCTACAGTAGGAAAAGTTAATAAAAAGAAATCTCTTATTTGCATTTTCTGCTGCAGCAATGGTAGTTGCCTTAAAGAAAAATAATCCTTAACACTTGATTTGCCATCTTACAAGTAAATTAACAATCTTTTTTACAGGATTCTATTTACTTGCAGAGAAATACAAATGAAAATAGAAATGTAACTGCATAGCTAAAGTTTCAATAGCAGCTTTTGGACTATTTCCTAATAACTTATTTATCTTTCATTTTCCTTTTTTTTTCACTTCCCTCTATCTTCCTTGGATTTTTTCCTATTACACCATTAACTAGAAAAAGTAAAAGCACCAAATTAATAGTTTAATTCCACCTCTTTTTCACCATCAGGTTTGTTGCAGTACTCATTTGTTACTGAGCATTATGCCATTGTGCTCTATTCCTCTTCAGTTTCAAATAAGTGGAGTAATTAAAGTATCATAAAGCCTTCTAATTTTTTTTTTTTTAAATTTAAAAAAAAAAATCACAGCTAACTTTAAATTAAGACTGATCAAGAGCATTTCCTGTGAATGAAATCACTAAAAGTCCAGGACAAGTAACACCACGAGTGACAGCAGACTACACAAGGTTCTCAATGAGTTTGGCTGTAAAATTAAACCCACTGCTGAACAATGCAGGAAACATTTCCACTTATGCCACCTTATGGGCACTAAGATTTTTCCCAACTTGAATGTCCTAGTCTTAAAGGTAAATGGATACCTCTGCATTTGTCACAGCTAGAAACAAAGCATCAGCAATATTGAATCAAAACCACTGACGAGTGGTTTTAACTTAAATCATGTCACATATATTTCAAAATAAAATCTGAAGTTGCCTCTCTGAAATTCGATCAGGTAGGGCAGTATTAGGAAGGAAATGGTTAACAGGAATATCCTGAACCGACATAAATCTAAGGTAAATAGTGAACACTGGGGAAGAAAAAAAGTTGCTTGAAAGTGTTTCCATGAGTAAGTAGATGACAAAAGGTTATATAATTGGTTTAGCACTTTCAGTTTTCCATTTATTTTATGTATCTGACAGCAGAAAAATAGGACGTTCTGTGATAGGATAATTGCATACTGAAGGGTAATTCAAACAGGGGATGAATATGATAAAAATCACACTGAACCAACTAATCACTATGAAAAGCGATGAGACAGAAAGATAAAAATTCAACCAGAATATGAAGGGGGAGGAGGGAGAAGAGAGTTCAAATGTGATTAATAGCTTTGAACAAGTTAATGTGTTTGAAAGCATAAAGCAAAACCAAAAAACTGAAGGCCTTTCCAAACCATCCTATTTCTAAATTTCCAGGTCTTTCTTCTTGGCCTTTTCTACAAATTAAACTTTTCATATACTGTGGCTTTCTGAATAGTTGTCACAGATTACTACATCTGCTAGAACCTGAAAAGTATGTTGATTAAAATATTTTATCTAAAAAGTATTTTAAATTAAACCATGGATTTTGATGTTTACTTGAAGCTAATTCAGTGAGCAGTCTAGGGTAATTATTTGGGGTAACATTGGAACACATTTTCTGAGCACTTGGATTTGAACCCTTGCAATGGTCACCATGTTATTTCTAGGCCTGGGTGATATTTTGTAAGGTACTCTTTATTTAGTACTTACCTCAGTATTACCACCAGTATATCTAAAATATTACTCTGAATTCTAGGTTTCAGTGCTCTTCATACAAGTTTCCATCAAAAGATTATGTCAAAATTCCATTAATTTGGGGGCAAGGTGATGCAGTATTACTTTGTCTCAGCATGGAGCAGAGGTCTTAGGTCCATAGGAGCCTTGTAACTCCTATCTCACCTCTCCAGATATGAGGAGAAAATAAGCTATGATGTACCAAAGATGGAACTCATGCAAAACCTGCAATGTACCAAAGGGTTTTGTACCTACCAGGACATACTAAGCACTACTACTACCAGAATATAAAAAGGCCACTTGCTACCATCTCTAGCAACCAAAATGGACCAAATTATGCAATTATGCAAAAAAGAATAAAGCTATTGGAAGGTACGCTAAGCAGATCATTTTTTAAAAGAAACGACCCTATCCAAACGAAGCTTCTAGCTTCCTTTCCAAAGATGGAAACCTTCCAAAGAAGGCTCTGGATTTCAATCATTTTTCCCGACACTAAAACCCTTTCACACAGTATTATATGCATGGTTTAACTTCACAAAATTTGGGCTTGCTTTTACTCAGAGCATGGTGGCCTGTATTGGTCCTATATTTTTTTTCCTCCTTAGATAAAAAGACTATTTGGAGGAAGAGGCCAAACCAGTTCTAACCACTCACAAACATTAGAAAGCATTTGTTACAAAGCTCTAATTGAGACTCAAACTGTTCTACCCCAATAGCACTCCAACTAATGGAATCGAGCTCCTCTGACCAGCAATTGTGCAGCTTGCTTTTCACTTCTCAATCTAAATGAGCACTGCTCCAAGGAGCAAGGAGCAAGGAACACACACACGCAGCTTCTGGAAGCTCTTGCATACATCTTAAAGTGCAGTTTTTCTGAAAACAGACTGTAAAAATAGCATTGTGGGGTTCCATGTTTATTGTCTTTCTCTGCTTCCCTGCCAAGTGTGCTCAGTTTACAAACTGAAATATGTTTTACTTCACTGCCAGCCCAGAAAATTCCACATCTAAAATTTAGCCAAATTCCTCCCTCTCTTTTGCACCACAACAAATAATTCACAGCTGAAGGCAAAATTTTATTTACAGTTACACAAGTGGAATCCCTGTTTTTGGGTGATGCCTTCAGCTCCACAGTTGAGACACAAAGACCTTCAACTCAATTGAGCGGACAAATCTGGCTGAAATAGAGTAGTCGGTGGCAAATGGCATCACCACAACATCCTGTTAGTTTGTTGATATAGGTGATGCAACAGGAACTGCTATTACAGGCAGTCACTTAAATTTCTAGCGAAGTGTAATGGGTTTGTGTGGCAGGGTTTTGGTAGTGGGGGCAGTGGGGGCAGGTGCTTTACGGGGGCAGGGAGGGGGGAAGTCTGTGAGAAGCTGCTGGAAGCTTCCCCTATATCCGACAGAGCCAATACCAGCCAGCTCTAAGACGGACCTGCCACTGGCCAAGGCCGAGCCAGTAATAAATTGAGTTAATTTCCCCCAAGCTGAGTCCGTTTTGCCCGTGACGGTGATTAGTGAATGATCTCTCCTGTCCTTATCTAGACCCACAAGCCCTTTGTTATATTTTCTCTCCCCTGTCCAGCGAAGGAGGGGGGAGTGATAGAACGGCCTTAGTGGGCACCTGGCGTCCAGCCAGGGTCAATCTACCACACAAAGAATAACGCAAAATGAAAACTACAACAGGAAGACCTCTTATTCTTTAGGATATGCATGTTACAATGAACTCCTATTCAATATAGTAAAACACAAAAGTCAGAACTTTTTTCTTTTTACAGTAAATCTAATCTAATGGGACACAAATGCTACTACAAAAGAAGGATCAGAATGGAGATCCAAAAAAAAAAAAACCAACAAAACAAAAACACCCCACCAAAAGCTACAGATGCACAGAAAGCTCAATGTAGTCACTTAATGATCATTAATAAGTTGCCTTTAAAGTGATGTAGTAGTTACTGCAATTAGAGGAATTCTGGATTTAGTCCTATTTGTGGTATATGCATCTTTTTCTAGATTTGAACTAAGGGACAGTTATTGAACTTGGAAGATACCCTACAATAATATTTTTATAATAGTGGGCAGTGAAATTAAGTCTGCTTTGGTCTGATATTTTGAAAACTAACATTTTAACACAACCATACGTAGTTATGTTTTATTCAACCCAAGTGATACCTTTGAAACTTGTATGGGAAACTGGTAGTCCAAACCTAGTTACACTCTCTTGCATTTATCTATTGATGGTGTAAATAATTTGTATCTATTCTCTTGAACACTGATCCTAAAATACTTCTGAACACTTCAGCATTTCCACTTCAGCACCTTCAATTACTAGTACAACCTCCAGAGCAGAGCCTAAATTATATATTTAGTTTTACATCATAGAATGAAATAGCAGATTGATCTGCTACTTACCCGTACAGCTTCGGATTTTTTATGAAACATTTCTTCCATATTCTTTGCTAATTTTTTCACAAGCTGAAGGCCATCAATTTCTTCTATTGCAACATCCTTCTCATATTCTTTGTACTTCTGGAAGAAAAAAAATGAGAAAGAATCAGGGGAAAGTTGTTTACAGTGAACCAGCTGAAATTTTGACAACTAATTATTAGTTTCATATTACACTTTTGCTGACATTCTTCATTTATTTGATATTTATTTGTGACAGAAGGCTGCTTTGTGCCAAGACACTGTCACAGGGATAGAACAACTGGGTTAGAATCAGAACTCCGTGAAGAATATATAAGAGAAATATTTATCTCGTGCACTGTAGGAAAATGATAATTCCCCTTCACAGAGTTTAAGCTACCCTCCCCACAACTGAACAACAGCCAAAAAAAGTAGTAAAAAATCCTCATATGCCATCCAAAAATCATTTAAAACCAGTGATATGCTTGGTAATCCACTGCGCCTTAGGAACCTAGAATCCTCCTCCTCAGCTGAACTTCCTGTAGATGTCTATTTCACAAGCTTTATACAATACTTGCCTTACAAATACTTATACTACAAGCTTATCTAGACATTCTTAACTTACCATGCAAAGAAAACCATAAATAAGCCACATAAACATGAGCCTTTATCCAAATGCAAGCACAGAATTATATTTTATACAATATGGGTGAGCATTAACTTATGGTCTCTTTTCACAGTGTGAATTAACTCCAAGACTGACTAAAAGCTAAAATTATATTCAAAACAAAGTTTATCCTCTATTTTCTGCACATCAACATTTTTTCTTTATCAGTGTTTGCATGTAAGAATATAAAATTTTTAAAAAAGCATTTAATACTGAGAACATTCCTCTTTCCCATATCATTCCACTATAGTCTGTAGTCCAAGAAGTGATGGCTTTCAGTTAAGTTATTGTTTGTTTATGTCTACTGAAAACATGTACGGTCACAATGCACTAATCATTGCCCATTACTGAACCCTTAACCTATTCACATAATTGTACCTCCATGATACTGGGAGGGAGATGAAAAGCATACCTGGCTTATGCCAGCTCTAGCCCTATGTACAAAAACATCTTCCAAACCTCTGAAGCAGACTCTTAGGGCAACCCACTGGACAATACTTGAGTCAATAAAATAAGCTGGTATTATTAAAAGGATTTATCATTAAAATTTGCCTATAGAATTATGTCTATCTCCAAATCTTATATAACTCCAGACAAAGAAGGAAGAATAAGGGCATCAAAAACAGTGGCTCAAATCACCTGGATAAACACTAAAATGATCAAAACAGTGAATGTCAGGCCCAGTCATATCCTGGCTGGTGATGGAAAGAAGGAAGGAATCTATTGTAAGAGCATGCCTGTGCATATTGTACCCATTTCTTCTGACAAAACTAATTTTCAAAGCAAAGTTTGAACACTGGACTTGCTTTAAACTTCATACTTCTCTGTAAAAACTTGTAAGAATGTTTTTATAAACAAATAATATTTGATAAAACATCATTTGCAGACAATTTCATAAGAAGGTTAAAAATACAAAGTTGTCAGTAAATATTTAGGACACTAAATCTTTTCTATTCTGTAAGAATCCCATTTTTCTGCATTATTTCCTGTTATGAGGCTCTATTCTATCGGAGATATTAATGGTAGTCTAAGAAATCTAAAAAACTCAAGCAGACCACTTGCATTTTGTTCCCTGGAGGCAGGAGGGGAGATCTGGCTTTTTTTCCCTTTCTTGGTCTGCATTTAAATGCCATAAGCAGAGTTCTGATTTCAACTCTCTATTTATCCCATTACTAAACTCGCTAGTCTCCACTCTGAAAAAAATTAAGTTAGGATAGCACAGTGATTTGCCTAAAATAGATTTATTTATTTATTTATTTACTGGAGAAAATACAAGAACACAGTAGACAAGAGGTAAATGTTATTGTAACAAATTCCCAGTTAATTAATGATGTCAAAGTTTGTCCACATCCCACAGGATTTGAAGCTTTGCAGAATTTAAAACGAAACAAAATGCACTGCCATGGACAACTATCATATTTATTAAGTTAATAGACCAGGTACAAGTTTGAATCACTTATTTCAAGCTGCACAGACCATGTTCAACATATCAAGTTCTGATAAAATGGTTTCCTTCAGACTTGACCTTTGAGTTCTTAGAAAGTATTCTAAAATGCATCACTTCAAGAGACTGTTTTCAGGTCACCAGATTTATTGATTTAAGCTTTGCCATCAAGTGAAGAAAACCAGGCAATTATTCACTGCATTTGAAAACTAAATGGTACAGTTGAAGTCAACAGATTTTCTAGGCACAGTGAATCATACCATGTAGTCTATTAGGCTATTGTGAGAACATATTAAAAAGCCACACTTCTCAATTTTGAGTAACTGATGCTTTTGAAAATTAATAATAACTTGCACTCAAAATAGATGGGAATGATTTATTAACTGATAATTTATTATTTTACAGTTATGCTAGTCCATAGTACATAAATTCATTTTTTTTCCTAATTTAAATGCCAAAGTTCCAACCAAAAAAATTTGAGGAAACAGAAGATATTATTCGAGTTTTATTTGAGAAGACCACACATCTTGCATGGTGCATGTCTAGAAAATTGTTGGAAACCTCCAAGAACATTTGCAACAAACTAGGAGTATTTACTTGATCTGCAAGACCTTGGCAACCAAGAAGTTTACATAATAAGGGGTTTACATAATACGTATTTTACACTCAGTATTTCATTGCCATAAAAACACTTCTATTATTTTTTCAGCCGTCAGTGGAAGGTTTCAAAACAGGAGAAATTATGTGGTTGGAAAAAACACCAGCTGCTTTTAGTATCCTTGTGCTCCAGCGATTGTGTCTGGAGGGAAGAAGTGCCAGCTTTATCTGTGCATGTCTATACACTTCCTCTTAGTACTCAGTGTGCATGAGGCTGGGAATTTAGATTCAATCTAGAAAACAGTTGATTTTATAATAACTATCAATGCAAGAAATTTGAATCACAGCAGATAGTGAAAAAACAAAACCACAATAAAACTGTAACGAAGGATGTCATTAATAATGGATTCTCTTCCTTTCACTGCAGAGGCTCTCTGACCTCCAGGCTCTCATCACTTCCCTACTACTAGATGTCTACATATTGAGTTTGGTTTTAATTTCAATAAATTAGCTAAAACAGCAAAGACATAGTTGCTTTGAAATAAATTTGAAATAGTTTTTAAATGAAATTTTTATTTTATTTTAACGTAATTTTGAGAAAACAGCAGTGTGCCACTATGGTTGCAGTTAAGCAAAATGCCGTCACAGAAAGTGGTGAAAAAAAATAGCTTCTGGGCCATGCTGTCCTTTATATTTCCAGACTTGCAAACTACCTCATACTATTGTTATTCTGAATGGCTCTTCCAAGCAATGCCTTAAATAGCCATTTCCCTCCACTGTAAAAAAGATGAAGCCGATGAAAAATTTTTTTGGTTTCTTTTAAAAAAACCCCAAATTATGAAACCCTCGATTTTTTCAATATTTTATAATTTTATTCCAGTAAGAGATAATGAAAAATCAACATTTGTAATATATCTGGTAGTACATTTGTACTATTATTAAAAGGAGAGAAAGCAGCCTTAACTTTGCTCTAAATAATTGACTTGCATATCAAAAGTGTATGAAAAGTTAGTCACAGTTGGACATTTCTTTTGTTAAGTGGATTTCCGATTGTCTAGAAGATCGAGCAGATACATGTGATTTGCTGCATTATAAAAACAAATAAAAATAATACTTGCAATGCTGATTCTTTCTGCTTGCAAAAATCAGCCTATGGTAAGAAATTTTCCAGAGAGACAAGAACATTTATCATTTGAGAAAGCAAACAAAAATATATTAATTCCTTCAGTATCTGTTTTGCCAGATCATTTCACATAAGTGCCAGGGAAAGACAGACTACTTCACTGTCAGAACTTTTAACGCTTTTCATGGATTTAGGTGTGGGGTTTTTTTCTTGCATGGTAAATGATCATCTAGAAATTACATATCAGAAAGCAATCAACACGAAACTCAGGTCTGAAGCATTTTATGCAATCCAAGTATTTGGCACCAAAACATCAACAACAAACACAGACACCAACAAAACAAAACAATAAACAAACAAAACCTTGTGGCTTGAGTGACCAAGGCAGGAAAAGACAAGCAAGACAACTTCAGAAAGATGCCATGTCAGCTACAGTTTGAATTTTTTCTCCTTGTTTTTTCTCCAAAGGGAAACATGATCTTTCTGTTCCTGTTTTTATCTACTTCTATCAATTCTTATCAAAATCAAGACAATAACCTTTATGCTGTATATAAAAATATTTTAAGTTACTTAGAAGTGTATAAACAGTCCTCAGCCTTTGGACACCTCTGAGATGTATTCATAGCTATAAGCTTGCATAGTTGTACATACTTTACAAATGTTGCTATTTGAGAGCTTTTGTCACACACATGTTAAATATATATATGCATGTATACATTTTTTGTTTTGCAATGAAAAAGCAGTACCAGCAAGCAAGTGAAAGATCAATTATTCATTCAATCTTTCCATTTCAAACTGTTTACTCCATGCAATCCAAAAAAAAATAAAACCTCAACAAAAACCCAACAAAAAAACCCACACCAAAACCACTTTCAGATGTTCAAGTCACAACATTGCAAATGTAAAATAAGATTACAGAAACATACACTTGTGATTAAATCATCAACTTTTTATTTCAATTACTTTCTGTTGCCCAGTAGAAAGGCTGTGCTATGCATTGCTTGAACCATTCAAACTTGTTTCGGACACTCTGCCATGCAAGTCCTAACAGTGACTCGCTTTGGTGCAGAAGTGCTCGTATGAAGGGCCATGTGAGTTAATTGGCTTATTAGAACTATTTTAATTCTATATTTGAGATGTCCTGACAATCAAATGTAATCAGTGAGCCTGCAAGGCTGCAAAAATCTTATAGCTAATACAATTTGCAGCTCTTAAAGTGGTTTCTTTAGTTACAAAGTGAAAAACTATGTGAGTCTTAAACAGAGTTCTGCCTCAATTAATTCTTAACCCTCAAACCCATGGATTTCTTTACTAATGTTGACTCTCCTACCCAAAGTAACCTTGGTTTTTTAGGTCAAGTTCTTCTAGAGTGTAGGGATCAGAATGTTGATAATACACTACATTTTTATGCATCAAGAAAAAATGTTTTTTCTTTCACTAATCAATTCATCACAATCTAAAAATAAAGCTCATGTCCATTTTTTTATGCTCTTCTCATTGAATAATTTTGTGTGTGTGTGTACGTTATTAACACTACTGCACAAAATTTAAAACAAGTGGCATTTATTCAGCGTGCTTTAAAAACACCTACTCCGTTTTACACTTTGTGGGGTTTGGTTTTGGTTTTCTTTTAATTACAAAACCCCAAACCTACAATTTATGTGAAGCAAACTGACAATGTAGTCACATTAGGTGCTGCCTTATACCATTAACTGTTGTGTCTCAATTAAAAGAGCTATGCACAGAGAAAGACTTTCCACTATTAGCAAAAAACAGCCCTGAGCTTTTGAAATGAAAAATAAGAATATAATTTGTTCTTGATGTAGAAAACCTATCACATCATTTTATAAGACAGTGTTATTTTAAAGTATTGTCCATGTTCAAATTGATGGGACACAAACAGTGAAAGTTCAAACCTTGTGTGATTTGAGCTCTTGCAGTGCTCTACCACACTAGCACACATCCCTCTGCACATGAGAGAAAACAGAGCAACTCCCAGCAGAAGATTTAAAAAATATACAGCACAGCCTCTAACTGCGTCATTAGAAGTGAGGGGTCACTAATTATATATGTGCTGTTGGTATAAACCTGAATTTGAAGGCAAATGAAAAGCAGTCTCCAGAATTACATGTGCATATGAGTGGGAATCTGAGCTTTTCCACCGAGCAGAAGGGTACTCAGATGGCACTACCACAGCAGAGGTATCAAATACAGATGGTGCACTCCTCTGATAGACTCATCTATGAATCTCTGCTTAGTAAAAGATTTTGTATTTTCACATTATCATATTGACCCTATGGTCGTGTGGGTTTTTTTAACTGGAGTGCTGCCATTATGTTGTTATTATGTGGTCCTCCTTACTCTAAAATGCATTCAGTGGAGCAAACTTAAAGGCCCTAACAAAATAAGCAATAGTAAGAGTTGGTTTTATCTTGTTGTTGATAGCTGGCAAGTATCTGTGATGATCTCATTCTGTACATGAGGATATTGAGATCCACATAAACTCAGTGACATGCCCAATGTCACACAACAGTTCAAAATTACAAAGAGAACACGCTCTCTTGGTTACTCTTCCAGTGCCCTGCCCAATAGACCACAGATAACTTTGCTAGGTTCAGCTTGATCTGCATGGAAAGATGAGTCACAATGGCGTACTTCTCCTCACCTTGACATTAGAGAACTCCTTGATAATTGGGAGTTTGTGTTACACCACATTACACACTCCTATTAACCTTTACTGAACCTCTTTGTGTTGATGAAATCCATCATTGATGACCAGTGTAGATGGCATGCTCATTTTCTTCTCTGCAGAGAAATTTTTACTCACTTCATCAAATGACTCCAAGGAACTCTACATTGCCTGTCACATTTTGAGTCTTGCCACACACCGGTGTCTGAGGAACTCCTGTTGCCTCAAACTCAACTTACTTCATAAAAAACACTTTGAAATGCAAAATATTTAAATATTGGTTGCATGCTATTTTACTATGATTAGCTACTCAAAGCTGTATGTGAGATATCATAGCCAAAGATCAGCTATCCTGGGAAATTTGTAATCATCAGCAGACTTGACAAGGATAGTTACTGCTTTCCCTGCAAAATAATTTACACGCAATGTAAGTATCGTACAGTTATTGCAAGGGCACTATATCCTCAGGATATTTAATCTTTACAAAGATATTTACTTCTGACCTATTTTTACCTCATTGCTACATGCAAGTGCTACAAAACCAAATCAGTTAAAGCATTAATGTGAATGGTAATCAAAATCAAACAAAGCAACCAACCCAATTCCTGACTTAGCAGTATTCCTCTGTCCTGTCTGTGAAATGCGTCTGCACAAGATATTTCCTCAAACCTTTGCACAACTAGATACGTACAGGTATACCATGTAAACAGCAATAATGGGAAGAGTCTTGAATATACACCTGGTTAAAACAGCTGAGTTAGTGTGGAAAGATACAAGCTACTGTACAATACAGAGTATTTCTCATCATAAATAAAATTTAAAAGCAGCAGTCACATTGGTGATGTATACATTATAATAGTCTCTAATAAATAAAAAGATAAGGAAACACACCCCAGCCATTTCAAACACTTGCTCTCTAAGACTAATTCAGTATTGCAATACTTTTACTTGAAGTAGTTAATAAGCTTCTGCCTAAACAACCACCACGAAAAATGGGTGATCCAAATAACAATCTAGTTAGGGGATCTAATTCTAAGCAGTCCAACAGAGATCAGGAATACAGTCCCGTCTTTTCCTCTAAGAGAGTCACTTTGGGTCAGGGCTAACCAGAGTAACAAAAAACATTTCAAAAAGTTTGCTTTGCTGCTGCATCCAGTGTCCAGTGGCAGAGGCCAAGGGGACTTTGGACTCTTGCAGAAGAGAGCCAGCTCACCATCCTTCCTGACTATAAATTCCATCATATTGAAAATGGTTGAAAAAGCAAATTACTGTCTTGTAAATTCTTTTAGACATCTGAAAGATCTTCACAGGCCAGCATGGGTGTTTTAAGAGCCATGTCTATTAAAGTCTAAGCAAGTCTATTAAAAACTGCTTTAGAAATATATTTTACAGAAGCTATCTATGTAATTATACATTCCTTTTCTTCTGTTTTAGAAGAGAACATAAAGCCCTCACGTAAACGAAAAAAAGAACATTCTGGAACTGCCCTGAAGACTCATTTTTCCATAAAAGCATACTTGATACTCTTGAAAAGTCACTACAGCATTTCACATGAACTGCTTTAAAAAATGAACAAAAACCCCATAGGTATAAATCTGCAGAATAACAATAAGACCCAGAGCGTGTGTTCATCCAAGGCAAAGCCATCACTATATTTTCAGGTGAAAGGAAGTATATTAGAAGCATGTACATCTAATCTGCTCCTCACAAAAGTCTGAAGAAATGTGAGAAGGCAGGTTTTCATCCTGGATAGTTATTCTGAGTCACTGAAGATTCAGAAGCAGGGAACCTGACAATTTACTGTTTTCACCAATTTCTCGGCTGAGATGAGATACTACAACATTGTCTTTTGTACATCAAAGTGCATTGGTCTTCTCTGAAAGCCTTTATGGCTACTGGAAACAAGGACATCCAAAAGAGACAGCTTGCTTTGTGCCATAAGGTCACAGGATACATCCACAAACTAATTATTTCAATCAGACTTTATTTATATTTTTTCTTATTACATTTCCTTTTATCATTGTATGTCTCCCTCTCCCTCCTTATTGTTCCATTTCTGTGGACCTATGCCTGCCTTACACCCAGCTGTTGTTCTGGGTTTCAGTATTTCTATATATTTTTATTAGACAATGCTTATTTTCCATCCCAGAAAAACTAGACAACTGCCTCCCCACCTCCCATGGTTGCCCATAAATGAGCGATAAATTAAAATGAGCAACAAAGAAAGCTAAAGACAAAGTGGAACAGAAACACAAAAACTGAAGAGCATTCTGAAGACAAACCTTTGCTTAGCAATAGCCATGTCTTGTGACAAGATTTAAAAGCACTGCTCATTTAGAATAGCTAATTCTTATTGTTTCTCAGAAAAAGAAACATGTAATCTTATCTCCTTGGGACACAAACTGTGTTCACAAGTTGCAACCTTCTCTATTAGTAACATTCATCAGCTTGGATAATACTTTTAAACCTTTATCCTTCACATTGGGTGCGACATTCAACATTAACTCTTAAATAGACTTTATTTCATTGTTTGTCACTATGAAGGACATGGCATTGATCCCTACTGCTATATCTCATCATTGCACTTTTCTGTCTCTACCTGATAAAACTATTTATATTGATTTAGGGTTTTAGACAGGTATCGGAACACTATGTATCAAAGTCAACGTGTAAAAACAAGAAAAAGCATAACTTCTGAATACTGAACTCAGGCACCTAAATTTAGGCTTCTAGTTCTTCATTTCATCACTGAACATGAAAAATGATTTTATTTCCAAAAATCTAAACTCCCCTCAGTCACATCACATCAAAGCCAGCAATGTCAGTATGTTCCCAGCATCTCAGAAAATCAGACCACCTGCATGTGGTGTGTGCAGATGTCTTGACAAGAATTCATCAGGCTAACAATAAAAAAAAAAAAAATATTTGGAAACCAAAGTGTAGTATTTGGCACTGCATGGAAGTGTGAAAACACATTTGTGTTTTTGCCACATAAGCTAATGCTTTTCACTTTCATGTGTGATTCTCAGTCACTTACAAAACTTCACACGAAACAGTATAGAATGACTAGCCTTTCTGTACCTTTAGGTACAGTACTATATCCACCATGATGAATTTTAATGCCTCATAAAACAAGCTGGTAAATACACAAGGAAAAACAAAGGGTTAAAATTTGATTGCCAAACCATGTCCAATCCAATATTTGATAACTGCCTTTAAAAGACTGTAGTATGATATAAACTAATGTCCTGTACAACTGAACTTGCCCAGATCTTTCTCTCTTTGGACCATTTAGTTATAATGCATTTATTCTTAGATTGGCATCTGAAATACTGGCATTCTGCTAACTCCCAGTATGTTTTTTCCCCTCAGAGTGTTCTCCCTCTTGCACTTTTAGAAATGAAGCTTGAAAACTAGTTAAGAAAAAGCCCTGTGCATAAAACAATGAACACATCAAAACCAGAACCAGAGCTCTTTTTTTACTGAAAATTGGATTAATAATCTACAGAATAATAGCCTTTGTATCATATCATACCCATACTACGCCATAAGCAGGTCTCCCAAAACATCACTGCAAAGAGTAAATAAACACACTGAGCAATTTAAAATTTTGAAGAGGAGGGTGAAGAATATCAGCCTCAGTCTCAGTCCTTATCTTCCCCTGAAACTGATAATGCAAGACATTTTATTAAAGTGTACATAGCTCTCTAATGATATTGCCTTCATCAAAACGTATGCCAAAAACTAACCAGGTTCGGACCCTCTACTTAGAAATTTGTATTGTCTTATGCCTGTATTACAGCCTCATATTTTTTGAGTCTCACAAAAAAAAACCAAAAAAAACAAAAAATCAACAACAGAAAAAAACCCACAAACCACCCAACCAAGAAAATAAGTTGACTACTTAAGGATAGATTTATTTTTGTCTACTACATGTCAGTATTTGATCAGATTGGAAACATTTCAACAAATCATCAGTTTAGTGCTGGTTTTGCAAGATTAAAAAACTTTTGCCCAAATTTAACCAAATCAAATCTGAAGCAAACCTATCTCAAGTTAAAGTGTAGGACACATTGTTCTGTTATTTACAGAGGTTTCTACATGCCGTTAGTTGTATCATACATACACAAACACGGAGATGCTTATTCAGCTTTTGTCTGATTCTCAAAGGACTAGAAAGTTTTTGTAATTTAGGAAGTCATTACATTACCAACAGAGTTTGTCTCGCCAAAAAAAATAGAGTATATTACATATAGCACCACGATAGGTCATCACTGTAGTATATAGAAATAAACCATCTAACTCGAGAATTTATAATAGAATGCATAAACTAATACATTTGTCAGATAAAGTACGGAGCTTTTGTACTAGAAAAGATCCAGCAACAGCTTTGTTTTGCTTGGTCAATAAACCACTATTAATGATAATGCATCTATGAATTAAAGATGCATCAATCTGCATAGCAGAGAATAGAAGCTATGAATAACAGCCAAATCAATACTATGAAGCTGTAAAGAATACGGTGTGCTCTCCTTCAGGCTAATGGTAATTAATTTACTTTTGCTCCCTTCACACATGAGAGGAAGCTAGTAGAACACTTTAATCACACAGAAGTTGTTAATTAGAAAAAGAACACATACTGTTATCTCCTTACTGTATCTTTTCTGTTCATATACTCACAGCACTTAAAATATATTACTTTATTTTTTGTAATAAAAATAATACAAGTAAACAGCTTGTGTTTTAGGAGCATATGCATATACTGGCTGATATTTTCAAGTACTACAATTTGGAAATTTGCTTCTTAAATAAAAGATCTCATTCTAGTTGGGATGTTCATTAATATAAACAGCCAATACTTAAAATCACATTTCTGCAACACAAATACTCTACTAGAGAATATATGTATAGAAGTATTTTAAGATTTATGTGGTTTGCTATACCATAATGAAAAGCCTTAGCACTGAAAAACTATGTTTGCTTATGTTAAGGCTTATTTTACATGATTCAACTCTACTAGTTAATTAAATAAGGCCTTTTTTACAGTTAAAAAATAATGCCTTTTTTAGAGTTAAAAAAGACCAGGTTTAAATTATCAGCATCTACTGGAGGCATCCCCTTCTTAGGAAATAAAAAAAGATTTGCTGGTCCTGTTATTTTGAGGGACTGGCCCTAGACCAACAAGCTTCTAGAAGAGGAAGCAAGATAAATCTACTGGTTCTCTAGTTTTAAAAAGTGCCATCGCATTCTGAAGAACAAAATTTTAATATTCATTGTGTTGGAATTCTTTTAAGTACTATTTTTGCACAAAGTAAACTTTAAATTGGTACATTTAACAGTACATTTTGTACAAAGACATCAAAATTAAAGTTTCCATTTTTAAAATATATTCTTCACTATAACGTTCAGCAAACTGCCATCAGCAGACTGCTACTATTTCACTGCTTAATAAAAATACACAATTTTGCTAAACTTCAGAACATCAAATCTGCCTGAATCACAGGCTATTGCTAGTCAATCTATTGATAAATTCCTCCTAGCTCACTACAAAACAATGACCTTCTTGGTGAACTGCATTCAAGCCTCTAAGACAGCAGAGTAATTAACATATACTTAAGTCAAAATCATAAATGGTCCTATTGAAGCAGGCAGAACAAGTCAGCACTTAAAGCTATCTGTGTGTGAATTAGGGTCCCAGTGGTCATTTCTGACTCTCAACACATACTTATGTAGTTTTGCTAAACTCATGTCATCAAGCACACAAAAAAGCTAACTTCTGAGACGGAGCCTGGCCTTTGGTTGTTTACCAGCAACTGTGTAAAAGATTCATAATGTAGGGTCGCATCTCCATCTTGTGAGCTTTCTAAAAAGTTTTGCCGAGAAATAACATAATCCATATAACCAAGGGCAGAATACTCTCTCAATTTCCAGCACTAGATTTCGTCATGTTAACCTACTGCAAAATTATAATAATTATTTAGATTGTTGTCAAACTCTACCCTGCAATGTAAATACCCTGAATTTCCTTGCAGGTTTCCTCTTTTCACAAAATTACAATTTTTCCCTCATTATTACAAATGTACAAAGAACAGTGTACATTGATAAAATATAATTGTGGCAACTGGACATTCTGTTTGCATTTGGAGGTACGGCAGAGCCTGTGCTGCATGCACAGGACTGCCAGAGGCATACATCTGTTTGTGCAGTTCTAGTTCAGTAGTTTAAGGAATGAAGTATCACCTCATTACAGAACTGCCATGTATGAGTGAATTTGTGGAGCTTGCCCTCCTCACAGTGAGACAGTTCTAATCTCCGTGCAAACCACAGTGGCAGCACAGAGATGAAGTGTTAAGCTTATCAGGCCTCATCTGTACCATCACCTACTTAGTTAAGCCCAGGCCATCCATTCATCTGTCATTTCTTTGTTCCTGAGGTGCCTGAATGGGTAATAGCCACTAGTGAAAGATGCAAGATATCTTTAAGACTTCACAAGAATAGTACCTACTTTTTTTAAAAAAACACAAATGAAACAATTCACGAGCACCGTTTTAATCATAGGTTGCACTGCCTGCATTTTTTCTTACACTAGAATTCTACCTTGTACTATTACAACATAACCTGTTACAATAAAGCTACTAATTTATTTTTTTTATTAACTTGCAATGTTTGCATAGAAATTCCTAACTCTGAAAAAGCCTACATTCCCATTACAGTATAACAGTTAGGAAGGGTGCTGGTAATTGAAAATCTTATGGCATAATAAAAACTTTGTATTCAAACATTCTTTTGGGGCATCGCCAAGCAAATCAAGAGTTTTGTTTCAATCACAAAATAAGGATTGTTTTTCAGTGGCTTTAAAAAAGGCAGCAAAAAAAGGTTGCCTTTAATTCATTCAAAATAGAGTTCCCTTTTAACTATTTGTTTTTAGTAACACAACTCTGCTTTCAAGGTCATGATACCTTATGGATTTTTATTTCAAGAATAATGTCCAAAACTTTATATATGAGCAACTGCACCCGCAAGATATCCTAAACGCTTGGCAGGAAAAAACATGAAGTGGCTTCTAGTGAAGTACTCTGAGCTAGGTAGAAGACTTGTCCTCAGATTCAAGTCATTCTGCTGTTTTGGGAGCAGCTGAGCCAAAATGGTAAGCTCTTGGTGAGATGTGTGGCCAAAAGAGACTCTTCCATAGCACTTTCTAGAGCCAGGGGACTGAGATGGACTAACCTTTAAAGTTCCTAGTCACCAAATGAAGGAGACTCTTCCTCTCTCCCCCAACTATGGTGGAAGGACAAGTAAACCAGTTTGATTAGGCTAGTTAGCAAGACCTGCCCACCATATCTCCTTCTGGTTTAAGATGTCTTCCAGATTGCTGTTACACATGTACAGAGAAAAGAGCTACTACAGCTGTCTTCAGTCTCTGTGGTGCAGGGAATACACAAGCAGCATGTTGCTTATCTCCACATAGCCCTGTACAAACAATGCAGCAGCATTCTGGTCAAATTACATATCATCTACACCAGAGTTCATCTGAAGGGATTTTGAAGAAGGAAAAAATCCTTTTGCAGGAACAGCCCAAGCCTGCATGCAACACTTCACTCATTCATATCTACAGAGCCTGTAAGGATTCCTGAGCATTATTTATGCTTTAAATGTACCAATGGTGCCATCCTGCATCTCTAGGTGTCTCTAGAACACCCTAATCAGGCCTAAGTTGAGAGATGCCTTAGATGAAACGGGAATGCTTTCCAGCCTTTAAAACAAACAAATAAAAAAGAGCACTGTTCATAATCAGCAATTTGCTTTTGGCTCAGTCTTCAAAATTTCCCTGTTCCAACTGGAGATTAAAAGTCAAACCACAAGAATACTACCAATCACTTCATCATTAGCTACTTGCAAGTCAGAAAAATAAAATTATATATTTATAAGAGAGAAAGAGAAGGAACATTTATTGCAGTAAACTAGATAATTTTGCAATAACAGCTTACATTAAAGAATGTTAATTTGATTCCTGTCAGTTTTACAGCTGTCAATAGCGCATTTGAAAAAAAGTCAGGGAATAAGCATGCAAATATTCCAAGCACACTCCAGCCCATTTACGTCCTTGCTTGAAACGAAGAGGTTTTGGTGATAGCTTTACAAGAGATGTGTGATTGATGGAAGCTCACTCCCAAAACAATAGAAAATTGCATGAACTCACTTGCTTAACTAACTATCTAAAAATCCGAGCTTAGGTGCCACAAGGTGTGAAATAGTATATACTACAGAAAAAGCCACTAGGAGGCCTGACAAGATGACATTATTAAATAAAACAGTGGAGCAGAAATTGAAGAAGATGCAGGATATCTAAACATGCCCTTTCTAATCTCTGGTACTCACTATTAGAAGCGAAAACATGCTTCAAGCAAACTAACCTTTTATCATATATTCATGCTTTCCAGTAAAAAGTAACTACCAGTTACCAGATTCAGAGCTATTTGATGACCCTGATAGCTGGGAAAATATCCTCCACTATATATTAGAATCTCCTGCCAACACAGACTGAGGATACCCAAGTTACCACTACGTTCTTTTGAAGAGTGACTCACTTCACCATAAACTGTTTATTTCACAATTAGTGGCTAAAGAAATCACCCGTCCTCTATCACTTTTAGTAAACCATTAACATCCCACTAAGAATGATTATTTTCTTCTCCCCATCTGGTTCTGCTGACCCAGTGTGTAAGATTACCCTCTGGAAAAGAAAAGCCACAGGGACAGAATGAGGCATGTTTCTGTGAGGCCCTCATAAAAGTCTCTGGTTACTGTGGGATGGCAAAAGGAGAAGTGCCAAAGCACACAACAGCACAGCTGACAGGAAGATAATGTCCTGATGCAACTGTTCCTGGATATTTTACTGTTATTGCTTCTGTAATCCTCATATCTTTGTTCCATTAATTAGCATGCAGTGGCTATAATCCTGCCCAGAAAAAGTCTTTGTTCCTAGGTAATAATTTCACTAACAAGCAGAAACATTTTACAAATTTTATAACAACAAATGAGTCAAGGTCATAATCAGCTGGTCATCTTTGTCTTTCCTTGGAACTCTTCGGTAAACAAATTTCTAAATAATATCAGTTAGCTACTAACAGCATATGAAAGGATCAATAAATTCATAAAAGATACCTGATTCCATGACTCTTAGAGCTTAACTTTTGTATATGGTCCATAAAAATGTAGTAGTTTTTTTCTGGTTTAAGAAGTTGGAGGTGGGTTTAAAGGTCATATATGGACAAAAAAGAAAGGATAAGTAGGTCCTCTTTTTTGCACAGTACACTAAGAGTCAAAACAAAGCACTTGCTAAATGACAATTGGGAAGACAACACAAATCTTCTAAGCACTGCAGCAGTCTTCTGATGGAATTATTTTAACTTTTCTGTGTCTTCATTTCTTCATTCATAAAACAAATTAAACTTGTCTTAAAGGAATAGTTTAAGGCCAAAATTTCTATCGTTCATCGATATCCTTGTGTAGAAAGGATGTATAAATATTTAAAATTATTACTCATTCATTCACTAAAGCATTTACAAAGATCTTCTGAAATAGTTTAAGAGGGCCAGGTATTAGCATATCTCACAGAGCAAACTGAATAAGAATGAATAAATAACCAAAAGTACCGTTAAATTTATTTCTACCCCAGTAGGATATGTTAACGAACCAGATCTTTGAAGCTGTATCTGAATATCGAGATCCCTTTAAAATATTTTGGTAAATAAAAGACTAGATTTTTTCCTAAGACAGCACACTCACATTAGATATACAATATTTAAGATTTACTTAATATTTCTATTTCTTTCCCAATAATCTGTAATAAGCATGTTTAGACTCCTAATTATTCACTTTTCTTCCAGTTACTGGTCCTGGCTTGTCACCCTTTACCAGGGCTGACTTGCCAAAAAAATCCTATGTTATTCCTGGCTTAGTTTCACAAGTTGTATTTGAAGAAATCATCTTTTTGCTCTATAATAAAATATCTTCTAGACAGACAGCATATATTTCTGCTTCATTTGTCTTAAATATAAAACTTATAATTCTTTAAAATGAGACCTACAATATAAATCAAGTCTAATGTCAACTGCCCCTCTACAGAGGCTTTAAATTTCAGAATGCTGAACTGTCACATTAATAATTTCTTCAGAATTCAGCTTTCATTTTACATGTATATCGAGAGAGAGAATAAATATATTGGAACTATGCTTTGCAGTTCAAACATTGCAGAGAGAAACACGATCTGTCGAGTTTCAGGTAATGGCTATAGTAAATAATAAAATGATCTGTAATATTAGGGGACAGAAGAACAGACAGCATAAAAAGTCTTACTATTTAAGCTTAAAGGCGTTTTGAAAAATCCGTTATTTTGCCAATAAATACAATTTAATAATGGTCAAATAGACTGTGCAGAAGCTGTTTTTAACTCCTTTGTTATTTGAGAGCAACTGTAGAAAAGTTAAGGTTTTAGTTTTACAATGAAATTAGCATAAGTGAAATTAGGGGTTATAATCAAGGCTATATTCTTAGAGGAAGAATTGTCGGGTGGTTGAGATACTAACCTTGGACTTGAAGGAACTGGGCTCAGGTCCCAGCTCTGCCACAGAGTTTTGCATAACCTTGCATTAGTCACTTAATTCCTCAGTGCTTCTCTTCTCAAGGTATTAAGCAAGGATAATAATATTTCCATAGTCAGCTTCACCTTGCTCTTAGGCTTAGTCTTGCAAATTAGGCAGAAAATAAAATCTGTGAAAAGCCCCCAGTAGTCTAGCACCCAGAATAATTTTTTTCAGGACAGAGAATTAGTTTCTGTTCTGAAGACCTGGCATCATGCATGAAGTTTGCATGGTGCAACTCCAAACACCATCAAAAATCCTAGGAACTACAATAAATAAACAGCGGATAGCAGTAGCATTCCAGCAATAACATTTGTATCACATATGCTGTATCTGCATAAAAGGCAAAGGCTTATTACATCAATTGCTAAAAAAACCCTAGCTAGCTAACTTCAAACATAATATAAAAAGTCAAAAGACAAATAAGTATTTGGGCTTTAATATATTACTGTATTTTCAGTACACACATTCTCTTTGTGTATGTGTTTAAAAAGTGAAAAGAATAGAGAATTTTGAGCAAAACTTGAATGTGATGGAATAAAATGTACTTTGCATAGCTTGTGTACAAGGAAGATACACACCGACTAAGAAGCAACACTCCTTATATAGCAAGAGCACAAAATACCTGTCATTCTGAAGTACTGCAATACATTCAAACAAACATAAAAAATTCTTTGTGTGTTTATCTACCATGAAATGTTCCTGCACATAATTGGTCACTCAGTTTGTAAAAATAGTTATCCACTTCTTGAGTATATGGTAAATGTCTATCATGAAGCATCACAAGGACATTCTATCACTTAAAACCAAAACCAATAATTTTCAATATAAATGCCCTATTTTTATTTCCCCTCATCAACAAAGAACTCTTAAGAAATGCATTGCATAAACATATTTTCCCACCGCTGCTTAAATGAAAGCTGCACAACCCCGCAAGAAATAGAGGTTCAAATAATTGCAGTTAGAATCACAAAACACTTATTCTCTATTTAGATTCCACAAAATCATGTACATGTCAAGCTAAAAGCTTTTATCAAACACAATGTCAAAGAATTTAAGCTGACTGATGAGCAATCGAGCTTTGGACATTTAAAAACTACAACACTAAAAACATTCCAACTATAGCTTAGATGTTAGTTTGCTGTAGTTGGAAAACAAAAGCTATTACGGTTCCTATCCATAAGCTTGTAAAAGAGAACACGCACAAGAGCACTCACACTGTCCTAAGACCAGAAGATGTAGAGAGACACTATTTAAAATGGGAAAGGAGGTGAGGTTCATGTGTTAAGAAAGAAAATCACATGAATTTGGAATTATTGAGCTTGAACTGGAATTAATTCCTCTTCTGGGCTCCAGTGATGGAGCATCACAAACCACCCAAGCTCTGCATTTGAAGTTTATGTCATCAGCAGAACTCCTCAGTGGAGTTATGGGTCTGTAATTCACAATTGTCACTATTTATTCTATGCATGATGGTTGCCGGAATTTCATTTGCACAAAGAATGCACTCATGCACTCATTACCCCTGGACCATTATGTACTTGTATAAATCATAATTTCTTTTCTTCTAAAGCAGAGTGTGCATTCCATCCCAATGGAGAAACAATAAAATCTAACTGCATAAGCAATCTTCTTGTATGTCAGATTTCTCTAGTCCAAAAATAATACAGAGAGAGTTCTACACAAACTATTTGCTTCTCCTAGAAGTTCCTACTCAGAAATACAAAATGTCTACTATACTCAGTTTCTTGGAAATGATAATAAATAAACCAAATGAGGACAAAAGATCACATATTCTACCAAAACAAACCACAATGTTAACAGATCAAACTTTTTTATTAACCACAGGTAAAAACCACTGTGAAGATGAGGTACAAAGGTAAAGCTAATGTTATTAAAACAGCTTGAAAGAAACTATGACTTTACTAGCCTGTTTCATAATGCTAACATGAAGGGAGAGGGGAAAGAACAAGAAAAAAAAATATTTAATTAGCCTAAAAAAATTTTCTTAGGTAGGAGTTGATGAATCTTTTTTTAGAGGGTTTTTTTCCCCCCAGAAAACTGGAGGGAATGGCTTAGTACATTAAGATGCAAGTGTTCCAAATAATTTTAAACTCAAAGAAATTTGCATACAGCATATGATACATTCCTCTAAATGCTCCTTCACCTACTTGATCAAACTGACATCAGTGCAGCTCCTACTTGTGCAAATAGTACTCACAGGAGTAGGAACTGGCAGACAGATCTTAAATTTAAAAGCATATATAGACAGCATGAAATAAAGAGTCCAAAACACTGTGAAAGTAGTATGAAACATGAGAATCTGTAATTCAAGCAGCAGCAGGAATCAGACATATATTATACAAATGCAATATAATACAAAGAGCAAAATACTACTACAACTAAATAAATGCTGTGAGTGGTCTAACATAAAGCCTCAAAACCTACAGAGGTACTGCAGCAAAACAGTACTTTATAGTACTTCAGAGGAATAACAGGAATATTTGATGTTGGTTTTATTTGATAAATATATTTATACTTTATCTACCCCATTCGAAGTTTTTACTTACTGCAGCTTACAGAAAAGGTGAGAGGTTTCAAAATACAGTTATCCTACAATATCTTTTAACCGGAGGACAATTCTGTATTTCTGCTGAGGCTGAAGGCATACTAAACAGTACCTTGAAGAGATTGCCATCATTGATTTCTGTTAATTTAAAAATACAGCATTGTAAGAATCCCTCACTGCATTATGTATTTTGCATTTGTGTTCTATTTAACCAAAAACATAAAAATCAGTTTTATTGCTATTTTAAGAGCTCATCCAACAATTACAAATTTCTAGTGAAGATCTTTTTTTTTTTTTTTTTTTCTAGGAAGTGATACTGTGCTTCCCATTCCTACAGTGGCTCCCATACTCTCACTGGCAATTTTGTTTGAGGACTGCAGGTCTGAAAGTGTACCAAACCAGTCCTCTCCTTGAAAAACCACTGAAAATACAGATTCATAAAATTCTAGCTTGAAATTTCAGTCATCTGTATAGAGACACTCATCTATATTCACTACATAGAGTATTGATCCAGATCCAAAGAAGTAACTACATTTTACCGTGACAATGTGGCAACCATGCCTGCTCAATAAATCTGCCACTGAAATTTTTTTGTTGGAAACAAGTTTGTGCACAGCCACGATGGCTGCTTTTCAAAACATAACAACCAGGTTCATTTCCACATACAGTTTGTTTATATGTTTCCTCGAATTTCCAGTGTAAATTGTCCATATCATGCACTAAGTCTTAATGTTTTCCACTCCAAAAAAGGAGAAACTGTAAAGTCTTGGGTTTGAACCATTTTCAAAACTACAGATACTAAAATACATTACTAGAACCTGCTGCACTATTATTTTCAGCTCTGATACCAAGTACATGAAAGAAT
Organism: Elanus axillaris; assembly: GCA_026212715.1. Lineage (NCBI taxonomy): Eukaryota > Metazoa > Chordata > Aves > Accipitriformes > Accipitridae > Elanus > Elanus axillaris. The sequence goes on along the minus strand of JANZLQ010000037.1, from coordinate 8,545,180 downwards.
CAAAAGTTTTCAACTTAGGCAGAGTGGAACACTGGGCTATACGTGTTACCTTCGGCTATACACACTCAAATTAATTGAATCCAGGAATATTTAATGGTAAACTGGATTAGGAGGGGAAAAAAAAAATATCTCAAGGTACTTCTGTGGCACAGAGCTTTTTCATTCTATTGCGACTCCCACAACGGCTGACTGGGCTTCACCTCACCCTAACCACATCTGTAGCTGTCTCAATAGCTGTCTGTCCCACCTGCATGGGTCCATCTCACATGCAACGGAAGCGCTGACAACACTCCAAGCAGGTCTGCTGGTGAGAACTCATGGCAGCAGGACAGCTATGTCCCTACTGTCTTGATGGATCACACTAAGGTGAGGAGCCCTCATCCCTGAATCAGTTTCTGGGGAGCGGTGCACAGTCAGGCTGTTCATGCCCCAACAGGCACCAAGTCCCTTCAGCATTTGTGCTACGTTTGCTCTTGGCTTCTTAGCTCCTGACACATTACTACTCTCTGTTAGCTCTGACTTAAGAAAACAAACCAGGGATTTTCTAGCATAAAGCTGAGGGTGTGTCCTAAATGCCTTTGAGCATATGGGAACATCTGAGCACACGCGACCTGCTGTGACACCTTTGAGGACCTCCTCAGTGGAGGGACTCCGTCTCAGCACAGTACACACAGCCTACAGCAGTCCCGGATGGGATCCTACAGCAAACTAGTGCCCAAGTTCATCTTGCAGAGAACAAGTTGGTTGCTTTCAAAGACAGCCCAAAAACAAAGATCTGGAACAAAACAGGGAGCAAACCAAATTCAAAGGGAAGACAGACCTAAAATCAGCACAATACACCAGCATTCATTAGATTTTGGAGCGTTAACATGTTCAGTTACTTCAACAAGCGCCCCAGCTTGTCTGTTTTTCAAAATTAAGTCACTTTAGCTTTATTCCCAAAATGCTCCAAGAATAGAGGTATAGAGAAAGAAAAAAGTAATTCCTACTTATGCAATAAGCTTTTGGCAGACAGGCAATTCTCAGCTGCCAGTGGGTATTTTGTGGCTGTGTCAGATGAATAACCAGTACCTGTGTGAGACAGATTTAGGACAGTTGACTCAAGCGAATGAAAGCAGAATTCTGATCCATTTTTCTAACAAGTTTTATTTGTACAATGCATTATATATATATGCCTACATTTATATTAACCAGGATTAAAGCACAAATAAGGAAAGAAACTACAGTTTCTGAAAACTAGCAGGCATGTGGGTTTTTTAGAAAAAAGTGTTTTCCAATTCCAAAACAGACAAATGTAATCCTCCAATCTGCTAATCCGATCAAAGCAGTTATATACAGAGCACTTGCTACTTCAAATATGGCTGTTGGGAACAGAGACAAATTTCTGGTTCTAAAGGCAGCATTAGGTTCATTTTCAATAACACACTCAAATTCATAACCATACCAGATCCAGAGTGTCAATAGCCACAAAACCCCCTCTGTTCAAGTATTTCCCACTCAGTAGTATTCAGCTATGCATTTTTCTTTACAGCTACTTCCTTCCTTTATTTCTTTAAATCATCTTGCTCTGAGTAAGACAGTCTGTTACACAAGAATGGAAAATTCCCATTGTGCATCAATGTGCAAAATGGACTTCAGATGTAGTATTACCATGTGAGAGAAAAATAAGCCAAGGTACACCTGGCAAAGCTCTCGGACAGAGACTCTTCTTTTTCTTTCTTCTTTGATTTATCAATTTGCTCTGTACAGTACAGCAATAAAACAATGTATCTCACAATTTCACTTTCACATAATATGTTCATTATGGTCATATTTTAAAGAGATAAATATGTAGCCTTCACTATAGGAGAGATATACAAAGTTATTTAAGTAAGAATCAATGATTATTTAAGCCTACAAAAAGTTGGGAAATTTATCACGTGAAATTTACATAAATGTTTTCCTGGTAATAATTGTATTAACACTAGTTACAAATGATAACAGATTTTTTACATAGCAAACAGCCATTAAATAAATGGATGCTTTAATGTTGATTTCAAGAAAAAAAAAAAACACCAAAAACATTTGAATGTAAATAGGTTAGCCTGTTAAGCCTCAGAAAAAAGCAAGCTCTGGTTTTATCGTGTCTAAATTTGCTTTGATTTTTCAATTCTTCATAAGTTATAGCCAGCTTTTGTTAATATATATATCAACATTTAGTAGTGAACTAATACAATTTTTTTTGTTTTAAAAGAATATTGAAAAAAACCCAGATGCATACTACTACAAACACAAACAGGCACAAAACTATATATAAAAGAGAAACTGAAAGTAGTAAACTAGCTGTATAACACTGTTCAAATACAAGACCCACTAAAAGTGAGCATCTCAAAGAATTTCAACAAGAAAACTTATTTCTGCCATTCCGAAATGGAAACCGTTACTTGAAATTCAAGCAGGGGGATATGTTCTCTGCTCAGAAAATTTTCATCTCAGGTGAAGCCGTCCAGACTGAAGATAAATAGCTGTTATCTATATCTTTGGGGCAGCAACAATATACTTCAGCATGCTTCGTCCTACATACCTATTATTCTGCCTGCAACCCTCCCTCCTTTGATCTCTAAAGGCAAACCATGTACTCCGATTTTCTTTTGCTTCTTCATGTAACTGATATTTTTTTTCCTATGTGAAACTAGAGTTGCAAGACATTTATCAAGAAAGCAAGCTTTTGAATTTCTTCTCCTTACAATTTAATAGCACAAGCTAAAAATCAATACATGTAGAAACAGCCTTAGAACTGTAAGTGACTGAGGGTGTATTATATTTGATACCATAGATAAAATAAAACTTGAATGATCACAGATCACATACCATAATAGCAACAAAGCGGACAGGATTATGGTAATTAAGAAGTAGATCAGTAGAGTATCTGTTATATTTTGGAAAGTCAGCAAGTAGCAATTCTTTGAGTTTCTGTCCTAGAGAACAGTATGATACATTTTTTGTCACCCAGGCATAATCTATCTTCAGGAAAGAGCTTTGTTGTATCTTTAGCCTAGGGATGAATTCAAGATAAATGTTAGATTTCAGTGAGTTCATTGCAAAAAACAGTTTCAAGGAACCAGCCAAAGCTCAACAAAAAATAATGAACTACACAAAAAGCGAGTTGGGTGTTTCAAGGGAGGGTGTGTTTATTTTTTTTTTCATGGAAGCACAAAAGCAGTTGATTAATTTGTGTGTGCACTTCTTTAGGGGAAAGCATGATTTTTGATAGATATATACACCTGAAATTGTATAGCAAAATACAAAAATCAATTTAATTTCAAAAGTTTTGTCTCAAGATATAATTGAAGTAAGATGTTTGCTAACTGTTGCAGCACAACCACAGGAGAAAAAGAGAGAGCAAAGCAAAATATCCCTGACAGGTTTGGGGTTTTTTTTCGTGTATTTGCTAGAGTTACGGCACAACTGGCCCTGGGCTTACTTATTTGGTTTTGATTCATTCCTATGTCCTGGAAATCCAATTTAAATTTCAGATGGCAGTATAAACTTTAACTGGTTCAGGCAGAGAGAAACCAAACAAATAAACAAACAAACAAAAACCTCTAAATTAACACAGGACAAATTTTGATCCAAAGGCTTCATAAAAGATTTGGATTTTGGTTTACTTACTTCATACAACTCAAGATATATTTTGTTTTTCCACATAGCACGGTTGTTTTAACCAAACCACTTTTTCCAGGGTGTAACACTTTGTATATGTACTTGATTCTCTGGACCTGCTGATACAGACTACTAACCTCAGACCTTAGTATTATGTTCTATAAATAGTCCCTGAATACTTGTAAACATCTTTAAAAAAAGGCTTTGGTGGATTTAAAAATAAATATGGACCAAATTTTTAATTAAATGTACTTTCAAGTATTTTCTTTACTGAAGTGTTATTTCAATATAGTGTATAATATCCTTATTGTAAAATCATTCTAAAGAAGCTCTTCTGTTAAAGCAATAAACAGTCAAAAGACAGTGGCAGGGAAATGATGCAAATGAACTCTGTTCACAGATCAGTTAGAAGTTCTGAACTTTTTTTTCAGATAATCAGTCTTCTGCAAAAAAGTTCACTCAGTTATACTTAAGTAGAAAATTCAATAATCTGGCATTAAAATCTTTGCATTTAATTAGTTACAAAGATAAACATGTAAAGCAAGTCAATGCATGTAATGCAATGCAGCTACACACAGTGTAAGTCAAGTGGAAGCCCACCCCATATTTGATGGGAGAGCTATGCATCCTCAGTCTGTTTTTCATTCCTTTCATATTTTCTAACATGAAGTACTCTTAATGACTAAAAATACCAGCTTTGTTGCTAGACAAGCGTTCCATCAATATTTTGTAAACACTTACTCAGGAAATGTCTTTTCAGCAAAAACAGAGATTTTCAGTCAAACACCACCTATCTTTCCAGTCATTTTACACTGGATCATTTTCCTTTAATGAATCCTTTTTAACAGAGATGTCTTTAACATCAATGGAATAGCCAAGAAATGCTAATTTAGAGCATCAGAGAAAAAAAAAAAAAAGGCTCAAGGTGTTAACTAGAATGTACGTTTAGACAAGGATGAGAACTACGAGATATTATTTCCTCTTATTGAATTTTCCCAAGTATTATACAATATTTCCAATTATTTCCTCTCTGTACCTTAAGGCATATACAGTTAAGTCAAAATTCAGCAACATAGCACTACCAACACTACTACATCACCCACTCTTTGCTTAGGGACAGACTCTTTGCTTTTATTTTCATTAGAGGTCCTTCCATTGACATTACAGTCCAAATTTGGAGGCCAGGCCTGAAAACCACCTATAAGCAAACTTCTACCACTCTCAATTCAGCAGTTATTCCACAACACTCCCAAGAGCACACCGGCTGCGATCTCACTGGTGTCCACACCACTGCCTCTCTCTCCCACTACTGAGCGCTGCCAGGCCTAACTGAGTCATAGGTTTCAAACAGGCATCAACTCTAACCTCAGTCTCTACAAAAGCAACAAAGGCATACACACACAGGAGTACTTACTATGGAAGACAAAGAGGAGAGTTGAATGGTACAAGGTGAGGCCAAACTGGATGACATGGTTCAGTGAGACATGGGTATATCTGTGATGTCTGCTAACAGATACTATTGAGATTATCAGTGCCTAATAATTTTGGTACTTAATACATTAGAATAGTACAATGTGTAACTATGCTACTGCTCATCACTAAAGCATAAAGCATGATAAAAATCTGCAACTTTTGGCACAGGGCATAGTTAAGGAAGAGGCCTCACGGGATCAGTGGTCAGTGTACAGCTCAAGTCCTTGAAGAGCTTAGTTGGGTGAGAAGCAACGGTTTGTCTGTTAAGTGATATTCTTGAAAAATAAACCATATGCATCTGCTTATGGTACACTAAAAACTTGTTGGTAGTGTTCCATCACTGGAAGATTCTCTGGGAAGACCATAAGAAAGCAAAGCAGTTGTAACATAGAAATACAATAAACAAGTCACTTTAGAAGTAGAACCTCACCACCACCACCACTACTTTATACACCATATCTTTAAAGCACTGTAATTACCGTCAAAAATCCCCACTGAAGTTAAGTAGATAAGCAGTATTTTTGAAAGACTGACCATCCCCTGTACTGATGAGAGAATAGTGGCTTTAAGACAGGACTTTTTTTTTCCAATAAGCAGAAGAGACACGAGCCTTTGTATTCATTAAAATAGATCAGGGACTCTGTGCTGGGCTCTTCACTTCTGCAAGAAGGTTCCCAGCTCTTCACAACAGAAATATTAGCATCATCCTCATGTTTAAGTCCAACACTAATAGACAGGATGGTAGATTGAGAAACAGCCAGTGATTTCCACAGCTATTTCTATATTTTCCATATTCAAACCAGTTTACTCATTCCCAGTTATGACTATTTTATTAGACTTTAAACAGATGCAGTAAGCTTATATATGCATGGGTGCATGCACACCATGCCATTTTGTAATAAACAACCCTTGCCTTTCCAATGAGAGAGAAAAGCTCATATAAGAGAGAAGAAAATGACAAAACAGAATAGGATAAAGTTAAAAACCTTTAAGTTCAAATATTTTAATAGCATCAATATTCAACTAAACCTAAAGCTAAAACATAACATCCTTAAAGTAGAATCACACAAAGTATGAAAGGGAACACAATTTTGTGAACTTTACTAATAACCATCACTATATTATCATAGTAAGTGTTGTATTACTTAGCTTCCATTACTTAATAAGCCATTTGTCCAAGCACCCATCAATAGACCATAGTGGTATCGCACAGTACATCAATATTTGTTTCTAAATATTTTCTTTCACTGAATGTAGTCCCTATTTTTCCACCAAGGCAATTTGAGGATAACATTTTCAGTATATGCATTCATAAAAAAAAATAAGCTAGCAATGATGCAACATTTCAGATGAAAAATAATTAGCTTCCAAACATTATCTCGCTCTGCTATACTTTCATATACAAGGATTTAGGATTTTCTGGCCTCAGTGTTACTTCTATATTTTAAAACCTTTAAAATAGCTTGGATCATAAAGGCTATTTTTCTCTTAGCAATATATGCAATTCCTTCCTCAAAAACCTGAAAGGATATGAATTTTGTCAGAGCCCTTGAGTCATAAATTCCTTCGCTTATGCTTAAAAGGGTGAAAGAACTGATCTTGTGGGGAAGAGACAAAGACCAAAAAAGCCACACCTAACATGGCACTGAGGCTGTACTGTTCCCAGGCTACACACAGCAACAAATTACTCTCTCAAAAGAAGAATGCAGGTCTTACATGAAGTGGAACAATTAATTTCACGCTTGTCAGCCCAGTCTCAATAGTGTGTTGATTTGAATCAGATATTTGTGGCGCATTACTGCATGCAGCGGACAGACTTGATGCCTCCTGAGCAGACATATTGCAATGATGACTATCATTGTAAAACAATCCATCAATAAGAGTAATTACAGTATTGATCAAAATGGCTCATTGTTTTGTATTAGAATCAATTCTCAGGAGTTGCCAGAAACAGAAATATCTAATGGACTATTCCATCACTGTAGCAACTGAAACAGCTAATATTCTGGAAAGCTCTTAATAATTACTCATTGACTCTAGATTTCTGCTTCAGTGGTTAACTATACCCTGCTTACTGTTGCTTGAAAGTCAGTCTTAGTGGTTGAAATAAGATTCCAATGCAAATTTATAAAGTGCTAACATCTGCAAAAAATTCAAAAACACCTTATATAATTTCACTGTGTTCTGCTAATCAGAGAATCTAATTATATTTCTTATTACATTGTTTCTGGGTGAGAAACTGCATTCTGGATGCTGACAGCTCATTTTACAGTGGCTGCTCTTACAGTACCCTACAATAGGTAGGGTGGAATGCATTATGGCTCAGATTGTAAACAACAGAAAGCATAATACCATTAATGGGATATCTTTGTGTAAGTGTCACTCACTGAATTACAGATGGTGTTGAGATAGCATCAGCTCTTAATGCTGCACTATAAACCCTAGAAGATATCATAGGAACATTTAGGTTGGAAAAGACCCTTATGATCATTGAGTCCAACCATTAACCTAGCACTGCCAAGTCCACCACTAAACCATGTCCCCAAGTGCCATGTCTACACATCTTTTAAATATCTCCAGGGATGGTGACTCAACCACTTCCCTGGGCAGCCTGTTCCAATACCTGACAACTCCTTCAGTAAAGAAATTTTTCCTAATATCCAACCTAAACCTCCCCTGGTGCAACTTGAGGCCATTTCCTCTTGTCCTATCACTTGTTACTTGGGAAAAGACATTGACAGCCACCTCACTACAACCTCCTTTCAGGTAGCTGTAGAAAGCAATAAGGTCTCCCCTCAGCCTCCTTTTCTCCAGGCTAAACAGCCCCAGTTCCCTCAGCCGCTCCTCATAAGACTTGTTCTCTGGACCCTTCACCAGCTTTGTTGCCTTTCTTTGGACATGCTCCAGCACTGGCCTCGGCCCATTGATCCAGCCTGTCCAAATTCCCCTGCAGAGCCTTCCCACACTCAAGTAGGTCAACATTCCTGCCCAGCTTGGTGTCATCTGCAAACTTACTGAGGGCCCACCCAATCCCCTTATCTGGATTCTTGATAAAGATATTAAACAGAACTGGCCCCAATACTGAGCCCTGAGGAATACCACTTGTGACCAGACACCAACTGGATTTGACTCCATTCACCACCACTCTTTGGCCTTGGCCATCCAGCTAGTTGTTTTACCCAGCAAAGAATACACACGTCCAAGCCATGAGCAGCCAAGTTTGTCCAAGAGAATGCTATGGGAAATGGTGTCAAAGGCTTTACTAAAGTCTAGGTAGACAACATCCACAGCCTTAGCCTTCCCCTGATCCACTAAGCAGGTCACTTCGTCATAGAAGGAGATCAGGTTGGTCAAACGGGACTTGCCTTTCATAAACCCATGCTGACTGGGCCTGATCACCTGGCTGTCCTGTACGTGCCATGTGATGTCACTCAAGATCTATTCTGTAAGCTTCCTTGGTACCAAGGTCAGACCGACAGGCCTGTAGTTCCCCAGATCCTCCTTCTGGCCCTTCTTGTAGATGGGCATCACATATGCTAACTTGCAGTCAACTGTGACCTCCCCAGTTAGCCAGGACTGCTGATAAATGATGGAAAGTTGCTTGGCAAGCACTTCCACCAGCTCCCTCAGTACTCTTGGGCAGACCCTATTGTATTGGGTTTCTGAGGCAAGGTTTTGGTAGCGGGGGGGGTTACAAGGGTGGCTTCTGTGAGAAGCTGCTGGAAGCTTCCCCTTTGTCCGATAGAGCCAATAACAGCCGGACCACAGTCTTTCTGGTGCTGAAGCCCGGGAATGTGAGGAATTCGAGATAAGGACAGTAACTGAGAGGTAACGGGCAAAACAGGGATTGAGCTCAGCCAGAGGGTGAAGACAAGTGGGGAATT
>JANZLQ010000037.1:8525539-8536081 GCA_026212715.1 Elanus axillaris | reverse complement strand
TGTCCAGCGAAGAGGGGGGGGAGTGATAGAACGACTTGGTGGGCACCTGGCGTCCAGCCATGGTCAACCCATCACACCTATCCAGCACCATAGACTTGTTTGTGTCTAAGTGGTGTAGCAGGTCGCTAACCATTTCCCCTCAGATTATGGGCACTTCATTCTGCTCCCCATCCCTGTCTTCCAGCTCGGGGGCTGGGTACCCCAAGAACAACTAGTCTTACTATTAAAGACTGCGGCAAAGAAGGCATTAAGTACCTCAGCCTTTTCCTCATCCTTTGTCACTATGTTTCCCCCTCACATACAATAAAGGATGATGATTCTCCTTAGCCCTCAGTTTGCTAATGTATTTAGAGAGACTTTTTTATTTTCTTTTACAGCAGTAGTGAGATTAAGTTCTAGCTGGGCTGTGGCCCTTCTAATTTTCTCCCTGCATACCCTCACGACATCCTTGTAGTCTTCCTGAGTTGCCTACCCCTTCTTCCAAAGGTCATAAACTGTCCTTTTTTTCCTGATTTCCAGCCAAAGCTCTCTGTTCAGCCAGGTCAGTGGTATTCCCTGCCAGCCTCTCTTTCAGCACATGGGGACCACCTGCTCCTGCACCTTTAAGATTTCCTTCTTGAAGAATGCCCAGCCTTCCTGGACTCCTTTGCCCTTCAGGACTGCCTCCCAAGGGACTCTGTCAACCAGGCTCCTAAACAGGCCAAAATCTGCCCTCCACAAGTCCAAGGTAGAAGTTCTGATATCTTCTGATATCTTCATAACATATTCCTGTTTCACTTCAGATTTGTCTGTCCTCACACCTAAACTGTCCTATTAGTGAACCACACATAATTAAGACTATATTAAAATACATTTGCACACTGATACAATCTTAAATTGCCAATAAAAACATATTTAAATTAATAAACTGGCACATTACACAGGCACTGCAAGAGACAATATTATACCATTTCTAATAAAATACTTTTATGTAATAACACATTAGCATTATCATCAATTGGAAATCACTAATATTTCCTCTGATGTTTGCTGAAGTAGCATTAATTATGCTCACTTTCTTTTGGTATTCATGTACCATCAATGTAATTAATTTGGAGTTTACTGAAGTGTGAAATGTTCTGCCTGATAATAGATTTCCCAGAACCTCATACAGCGGTCGACCTTAAGCATTCCAGTTTTGCTATGGCTAAACATAGACATTGAGTTCAATACTACAGTATCCTCAATGGTAAAGCAGCAGCATAAGAAAGAGCTGCAATCTGGAAGCCTTTTTTTAAAATATTTTGCTGGTAAGGTTAGCATAAATATTTGGGTATCTCAATAGATGAAAAAGTAAGCTGAAATGTGGAAAGGCACCAATGCAAACAGCATGGTTGAGTTCTGACTGCAGGGTGAAAAGAATGAGGATTGCTACAATTTAGTTTTAATTGCTGAGTATCTTTTGGAAATCATTGGAGATCTTGGGACTGGACTTAACATGGAACATTTTGAAGCAAGGATGCTTAGGGCAAAATAAATGAAACTTTGCAAAGTAAAAACATCAAGGACCAATTATTTTATTAAATAACTGCCCCCATTTAGTCTGTCATTGATGGCAATGAGTAAACTCCATAAGCTTATATAGGGCCTGTTTCACACCCCACTGAAGTCAAGAGGAATTCTCTTTTTTCTCTCTTGGGTTTAGGATCAGGCCTTATAATACAGAGCTCTCCATAAATACCAACACAGTGAGAACATAAAATATTGTAAGCATTTAGATATCTAACATTTTTCTCCATATTGTTCTATTTATACCCTCTAAGTTGTGCTCCACTTAATTCCACATTACTAACATTGCCTTGGTTTTCCTTCTCAAGGGGATTACATTTCTACCCTAATGATATCATCAGAAAGTTAATCTATGTTCATCCAAGATGTTTTAATCATTTGCTGCATCTAACAGCTGGCAAAGTCTGACAAACGAAATATTAAAAAAGCCTAGGAATCTTAGTGCATGAGCCACCTAACACTACTACTGTCACAGTTTTTTAAAGTTAAATCAGGAAAGAACCCCAATAGTTCAGATACTACCAAACCACCTCTGACCTTTTAATATGCACTAATCTATTTTAACCCTAAAATCACAAGGATGAATGACCAGCTGTTTGTACTGTTCATACTCAACTTGCTTCCTTCAGAAACTAAAAACTTGTGAAAAGCTTCTCCAAATGGAATGCCTAAAAGCTACAAAATGAAGTTTAAAAAATATCCCTCAGAAACCCAGAATACAAAATTGGACAAAACAAATGGCACATCTGCTTTAGAGAACAGGTATTTTTCTTCCCTGCTCCCCATATACACATATTTATTCTGTGCTAAGTATGCAGAGTGTGGCTTAGTGTAGCAGGACTAGCTTTTACAAGCCCAGACTCCAGATACAGGAATAAAAGCAGCCTAAACAAAAATGTTTGTTCTATAAATGCAGGTAAAATTTTAAACCAGTATGCTTTCAAAATATAACAATAAAGAGTGTTTGTGAGACAGCTATAAATCATAGGACACTTAGAACCTACAGGGAAATTCCTGCAGAGGCAGATCTCTAAACCAAATGCATGCACTGCACTCAGCATATACATCCTTATGTCTTTATAATTTACACTTTTAATTCATCATAATATTATCTTTTTTAAAAACCTTCCTTAAGCAAAAGCTATGCACAGCTGGTGAATGAATGCCAGAAAATCCTTGCCCTCTGAAAACAGCTGACAGAGAAAAACATCTAATGACTCCCGAGGTGCCTGTGTGCCACTGTTAACTCAGAATTAGTCCATTCTATTTCAACAAATCTTCCTTTTAAAAAAGTAATTTTATAATGTCAGTGAGACATTTGCTTGCTATGCTGCAGGAAAAGAAAAAAATACAACTTTCTTCCCTGTATTGTTTATATCACTATCATATAAAACTACATATTAATAAGCATAATAAAAATGCTGATAGTGGCATTTATTATTGATAAAGACAGGTAATATTACTAAGTAAGGAGATATACTTTTAGTAATTTGCAATTGCCATAAGATTTCACTATGATCATAAGCTACCCTCACTAAAAAGCGGCAAAGGAGTTCAGTCTGTTTCAATAGATTTAAAGCAGCTCTCTGCCACAGCATTTCAGGTTTCTGCTTATTTCAAAGGGCCAGAAGTCTTTGTAGGTAATTAATGCTTAGAGACAATTTCGTAACGTTACTACCTTCTGCTAGACTGCATTTCACAAAAGCCAGCTTAGACTAAGGTTTGCAAGCAGGTTATAAGCCACCTATTTACATTTTCCTACCTGAACATTTTTACCAACAGATAGCAATCCAAAGCAAGAGAGGCTACAGAGCTCCTTGAAGTCTCCCATAACACACTGAAGGATATGCTCTGAGAAGCTCCAGCTGACAGTCTATGCAAAGCTATGCAGAGTTTGTGACAAATAATCAGAAAAACATATAAGAATTCTTTGAAATTTTGGACAGATTATTATTCCAATTAATTGTCTTGGCTCTACGGGTTTCCTTTTATAGATGCACTTTCATATTATTGCTTTGGACAAAGCAGACATGGTTTGATAATTACAATTTTATCTTCCCACAACATCTTGTTGATTTAACCTTTGTTTAATGACACAGTTCCAGTAGAGGCATGCACACTTATGCTGACTGCTGATTTGGATTTCATGCTGACTAACCAGCAGCTTATTACACACAGGAGAAAATCCACATCACTGCATGAAAGAAGTTGGTAGAAACTGCTTGCTTCCTTGAGGCTTGACATAAAACAAAATTCTGTCTTGTAATAAACACATCAAGTTCTTACAGCAAGCATGGCGTAAGCAACCTTCACAACTGAAAAATTTGCTGGCACTATGACTGCAAGCACAGTGAGATCTGACTGTCCTCTTTCAAAACAAGAGCAAAATTAATCTGTTGTAAAATGGGCATAAAATACTATTTATATGAGAACTAAGCTGCAGTAAAAGGTTAAACACTTGGCACAGCAGATATGACACCATCATATCCGAGTAAGAGTATCTTCCTGGTCTTGTTTTATACATCCAGGTATACTGGACAGTGACAGAGGCAAGAGAGATTGACTGGATGACCAATACTTCCACAAAAGAAAGAAAAAAAAAGAATATTAAAAACTATAATTTACTATTCAAACATGCCCAGATGCTAAAATGCAAAGCCAACAGCATTTTTCTGTATAGTCACCACTGAAGTCAGCAAACTATAGTTTATAAACAACAGATATGTGTTTTTCCATAAACATTAATTATTGCAACTAGCCTTCTCTCCATCAAAAGGGGTGAGATCAAAGGCATAGCAGCACACTGCGTATGTGAACACATACTAGATTGTGGGTCCATGCACAGAAACCTACTTATAGTTGCATTTTTTAGTTCTCTTGATTGCTTGTAAGAGCTGAGGTTGTGCAACTGATTAGCCAAATATTGGAACTAGTGTTAAGTTCTGTAGCATCTTATATTCCTTCTAGTCTGGTTAATACAATTTTGGCAGACTTGCCACAGATTTTAAAATGCGCCTATATTTTTTAAAATGTATTTTTATACTAATGAGTGCAAAGCAAATAATGTTGTTAAGAAATACTTGTTCTTTGAGGATTCTTGCTTCATATGCATGGAGCAAGCCCTGTTGACAAAACCTGCTGAATGTAGGAGATATGCAGATTTTACTCCCCGCCCCCATATGAAAATTAACTAGAAGCAGGTGCAGTAAATCCAGTTGTCAGATATTGCTCAGAGCTACAAAAGACTAAAACCTATTAAAAGGTTTTACGCAGAAAAGTGATCAAGTTGTACAATATTTCATTATGCCCTGAAATTTGTTAAATACCATCTTCTAGATTCCACTGTTTCAGTTTATCCTTATAGGAACCCTCTACCTTTTTAAGGATGGCATACAAAACTACAAGAGAAACATCTTTTTCTGAACTAATCAAGAGTGGCAAGAATTATTTTTATTTTTTTTAATACAAGGTTTACTATAAAACACACATTTTTCTTTTTCTTAAACTGCCTGCTGGAATGATCTTGTTCTTCTCATCAGTCGAGCAGCTAGTAAAGATGATAGGTTCAGATCATACAGTTTTGCTGGGACTACAGTAGTATGTATAACATTTAGGCAGATCTGCCCATTCTATTAATTAGTCTGCAGTTAAGGCAGCTGTTTATGTTTGTGAATATACAGGGGTTATAAAATCCAACCTCAGCAGAAAGATTCGTAAAAAAAAAACCCTTTAAGTTAGCTTACCTACAAACAACTCATGATGCAAACCCATTGCTCCATTTCTAAATGGCAATACAATTTCAGCTTGGATGTTTCAGCTCTTCACTGTACCTGCAATTTCAAAGCTATTTCTACCTTTTCTTTCCAAGTTATATAACCTTTCATAGCTGTTTACAGTGCAATAGTAGTTTCAGAATGGACCAGCTTTTAATGCAAGCATTAAAATTTCTTTTAATACAAATATAAACCTGTGAATCTAAGCAAAGGCAGAGAATTACTGTTTTGCACTAAAGAGCAGCATACTTTTCTCCTCCAAACATTCTCAAATGTCTCAGCATTTTGATATCCATTAAAAAAAACCAGTAGCAAACCCATTGAAGCTAAAATTGAAAATTACTAAAAGTTTACAGTGCAAGACTTTCATCATCTTCACTCATTTTCTTACTACAGTTAGTACAAAATTTTAGAATTCAGGATAGCAGTAATTTCTACTCAACCAGTCATAGCCTCTTATTCCATATTAACATTAATGGATTTTTTATGAAACTTGTAAAAATTGTTTGGAACAAAACAGGTTAATCTCCAAAGCTAGCCACAAGGATGGGAGAAATCTCTATCCATCAAGACCTTGTGCTTTACCAAGGTGTTCCCAGTTTCCTCCTTTTGGGTAAAGGTGGGACACTTAAGGGAACTGTAGTTCCCTGGAGGTCAAATTTCACTGATATCTGCAGTCCCACTTGCTTTGAGTTACAACGGTAAAACTAGCATCCTCAGTAGAAACAGCCTGTAACATTTAACAGCTCTGCTTTTTATCCCTACAGCCACATGAAGTCTTTACAATTTTTAGTTTGAGAGAAGCAAAAATTTTAATTTAGAATATATATATTGTGAATACTCATGTTAATGTCTTATGCTTTCCCATATATGACATTACAAAAACCAAATAATCTTTTTTTTTTTTAAATAATTTTCAATGCTCATTTCAGGGCATCATAATCTAGCTGAAGAAATTCACGGGTTAGTTTGAGGCTGACATATCGTGTGTTAAAACCGCCATAAATGCGAAGAAATTAAAAAACAATTAATAAAGAACATTCAATTTGTCTTGCTAGTATGTACCCGCCACACAAAATATTCCTTGCTGTGTACATGTTGAATCAGCAATGTTTGAAAGGAAAGAAAGTATTAGTTCTGTAAGTAAGACTCTCTATGCAACACTATTTGCAGACACGAGACGGAAGATTTCATGCCGTCAGAAAACTACAAGTCTTGTTCATCTAAATGCCTAATTAGTCACACAAGCATACTATTTAAGGCATTTTAGTCAGTAAACTACTAAACTAATAGTAATTAAAATAACGTGCTTAAGGTAAACACTAACAGGAATAGTGAGCAAGTGTCATTTATGTACCTGGTGCTATACCCTGGAAGTGCAAGTCTTACTTATCTTCTATACAATAATTGGCCATGTAGAAGAGAAAACTAGTAACTGCTCACAATGACACATAAGACATGGCGCTACAATGCATTTAATTGTGATTTCATATGGATGTTTGCAGATCAGACAGGGAAGAGACAGAATTAGACTAATTCAGGGCTAAATTTAGCCTTCATCTGACACAGACAAATATACTTTTTTCCAACATCAATAGTATAGGCCATGGCCAGCCCAGGCACCTGTAAGGATTGCACTGCAAACTGCAGCACACCATGCACGACAGCAAAGCTTTTCCTGCAAATTATTTTTTCTCCTTCCATAAATGGAGCACTACGTTAAATAAGCTGTTTCATTAAAGTTACGATAATAAGTCTCTCCAGTTCCAGTTTTTACCATTTGTGTTATTCTGAAGCACACATAAATGCAGATTAACTCAGCTAGTTCAAAGAATCTCAGGTCTTCTCAAGACACAGTTTTGTTTATTGTCATCCTCTTACCTTTGGACTCTTCTCAACCGCGTTGCCAAGATGCATTCTCATGTTATTTCAACCACTAATAATTTCTCATTTACCTGTCTGACAAGTAATAAATTCACCTGTAAGCTTTAGGAGAGTAAACCATAGAAGCTAAACTCATGAATATCTAATCCACTTTAAACTTTGCTTCATCTTAGTGAGACAGCTGGTGTGCTGTGACCACTGCTTATTACACTAATCACAATTATTTCACTCTTTCCTAGAGCGCCTGTGCTGCTGCAGTGTCCAGCTGTTCTCTCTCAGTCTGCAGACTTCTGGGGCTAGAATTGTCTTTTCATTGCCCATATGTAACTATACAGAACTGAATTCTGAGATGCTTTAAAACAAACATGTTAAAATAATTCAATAAAACAGAGAATGAAAATCATGAACTTTTCAAACTGTGTATCTCAGATGTATTGTCAGTATTGTTATTCATATTACAGAATTTATACAAACAATAGACTTCTCAGTTCAGTGGCTAAATAAATTACTGCAGCTTGGGTCATGATGAGTTATCCCCTTGTTCTTTCATTTTGAAAAGGAAATACAGATGTCAATTCTGAAACAGAAGTGGAGTTTGGCGACACAGTTTAAAGGCTGAATTTTGACTTTTCCAAAACATTCTGAAAATGCAAGAATTAAATGCTTTGCATTTTTAGGACACCATCCCACTACTCAATTAATAATCTCCTGGGTACAAAGAGGAAACAAAACCCAGCTCTGTGTAAGAGGAAAAGACAGCAACCCCTACGGTTAGTTTGCCTAAGTAGAAAAACCCTCGTGATCTTTCCTGGTAGAACTGATACTGTTTGCTGCAAAAGCTGTTGATATTCTCCAAGGACGAGAAGACAGGCTACAGCGTCATGCCAGTTTTTGCTGAGATACATGTTAGTAGTAATAGGGAAAGAGCTTCTCCTTTCTCTTGCTTGGATTTGTCAGAAGCCTTTTACTTTGTCACTGTGTCAAAGTTAACACTGGAAGATGAAACCTGTAGATTTCTTCGGTAGCAGCTACTAAGATCACTACCAACAGCACTACCACAAAGGGGTTGGAAACACCTGGGAGGGACCGGGGCAGCTGCAAGGACAGAGGAAGACCCAAGGCCAGAGTCACCCAGTAGAAGCAGCACGCAATCACAGTAGCTTAATGCCCCAGGTGGCATCCCCATCCATCTGTTTTTCTCGACTAATCATCTTCTCAAGCCACGGGCCACTACCATTAGTCCTAAAGATTAAATACCCCCAACTGAAGCAGCCATTTAGATCCCACCCATCACAAAGGATGTTTACAAATGGAAACACAAGAATCTGTTTGAGGCTTTATCTTTTAAAACGAGCAATCAAAAACCCTCAGGGAAATAACAAATGAACAAGCTACACTAAAAAAAACAATTTAGCTGACAAACTCAAGCACTTGTAAACTAAGAAAAGCTCACTTTACAGTTGCAAAAGCAAAAGCATTTGAGCTTGCATATACAAACACTTTATGATGTAAGCTTAACTCTGCTTGTCTAACTGTTTCTTCATGAGATCACAGTGACTTCCAGTGCACAGGGTGGTCTCACAGTCTCACAAACTAATGTTTTCAAATGTGCAATTTTGCAATTGTAATGATGCTTTTTATGCAAAATTATTATATTTAATTGCTATTTTATTTCTATTCAGTTCTAATGTTTAACATCAAGCAAACATTTCCATGGATGCAGCAACATTTTATAACTCCAGATGTAGATCTGAATCATTCACAGAACCTCAGAAAACCAGACACTAATTCCCACTGCTGAAAATTATGGTGAATAAAAGCAAAAGCTGCGTCCTATGTACTGCTATAAACCTCTCAAGAAAATACACTCCCAAGAAGACTTGCTTTTGCATCTTTGCTTTGAAAAAGAAATCCTTAGTGTTCTCATTCTACCCACTAAAATCATCTTCCACAATTTAATGTGACATTCACAAAAAGAACTTTCTACAACCTGTATGAAGGTAAAAGGGTTGAATCTCCAATTTTGAAAGGCAACATGCACAACCAATCTGAGAGTGTAAGGTGACCAAAAAGTGCCTTTGTGCTCTTCAAATCTAAATGCTCGACATGTAAACTGATGGTGACCTAGTTGCTGGATGCCGTCTCTCAGTTCTGTGAAATAGCTCCATACTGGTTGAACTGCAGAAAATGCAACTTTAAAATTTTATAGTTGTACAGTACAACAGGAAATGTCAGCAAAGTTACTTTGGCAAGTACTGATGCTCTCAAGGTACTTTTGCAAAAGCCTAGGGGTTTACAGATCTCCATCCCACTGACAAACTGACAATCAGCTACAGCTATTTTCTATTTAAACTAAAGCAAAAATCTCTGTGTTAATTAGATGCATTTGGGAACCTAAGGTCAAACCCTATGATGGTTAACACAGTGAAAAGATATGAAACATCACAAAGCACTTGAGGGGAGTTCCTCACAACATTAATTTTTAGCCTGGCAGAATAATACTCATTATAAGATCCCACAGATGAAAACTAATGTACTGTGAATTTTATACCACTTCATTATAATTCAAATGACTTTTTCTTCCTTCTTCCATTTTCATTGTTTGATATACTAAAATACCTCTGTTCCTTTTATAAAGCATAGGAATAATGTCAATGTTCATCAACTAACATATTAAGTAAGTAATATTCAACAACTACATATGGCTGAATATTATTGAACTATGTTATGCTACAAAATTGTTATTTCATATCAAAATACGATATATAGCAAAGCAAGGAAAAACTAAAGAGGCAGGTCTTCTTATAAGGGGAAGAAAAATCAAACCTTTTATAGTATAGTCATGCACTGTTTTAAAAACTGATTTTTATGAAAAGCATTTCAAAGACACTGCCCAACTTTTAACATTTATTTTCAATCCTCAGGTTTTGCCTATGAAATAAGCACATTCAGTACATTAAGTCACACCCCAGCTTTTTGTAAGCTACTGGTAAAAATTAGCCCACTATATTTTCCACAAATTCACAGACCATTGTACAGGACCAAGCACTCCTGGATACCCAATGGTTACTCAGAACCTTCCTTATTTTCATGGTAAAAAGTAATTTTTGCTGCTATTCAGAAACCCAAGAGACATTTTAAGTATTGGTGTCTTTTCTCTCTTGAAAGCGTAGTCTTCAATGTAGGCTGCAGTGTATCACAAAAATATTAACCTAATTACTATAACCATAATATTAGGTTGACAAATTGTTTTTCTGTGCTAATTCACACAATCTCAACAGTTCACTCCCAGTCTCTTGACATTTTATGTGAAGAATATAAAAGGTGTTGAGTTTCT
>JANZLQ010000037.1:8499930-8525439 GCA_026212715.1 Elanus axillaris | reverse complement strand
ATATAAAAGGTGTTGAGTTTCTTCCAGTGCTACTGTAAACAAACGTGTTTTGTTCTGGGCAAAACAATTTCTGTACCACACCACAGAATGGCTATTTTCTTCAATCTCTCAACTCAAAAACCTTCATATTCTATTGCTCCCCACTTTACCATGCTTACTGGAAGCTCTGGGATTTTCTGTACAAAAGTAATATCTGTCATACCTCTTCAACTGTAAACAGTAAGTTTTTACCTTGCTTTTCAGGAAGTGTTTTCGAGCCATAAATATAAAACAAACTTATAAAGAAAACAAAATATAGTTTATCCCACAATGTGTTTGCTTTCACACAGATTTTTTTTTTTTTTAAGTAGGTCAAAACCTTTTAAATGAGTACTGACAATTCCATTTTCTTCCATCCTTAGAATCCCTATGTTCTTGCCCATTGAAGTCCAGCCTACCTGTGAAAATCTGTCTGGGCAAGACAGGATCTGGCCTGACTCTTAGTCAGTAGTACAAGATGCAGTACTTTAATTTTCAATGCTTCTTCAAAGAGCCTGCAGAGAGCAAGAGATTTGCAGTTCAGCACTCCCCTTGTGTGCTCCGTGGTTGCCTTTAAATTCCACCCCCTCCGACCACACTCTCCACCCAGCGATGCGTATCAGCATCATCTCCTTCTCAAGGGCCAGTGCTTACTGCTGTGACATCCAGTGTGGCTTTGAGTAGGCTGGCTCACAGGCTGTGAGCAATGTTCTTTTACAAAAAGGACAACTGAGTCTGGTGTAACCTACTAACAGCTTTAAGGGAGACTAGGGAGCTGCAGGGAGATTGCTCCTTTTTAGAAAGCCATGGGGTAAGCTGCTCAAGAGGCAGTGAGTGGTTGAGTGGAGGTGTGAGATGCTCTCCACGAAGAGCTGGTGGTCTCCAGCTTAACCAGAGATACTGCTGAGAGGAAGCCACACCTCTTTAGTTTACAAATGTGTTAGTGAAATTCATAAGGGGAAGATTAAGCCATCAGAATACATGTCAGAGTCCCATGATAACAATCTAAATAAAAGTATTAAGAACATCTTGATTTGAGAGCACATCTGACTGACTTAGGAATGTCGGTGTTATTGGGAGTTGGGGGGGGGGGGTCAAAGATTCTTTAGAGGCAGTTGATGCTCTTGTTCTGGCTCACCTTTTTGTTTGGGGGAGGAGCGGTGTTTACCTCACATCACTGGATCAAAATAAGGGGCAGGACATGTAATGCAGAAGACACTCTGCCAAGGAGCCACTGGGAGTGGAGCAGCAAGGGCAGCTAAAGAGTAGGTGGCTGGGGCAGGAATCATCTAGGCCAAGGAGTTGGAGAAGCCAGGGCAGAGGAAAGCACAGGGAGGACAGAAGAGAGCAAGGGATGAGGCAGTGCCAATGCCAGCTGAAACCCTCAGCAGCTGCCTGCCCTGCCCTGCCCCTCGCACAGACAGCACAGACCACCTCCGCCCAGGTGCACCCCTATGCCTCCTCCCCACAGCTAACTAGAAATGCACTAGCCCTTAAAAAAAGGGCATGGTCTGTGCCCTTTACTTAACAGTTCTCTGGCTGTGCGGGACAGAGAAACAACACACGGAGAAAGAGTTTAAGATTCAATGCCTTGGCACCAAAATGGGCAGAGGAACAAGTTATTTCAGCCTGACAGCTCTCGGGCCGGGAGGGCAGACTGCTTTAATGCTTACATTGCTACAGCTTACAGTCTGAAACAAGCAGCGAATAGGCTCTTCTGAAAGTATCATCTACTTAATAAAACTCCTTTTCTCAGGACTTCATTTCCCTGCAAATTCTTTAAAATGGCTTTGTTCCCATGGAAATGTCTGCTAGTGACACACAACCCTTTAAAATATGCTGACCATGTCATGAACTTCATTTGCATATTAATAGATATCTCTCTCTCTCTCGGGATTAATTGCCTTCCCAATAGAATCACACAATCCCATTTATGTAGGTTTATTCTGGCTCTGGGATGGGGGTGGGGATGGGCATTTCATTGACTGCAATTCTATTGTTTCAGAATTTGAGATTTCTCGCACTTTATGTTCTTAAACACTTTTCAGTAATCATGGGCAGTATGAAATAGATAGACCTTTTAAACGAAGTTTATCCAATTCAACACTAGTTTATATTCTGCAGTTATTCAATTTATGATTTTTAAAAGAAGATGGCAAATTCAGTCATTCGATTATAGAATTCTACAGTGGATAAATTGAACATTAAAAAGTAACTGATACACATTACTATAAATGTAAAAACTAGAAATTTCAGTAGAGTGATAATCTAGAACTCCTTTCTTTGCCAAGAGAGAAGTCTATTGAGACACTATGATGCCAGGTTATTCTCTCACACAGAGTATTCTCGATTAACACATGCTTAATGAGGCCACACGTTTGTAATCTCTCCTATAGTCAGTTAGGAGGACATTTTAAAGCACCTTCACAATATACTGTGACTGAAATTATCTAAATATGCAATAAAATTCACTTGTACCAGAATCTTGGCAACCATGGAACTCACAGCTTAAACTAAGACAATATTTAGCATACACAGCGTTCATGTGAGAAGAGGTCATTAGTGACTACGACAGAGCCTACAGTGAATTTCTAAGTTACTGCAGTGATCTGCAATACAAGAATCCGCTTGGCAAATTTCAGATTCCAAAAAAACCTCTCCCAGCAATAACCTATTTACTTTCCCCCTAAAAGGGATAAATAAGGTGAAGGGGATAGACTAGAGCCCTATGTCAGATTAGGCACTAAAGCCTTTTTTATCTGAATTATTGCAATAACCTTGCATTTATTAAAAATTTATTTGGAAAATATGTATTCATCTCAGTTTACAATCTCTTTTTCCAAAGTATATTCCCCACTCACTCCTCTGGTTCATCCTTTCTGTAAATAGATCCAATATCAGTTGAAACACTTTTCCAAATGCACAGAAAGAATTTCTAGAATATTGTGCTTGGCACAGCTGGGAATACACTGTCTTTAATGACATTCATCTCAGTGCTTTTTGGGCCCAAGGATATGCAGATAGTAATAGCAGAAAGTAGTTTTAAAAAATCACCACCACAGTAATTACCATATCCTTTTCTTGCACTACTGCTGTTCCAAAGCCTCTGCCTCTGTTAGTTAGGGCACTTCAGAGGAAGCAGATAGTCTTAACAAAATCCTCCAGTTTTGCTGTTCTTAAGTTATCAATGAGCAACTTTGATAGACTTCACAATAAAAACCTTAGATTTTAATTAGCTAAAGATGAAAGCTTGGTTGCAGCGCACTTTGTATTTATCTCAGATAGAACAGGGTAAAAATATTTAACGGGATAAGGAGAAATAAGCATACAGAGAGAACATTATTCAGGATTCTAAACATAACTCCAGCATCCCCCGCACAAAGCTCTACAGCACTTACCATTTAGCCCAAGGGTGTCCTATAAGGATGAAGGGCCAAAGACATCCTCCCAACATTTCAGGAAAAGAATGCTTGTTTTTCCCACATCAGAAAATCAGATGAAGTCAGGTATCTTAGATACAATCCTCTTTGTGAGCAAAGGTAGTGCAAAATCCTTTCTTTGAACTCAGAGTCAACCAACAGAAATCATTATCCTTGCTGACCACTTCTTGATACCTTCTCCAAGGACCAGACGGAATCTATATTCTAAGCTTTCTTTCAGAACATGCCATCTGTCTTATCCTCTAACCTGCCGACATTACAAACATTCTTCTCAAAAACACCAGCCAGTGAATCTCTCAACCCACAATTTCAGTCTGGAGTCCAGGGACCATGTGGTTCAGCGTCATGCCTTCAACTGCTCCTTACTATTAGCCTAAATCATCTCAGTGAGACCTATCACAGTGGACAGGCTTACAAACTGAATCATGCTCACTATAACTACAGCAACTTGAAACAGGCGAGATGTTGCTAGCACCATTTGATAGGATATAAACATTCAGACTGGAAAACTAGACATTTTCAAGGCATTTGCACCACACCAGGCCTGGCTCATACATTAACTGGGATCTGTGAGTTCCTTAGAAGGATACAAGGCTCATTTTCTCACCAAGCATCTGCAGAGTACTGATCCAAGAATCCAGAAGGATTTTTTCCCTCCTCCCTATTCAGAGAAGCAGAGCATTTGACAGACTATTTTCCCTGCTCATTGGATTCTGTATCAATTGGCATTGCTTCCATGCTTTGTAGGATGTCTCAGGGTTATTATATGGAAGGAACCTACAAGTGATTTTATAGTTTTAAAGTAATTTTCAAAATCTGCCTGAAAAAAGAAAGAGCAGGATTCATGTGGTCAAAAGGTATGAAATTTCACACAATACTAATTTTATGACCTCTAGACTTTCCATGGATGAATTATCTGATTTCTCTTCATAACTGTAATAGGAAGCTTTTCAATATGATTCTGGTCAAATTTTTCTAATTTCTTTTAAGAAAATTTTTAAAGGCTTTTTTTCTACCCCAGGCAAACTTTGTAAAAAGGAATGCACTGAGGACAAGTTATATAACTGGGTGGATAAGGTACTTTTACATCATCTTGAGAGCACATTTTTGCTAATAAATCTATATTGCTATTTAAAGTTTATGTACTGTGATCAAACCTGATCATCAGGACAGGTGCATCTATGCCTTATTTCTAAATTGCTCCAGTTGCATCTGATTTCACTGATTGGAGGAGCCTGGATGCAGTCCAGTCAGCCTGGTTGAAAGAGGACTGTATGCTCGCACCTGATTATGAAGATTAAAATCAAGCTAATCATTAAAGAAATTATTTGGCAAAAGCAGCATACCCTACTGCAAGGCACCACTTCATTATGTGTGAGACTCAATGTAAAATGCTCTGAACAGGACCCAGTTTTGACATTTTAGCCCTGGAAGTGAATTTTAATATGCTGATGAGTCTCAAAAATGTTATCTTAAAAAACTCTCTAACGAAATAAGACATAAATATACAGAAAATTAGTTAACTATAAACAATTACAAAAGACCACTTATTTACAAAGAGAGTGATCCATACTAGAAACATTGTGTTGGGATATTTCCCTTCGTAGGAATGTACATAAATGGTATCAAGAGACTGCAAGCCAAATTCATACAACCCTTTTTGGCTTTACTACAACTGTAGCTTTAGTGAAGATTCAGAAAGGCTTGAAGCTTCTGATCAAAAAAGGATTGTAAATCCTATTAAAATGGATTAAGGGAAACACTGCACATTGCTAAAAATACCAAGCATAATTTAAAAATTCTTCAGATGTTACCATTCCATTACACTGATAATATTGTAGAAAAAAAAAAAAAGTTTAAAAAAAATTAGAGTTGTGTTTCAATTTGAACATATATTTTACACGGACTTTATAGCATTTCTCATCCATCCTACTGTCTTACAAGCCCCCATGCAGTTAATGTTTTATCACCAGCAGCTTCTTTCTGCAGGTTTCAAACTGTTCCGCAATCACACATCAAAGAGTTGTCTAATGTTAAAGATACAGAAGTACCTACTGGCACAGGCATGGGGACTGGGTTCTGTCTGGCATGATACTGTAACTTCAGGTAGAGCAAATTTCACATGGGGGCCACTGATCAGCTGCTAAAAACGGAGCACCCCGGGGAAAGCTAGGAAGGCTGAGATGCATCTTTCTAACAAGATCCAGTTTATAAACTGGTTTTTCTTTTTCTACTTTTTGCATTTCTGTATTTACATAGGAAATACAATGCACATTTAATAAAGACAAAAGGCAATTCTCCAATAGGTTCATTTTGTTGAAATCAATTCAAGGCATAATAGGAAAGATCTTGCCTCTTGCATTTTATGTTGCTATTACTCGTGATAGCACCTGCCTGTTTTCCAAATATATTCTCATCTAAATTGAACTACAGAGCATTGGATGTGTCTTTTCAGAGTGAGCCCTATGCCTATGAGTTTGATTATTAGAACTTAGATTTGGGGGCTTAGGTTATTTCAGGACTTGTTTTGTATTGTAATTTGTTAGAATTCACAGAATATGATGCTTTTACAAGAGCTGACAACGCTTGTCACTAGTTTTCTGGGACCAAACACAGAGCTTTATGGTGACTGCAGCCTTACAGCTACCTCCGTCAGCTCTTAATCAGTTTAGTCACTAACCCTTTAAATGTTTCTGCTGGGGCCAATGGGACTATTTGCATTCAGAAAATTGTGCATTTCCATGACTATATATGGAACAGAATTTAATACACAACAGACCCAATTTTCCTCTCATCTAAGGCAGGAATGATTCAGAATACATCTAAAGATTTGCTTATGCTAGAACTCTAAACACACTAAATATAGTTAATCAAGATATATGCAATTATTTCATTAACATACACTTTATATTCTGATATAGCCAAAAACAATTAAGACCTTAAAAATAGCCAAAGGCAAGCTTTGTCATGCTACAAAATACACTAAAAGCAGCTAAAACATGACAGTCATGAAAGACTGCCTTAGTACAGTTAAAGCTAGGCTACCCTCAGTTCTGCAGGGTTCTCAGGTTTCTGCAAGATAACAACCTTAAACAGATGGTGCCTCCATACTATCATCCACACACAACATTCCTTGAGATTGGCACTGCAAACAAAGCTATGAAGAGAGGACTGAAGTGATTTTTGCTTCCAGCTGTCCACTCAGTTCCACTAAAGGGATGCTGGATGAGATGTTTAAATACTCTTCAATACCAAAATTTACAGCTCAGGATTTTAATATAGGCTGTAAATTATCAAGTTGCACAGAGGATATTAGGTGTTGCTTCACTTCCTCTCTACCATCTTGCAGGAGCTACAATTTCTAAGAAGAGCTAAGGGCAGGGAGGCAATAAACGTTTACCAGTCTCAGTTTAATCTAGCATGCATGCAAGCGACTCTCGTGGTCATTAGGAATAGTCTTTCACCTGTCAATTTAATGGTAATATTCCAATGACTATGACTGCAATTATTTAACTCCCTTAGAATTTCTCTATTATGTATACATCTACTCCAACAAAGAATTAAAAATAATTTTGAAAAAGCAGATTATAGTCTGCATTGTGTGGGAAAAAGCATAAGTCTGTTATGTTTTCTACTTACTCAGTTATTTGTCTGTATACTTTCAAAACTTCACTACACTCAGAACGGCATGTAACAGGAAAAATAGACCCAAATCTTAAAAACCTGCATTTAAAAAATGTAAAATATTGGAATTATGTATAATTGCCAAAAGCAATCACAAAATACTGTTGGTCACTTTCTGCTAATGTTTCAAATTAAAATCCACCAACTAATTGGAAAGATGTAAGTTAGAAAAGGATTGAAAATTATGTAAAGATTTTAAGTTTCCTATTTTTGTAACAGTACTGGAATCGTTGCTGAACATGTTTCATGACTTTATATAACACGCAGAAGACAGACGTGTTCCTCTTTATAACAAAACTACTGAAATCAAAGAACTTCATCACCCAACATGGAAAGAGCAACTTTATGTGCAGTATCAGCATTCAAACAACATGAGGAATAGATACTTGCCTTTATAAAAAGCTACTCGGTATCTGAGCTTTGGTCACCTGCATAGAAACAGTGAAGATGACTTTGGCAGAGAGAGTGAGGTTATGCTACTTGATGCTAGTTACAAACTTTTGTTTGACTAACACTACATTAATATCAGACAGACCCAGAAAATTCAGTACTTGTCAGAGTTTAACAGTGTCAACTATCCAGTAGCACTTGTTTAAAAGGTTGAGGCATTAAGGACTCAAAGCCATAACCAAAAAACTTCAGAACATTTTTTTTCCCTGCAACAGTTAGCAGAAGCAAGTGTCCAGCCAACATTCCGAAGTAGAAGGAGGTGTCTAACTCATCTCGTGCTTACTCCTCCTTTTCAACTAAATACAGCAAAGGCAGAAGCAGGCCCTTTATTTCCCAAGGAGGGATCCCATCCACCAAAGAAAGGGTTTAGCTCTCGGACTTCAAGTGAAGAGGGAGCTCATTCCTTTCTTTGGAAATGATGAATGGAGCACCAGGGAAACAAAGAGCCACTGCTGCCTGGGCTTCCTCGCCATGCCATGCTGCCTTTACAGCGGCCAGTGGCAACCCACACCCTGAGACAGCAGAAAGGTACTTGGGATTTTGGTGACACTGTGAGATATCTGTCTGAGCCAGTCTCCTACCAAGGGTGGAAATCACATTAGGAAGAAATTAAGTACATAGCAAAACAACGTAGCCTTTTTCATAATACTAGCTTTATATTGCTCTATAAGCAAAACACCCATAGAAAAGGTTTTTTTGAAAGTTCAATGCCTAGGCCCATTCATCTCCTAATCATTTCTGTTCCGTTACAACAGGATGCTTCTAAAGCCATTTTTTTTCCTGGGATTTGGGGAACACTGAGAACTTATTTCCTACAGTCACCAAGACATAAGGAATAAGGGAATTGGTTAAATTGCAGCTATATTCAGGATGTGGGTAAGACCTGCTCCTCGGCTGCAGGAGCACGTCACAGCCATCTCCTTAATTCAGCTAAGATTCCTTGAGCAATGCGAGTAAACAAAAGCATCCGTGATTATGGCCATGGGAACAGAAAAGGAAAAAGGCTGTTATCGTCTCCAGACAGACTCTTATCAACACTTCCATTAAAGCACAGTAAACTGCTACCAATGATAAAATTACCAGTAAGGAATTTTAAATGCATTATTGATGTACTCTTGGGGGAGGGGGGGAATAGAGACGAGTTAACCCTTTGTGGTAAGCATAAGTGTTAATAACAAATGAATAGTGTACCACTAAGCTATGATGATTTTTTTTTCATTTAAAATACTTGTATTTTCATTGCTAGACATGAATATGCAAATACATATCATGCTGGGTGCCTTCAACACCTTTTTAAAGTACATGCAAGTTGAAAGTAATCAGCATCTCATAAGTGATCTTCATTATCTCAATATATGCAGTTCCCAGGTTTTGGTGTTTAGGAGTTGTTGTTTACTAGTGTGTGGTGACTTTTGTTTTGTTTTACTTTTTTTGTTTACTAGTGTGTGGTGGCTTTTGTTTTGTTTTACATTTTTTGTTTACTAGTGTGTGGTGGCTTTTATTTTGTTTTACTTTTTGTTTACTATGTGTGGTGGGTTTTGTTTGGTTTGGGTTTTTTAACAGAAAAGCAAGAGACTGAACATATCACACCTCTTGCAGACTTTTCAGTTATTTTCAGCCACAAAAACCTCATTTGTCCTGTTTCAAACAAACAACACATGCAGTCACTTTTTGTCTTTGCAGCTGGGCTTGTGTTAAAGCACAAATTAACCATGCACAAGAAATCACCATTTGTCTGAACCTGTAAATATTGATAGCTGTTTAGTTTACAAACCTTACTGTAATTATTACTTGGTGCTGTTTTGAATCACCATGCCCCCTGGGTCCATTACTTCACCATTTATTTTTAAAATAATTTTCTAGATAAGCTACCTTCTAAACATTTTAGTTTTCCCTCTAGATAAATTATTACACTAATTGTTTATCAGAAAACTACAGGCTGCCACTGGATTAGGAGAAAACAGAGGGGCCATATTTAATTCTACTTGATAGAACTCAAAGGGGAAAAATTTTGAAAAAAGTCCAGACTAGAAGTTACATATACCTTTTCTTCACATGATCAAAATTTAAACAGAATAAATAGGGACACTTCCTAAAATAATTTTCTTGACAAAATACAAATCCGAATAAACAAAGGGTGAAACTAATTCCCTTAAAATAGAGTATGGATGCAAAACTGACTTACGCTCAGAATAATTTACAACATATTTTTTCCTGCAGCTAACTGCAGAGTGAAGATCTATAAATAGTTTTAATTCATAGCTTTATGAAACTATTAATGAAGTTATAACCACGGTGACTTTTACTGATCAAGATGCAAAAACCCATCTTCCTGGATTGTTATGATTTCCAAAAGAGAAAGAAAGGCCACAAATGGAGAAAATTTAACACCCTCACCCCCCTTTTTGATTTTTCCTGTAAATTAAGCACACCTGACATAAAATTCAGAGAAATTTGGGGCAGTGGCATTCTACAGCATTTTTTATACTATAGCAACATTTTAATACACCTACCTCAACGGTCACACTGAAAATTTATGAAGCTAACACCTACTTCACTACTCCCCCACACCCCAAATTACACATACTTTGAAAAAAGAACTTAATAAATTGCATGAATAGAATGATGGACTAGTTAAGAAAAAGATAACTAGTGTCCTCTAAAGGACTGCTCCACTTCTTTCCTCTGTAATCAGGCTCCAAAAATAGGCTTAAATGCAGTGCTGTAAAAGCTAATGACTGGCACAAAATCTTTATACTTTGATACCTAAACAAGTAGTATAAGCAATGATAAATAGGCCATCACACCATTTGAAACTGTAATACAGCATACTATCCATTACAGTGTATTCATTTTCATACTAACACTTATTACCATCTAGCTAGCACCAACTTTTAACCCTAGCGGGCTGAATTTGCTTTTCAGGATCAATATCAAATGCTTTTAATAGCCTAAAAGGTATTTTGGTCTCTATTGTATATTAGTTCAGGTTTTGTAACTATTCTTTTTAATCACATCCAAAATTCAAGCCAACCAAGTTTCTGAATTTATGAAAACATCACATGGAATGAAAAAATTTGAATAGGTCAAATGATGTGAATATGCATGTACAAATCATTATCTGTTCTTCTCCTGTTCGTTTAGTAAATGGGTGGAGGAGAAACATAAATCATTGCTCAGGATGTATTCAAATCCTCTTGACTTACACTTAAGAGAACACCACTGTCTGAACAAGCGTGCATACTGGAATTAGATGATTACACACCAAACCATATATGGCTGCTTCATTTAACTTGCCAGTTTAAAGGGTAAAAACCCCAGACTTAGGACCTATGTAGAAATTTATCTTAAAATTGAATTAATTTAAATTAAAGCTGTTCTTTTCCATTTTTCCTCACAGATTTAAGTGCTAAGCATTTAGCACGCTACCCCTTTAATTGAATAAAATGCACATATTAACATTACATACAAAAGCTTTCCTGAAATAAATATATAGCTTAGATCTGGACCTGAATTGTATATTCTCCTTTTACGGAACAACAACAAAAAAGGATACACAAAAGGGTTTTCAAACATTTACTTTTTCTTGCTGAATCCAAGAAAGGGAAGTGGAGAAGAGAAAGTTAATAAACTGAAAGAAAGAAGAAACTGTAACAGCTTTCCAAAATAGCCTAGCTGATAAGAAAGTTGTCTGATTCTTAATTTGGTAAGAAAGACTGATTATAAGTATCTGATGGCAGAAATGTATTATCCCTAAAATTTCCTAACCAAACTTTTTTCACCTTCTATCAGTTCACTTCTTTTTTTTCTTCCAGACATCACTCAGAAACACGGTGAATGTGAACTGGGCGAATACTACAGAACAGTCTTGAATATGCTTACAGCATTTCTCCATTCATACCTCTTTTTGTGTGCTTTACAATATACTTTGTTCAACTAACTATGGCGAGAATTTCCCTGGAATTAATTCTCCCAAAGCCACATGGGATTTCCTCATCTCAGCATTGCAGTTTTACAGCAGATTCAGGTGTGATGCCCAAACAACTATAAACAAGTGAGCTTTGCTATCCCAACTGAGTGAAAAAAAGTAATATGGAAAAATGTATCAAAATAAATATGACTGATTATGTTGAGCTTTAAAGATGCTTCAGTCTGAATAATAAATAAGTGGGCATGCTCTCCACAAAAAAAGACTTTAACACATAATTGCTAGGATAGCTTTGAAACTGGTGCAGAAGTATACTCACAGCATGGGAAATATATTTTGCATGCTAAATAAAAACTGACAAAAGATGTATATGCCCACATTGTCAGCATGTTCCTTCCTGCCAAAAGCCGGTCTGCCGTCAAATAGATTATGTTCATTTGGCCTTTGGGAATGGTGGCATCTTAAAATTTCAATTCCAAAATACAATTAGAAAAAGAAAAAAAAATCCACAAATGTTAAAATGGCTGGAGGAGGAATACCTTGTACAGAATACTTAATTCTGGATTGGAATTTTTATTTGGTATTTTACTGGAAACCAGTGAAACAACTAGAGGCTGCAGCATACAAAATACTGTGTGCCAGTACTGCACAGACCTGTTTTCCTCATAAACTCAAATATTTCAATGGAAATGAGGGCAGTCATTGCACAAGTCAGGGCACAAGCTAAAGTACCAAACTTTAGCCACAAACCCATTCAATGAAGAATAACCATGCATAGACAGAAAATATTTCCACTTATGTATTATGGAAATATTAGAAAGACAGTGAAGTGTGATGGCTTAAAAAAAAGGGTTTAGGTTGTTCCATACAGCACACTGCTTTTCAGTTTCTCCATCTAGGAGGTGACACAACTACAAGGAATGTTATCTAATAATGCACTAATTTTTTACCTCAGAAAACAGAGATAAGTGTTGAAATAAATTTTTAAAAAAGTCAAAAAAAAAAAAAAAACACCAAAAAAACCCCAACCAAAAAAAACAGATGCTCTAAGTGAATAACAGATTCACTTAACCAAACATTTTATTTCCTGTATCTTGAATAATTAACCAAAAAAGTGTTTACCAACAATTATATAACAGCTTTTATAGTAACACAAGTAGGAGAAAAAACATTTAGCACTGACTCTCATAAATAATTCAAAAGGTCTAATTTACCATAATCATGTCTGGCATTTATCTTCAGTAAATAATGTATTAGGCATATACTGTGCACTATTTCCTACAGTAACTACTAGAGAACATTAGGAACAAACCCATCTGTGTTTAGCATTCTGTAAATCAGGCCAGCTCTTGCATGCATAAAATGATTGCTGATGAAGCCATTTACCTACGCAATGGATAGAAATGACATCTTTTAATGTAAAATTAAATAAAAATTACAGAAACTGCAACACAGATGAGGTTTTCTGTATACTATAAATATTCATAGCTTCCAAATTGACAAAGCATACCTCAGAAACCATAGGAACACTCTAGGAGAAGAGTTGGGTCTTCCACATTCACTCTGCCACTGACAGGTTAATTTGCATAAGATCAAATTAACATCTCAAAAGCCTTGTCTTTGGTA
This sequence comes from Elanus axillaris, assembly GCA_026212715.1. Taxonomy (NCBI): domain Eukaryota; kingdom Metazoa; phylum Chordata; class Aves; order Accipitriformes; family Accipitridae; genus Elanus; species Elanus axillaris. The sequence continues at coordinate 8,512,293 of JANZLQ010000037.1, read as the reverse complement.
GCATTTTCAAGAAATCACCCACCATTACACTAAAACCATTGCAGCTACCTTGGCACAACAGAAATGTGAGTTCTAGTGTCTCAGGGTGCTTTGTTCCTTTGTTTGCTTAAAGCACCACTGTCCCAGTTCCTTCCTTCTATGTTGGCAGTTCCTAAAAAATGGGAGCATACACACAACCAAAAGCAGGTTTTAAGGTTTTCCTTATAGTTTTCGATCATTTCCTATTTTTCAAAATAATGTAAGCAGAATCTTCCAAAACTCTGTTCACCTCTTCATATGATTTTTAGTGTTGTACATGCCCAGGACTTTGTAATACAGTTCTCGCATTCTGGAAAATAGGTACTCAAGTATAAAGTTTTATATTAATGACTCAAGTGAAATCAAGAGCATACTTTCTCACATAGATCAGGGACACTAGGCAGCTAAATTAAGTGATCTAATGAAATTTTGCACACCTTAATAAGTGCTACCCTCGAGATCTCCAAGAAGCCTACATTAAGCATGCCATGGAGTACATTCAGCAGGATTTTCTGTATTTTTCAAGCACATTTATGTTAATTTGTTTAGATTACCTTTATTCCTTATGCATGTATAATAAACACCAAAACACACCACAGCCATGTATTTCTTCACTCATCTCTTAGGCTTATTTTGTCATTTAAAGAAAGGTTTTAGTTGTAAGAAGTAGTTAGAATGTCTCACTTTAATTACAGCATATATTCTTGTATGCTCCTTTTGTTGAGACTCATTTTCTGAATAGTAGCACTTTACATATCTCCTATGAAATGAACCAGCCTATGATCATGAATTACACAAAAGGCATTCCAGAAGGTAGAAAATGTAGAAATATTTCAAGAGCTGTTGTTTCTTTCATATTATTGTACTTTATAGCCCACTGAAATGACTTTTAAAAGCTCGTACAAACTGGTAGAGTAACTTTTTCTTTTATATTAATATGTATATTGAGAGACCAGGAAAAAGTGGAATACTGTAGTTTCCAACTGCCTCTCAGTTTCTTCAAAGCTGAGGTGGAAACATGTCATATTAACATGACTTAGACTGCAAGGATAGAGCACCGGTGTATTGCTTGGCTCACCACCTACTGAAAACATACGGCCAACTCAATAGAAGGCAAAGCCTCAATGACAGCTCAGCAGCATGGAGGAGGCCTTCATATTACAGAGCCTGCTCAAATTACAAAAAGTATGTGTGAAAGAAGATGACCTGCTAGTTATCCTCACAATCTCTAACCTTATTTTTTTCTGCTGCTCAATATTAACATCCTAAATTGTCTTTTTGACATCAAGGTAGTAAAGTTTTGTAGGACCAAAGCCAGTATCTCCAGTGGGCTAAGACACCAGGTCAGTGAGAACTGAATTCAACCTACGTTAAATAAAAACGTCAGAATGTTGGTGTGTAATAACCACCAAATAGACACACGTTGAATGAAGACTCCCACTGACAGGAAAAATACTGTTTTAATTGGAAAGAAATTCTAATTACACTTGCTTACTAAATCTTTAGGTCTCCATAAAGAAATCACAGAAGGATATTTTAAAAATGGAAATAAGTATCTTCAGCAGTAGAATATGTAGAGCAAATTAGATTAACTTTCTGCATCTTGTCTTGAATCACACCTGCATTAAATACCATGTGGGGAGAGATACATCCTCATTACGAAAGAGGGGTACTTGTGAACAAACACAAACATATAAATACACACATAAGTGCTCCAAAGACTCTAAGAGGAAAAACATAAAGGTAATTTACAGAGATCTAGTCAAAGGCAATACAGTTTGGATGATACTATATAATTTAATTATACATAATGCCATAACAAGGCTTCCATCAATATATCTTTCAGTCATGAATCTCAACCAGCACAAAAATCCCAGTTAGTAGCAGTTTCCTAACCCTTACTTAATTGCCCTGTAATTATCAATTCTGATTGAGAAGCTCCATATGGAGTTCAACTACTAAATATTAACAGTGCAGAAAATACTTCCTGTAATACGTATTTTTTATCTGAAGCTACTATGTAGGAACAAAATAAAACTGCAAACACATAAGTAACTACATGTAAAATAGAATACAAATTACATTTGTTCATCATGGCATTTTATAGAGTCAAACCAAGACCCATCTCCTGCTTCATCCTCCTGATCCAAAAAAAGGAATCACTTTCACAGTAGAAATGCCCGCTGTCAACTTGTCAAGTCCAGATAAAACCCAATTTCATAATCCCTGAAGAAAAAGAAAAATATAGCAGGGACCAATAACAGAAAATTATACCATCGGGATAAATGTCAGGCACTAAATAAGCATGTCTGTGAAAACTTCATGCTGAAGACTGCTGCTATCTCTGAGCTATTGCCATATTCTCAAACTGAAAGACAAAGGCCAACTATTCTTATGTCTAAACAGACCACAAAGGAATTAGTGATTAGAGGGTCCTTTCACTAATAGACTTTCCACCACACCACCATGGCATTCTGTCAGGAAGACAGAGCTAGCGAATAAAAACAGGTGCTGAAACCTCTGAAAGTCAGAAATAGTAGGATGCAGGACTGATCATCAATTTGGTGGACAAAAAGTAAAATAAAAGTCAGGCAGGAAATCCACTTGCATAGTCAGTTTTCATCCTTATTGTTGTCTGTAAATAATTTTAGACAACAGATGTGTGGTAGGCAACTCATTTTATAGTTTTATCATTTTATAGTTTTATAATTACAGATTGGTTTTAGATTATTATCATTGTATTACAACCAATCTTTATCCCTTGTCACACAAAGAGCACACCTATTCATGCTACACTCTAAGACACCTCTAAAATATCGCTTATACCACCAGGCTCACAGAAACTGAGAAAATCTAAGACAACCCTCTGTATGACTGCACAGAGAGGCATGAAGACTCTGAGCTCCGATCTGCCTTCAAATCCTGATGAGGGCAGGCAGATCAGTAGAAGATTTAGAATCACAAACCTCAAAAAGTTTGGGATTTTTTTCCTCCAGAGTATATAAACCATCAAATAGCAGCTGATCCACACACAGCAGCTACTTCCTCCAGATTCCAGATACTTGCTACCTATTTGTCAAGTCTATTTTCATTTTCTCTTAGATAGGACCATGCTCCTGAAACTGTCTCTGCCAGGGTCGTCACCAATACTTATATGGAAGCCACTATACGGTGAAAATTTATCTTAAAAGACAATCCAAAACAAAGAAAAGCAGGAGTGCTCCCTCAACTCACCTATAATAATATGGTCCATATATCACAACTAAACCATACAGCTATTATAAAATACAAGTACACCTAATACCATAAAAAACTACATTCAAACCCAAGATTCCTCATCATATTTTCAAGACTATTTTTCCTTTTTAAGGAAAATACTGGTTTCTCAGAATTTAATTTTTAGGAAAAAAAATATTATTAAAATAATTGCAACTCTAATGCAGACTTCGGATTGAACTCACAGAGTATCATGTAATTTTTTTAAAAAATATGCCTATTTTACTATTCTGAAAGCCCTTACGCTTAAATACTGATTTATAATAAAAAGCACAGTGTAACAAAAACAATAGATTCAAAATATTAAAAACTAACAATATTCATCAAAAGCTGAGAACACAGTTACAAACATAAAGCAACAGCAACAGAACACATTTGAAATAAAAAATAGCATCCTAAAATCTGTGAGTTGTAAGACTATATATGTCCTGAAGACTGAAAAAACTTCACTTTTTGGTTAAGCATCGTAACTCTCCAAGACATTGATTGCACTGCTGCTTTTCAGCATCACACACATGCCACACATTGCCAAAGTGTGGTTCACAGCTGTTTAACCCCCTTCAGCAAGAACCATGCATCTTGAAAACTGAAGTGACATTCAAAGGTCAAACAATATTTATTACGTCTCTGGACTTCCTTTTTCTAAACTAAGTTCTCCTGCAGCACCATAACTAACCTCTTGATTGTCTCCTGTATATTGACAATCTGTCTTCAGCCACCTTAAAACAAATATCAATATCAGAATCAAGACCAAAAAGAATGTTCTCTATCTGCCAAAATATCAGAGTCATTTGAGTACTCCACTTTAAATAATTACAGCTGGAAAGCAGTGAGCATATTTCATTTTATTAATCCAGAATTGCAAAGTGCTGTACTACCGGATTGAAGCATGAACTGAAGATCTTTCATGGAACACTTATGTGACAAATTACACACACAGATACATACAAACACTTTGAAGAAAATGGAAAAGCCCTAAAGGTTTAATCTCAAGTCCATCATATATTTACCCTCACCTTTTATCAGTTCTCTGTGAGCTACCCACTAAAATTCTGTCTTAAGATTACGATCTTGCAATACAAACAGTAAGAGTCAAGCAGCAGTAGAAAGAAAATAGTGAGACCATGTGGTCTTTTGCCCCATAATGAACATACTGAGTTTTTAAAACATGAAGTAAACTATAGTAAGTAAATACTCGTAACTAATGGACTGATAACCCCTCTGATTTTACCCCTCACATGCAAACTACACACATGTATTCAGGTATGCTTGTTACGACATGAGTGGAGGGAAATCTGTAGAAATATTATTACCATATTAAACCTATTGTTTATTCATCATCTTTATTTTTTTCTGACTTCAGCTTAAATTCTGTTAACCATTATGTAACAATGGCAGGTCACAAGTAAACGTGGTCTTCCACAGCTTAGTGTAAAGAGAGAAGTTAACATTGAATATAAAATGAGTTTTGGAACAAGAAAGTAGGTTAAAATGTAGTTTTAGCAACTACCACAAATGCATAAGATCACAGCTATAACCCACAATATGTCCATGCATCTGCAAAGGCTGCTGAAAATTAAGCACATTAACAATTCAGTCAGTAAAATACCTTGTTCATACAAGCAGAACTCATCAAATTCAAACAGCTCTGCAGATTGTCACTGCAAAAAAGACTATACATTCTAAATGAGATTGTTTGAGAGCTCTTTTTATTATGAAATCCAATTTTATCTTTGTCCCATTTAATAACAAGTTTTTGAAAAATATTGTCAATGCTTATTATATGTGTGAAATATAAAAAAAATCTGCCTTCTTAGCAAGACAGAGCAGTAAATGAAATTACAGAACTGAGGCTGCAGTTCTTAGTTGATACTTTGCATTAAACGAGAGCCTTGCACATTCTGCCTGGTTGTCTTAGGAAAGACAACGTTTAAATCAGAGTGTATTAACAAATCTAATAGGTGCAGAAAACATGCTCAAAACTAGTGAAGTTAACATAACAATGGGAGTGACAAGGATTCAGTAGCAATGTGCTACTAGGTATCTTGAAGACGACAGGATTTCAAGGAACACAATTTATAAATTTATGTTTGAAATAGATACTTTTTAGTTTGGAACATAATTCTTATATTCATTATAAGTTTGATATAGCTAAGTTTTCTAAAATGTTTGACAGTAAATTTGCTTTAATAAATGCTGTGCTATAACACTGAGCTCCTAAAGTTTCCGTAGCAGAACAGTGTCTGCCAAATTTTCTTATTCATCATTGCAAATCTCAAGCTGTTTGGTGCCTTTTTAAAGCCTAATTTTCTGGGTAAAAAGAATTTATTACACATAAATTGAGTTCTAATTAAAAAGTATATATAGCAATTTCATTATTTTAGAGTAAATCCTGAAAATTGGTCAACCTCAAGGTTAATAACTAGTAGAGCAAGTACATGTCATGTACTGGTTCTATCTCTAGTATTCAAGCCCATCTCTTGTTTTAAGGGGACTGTCTCAAATTTTTGATTGCTTAAGACTGGTACTATTAGGTAAGAAGGACATATTTCCTTATTGCTTGCTTTACAGCCTAGAAATAGATCCAATGGGTAGAACAACAAGACTGGTCACACAAGCAAGGAACTCAAATATGGCTTTTGCCTTTCTCACTGTGTATTTTGAAGCTTCAGTTCCTCTTGCTGCTTTTTAAAAACAGTATATCTTTCCCTCCTGAGTATGTGATCCATGGCAGTTTTCAGAGAGTGCCATTTCTGCCACAACTTGGTTCCAGACAAGCAAAGCCATGAGGTAATTGATGAGCAGAGCACATCAGTATCTTCAATTCCGCATTTACATCCCAGAAGAGAGGGCTCAGCCTACTTACATACCAATGTTTATGTTATATCTATAAATTGCCTTTCATGCACTTTAATCCCATGAAAATGATCCGATTTTAGATTATGAAAATGCAGCAACCGAGCAAATTAGATTTTTGCTATTGGTAGTATTAGTAGTTTCTTCATAAACTATTTCAAAAGCATTCTACTCCACTCTATTTCACTTGCTATTTAGAGGTAAACTTCTTGTTTCTCATGCATGCATAAAACCAATATTAATTTGTTTGGACTCAGGATGCAGGGAACTTTCATTTTAAGTTACTGCTTGCTTTTATGACGATTACATAAGAGTAATCTCAATCTTCAGATAGCTTATTGTAAAACAAGAAAAAGAAAACCAAACCTAAAAACCTTTCAGGATTTAAGTGATAATTCTTCTCTTCCTTTGATAGCATTATCAACATATGGTGTTTTTAAAATATCTATTTCACTTGAGAATATCCTGTCAAATAAGCCACTATTTTATTTAGCAATTCCTAAAATGGCACAGAAAAGAATATATCCTAGTTTACACTTTTCTCCCAAAAACAAGAATAAATGCAGTTGAGGCTGGAACAGATGCTGTAGTTCAGTCTCATTCAGTGCAGCTGTAATTATCTAATTTTAGCAATTAATTCTTACTGGGGCTTTGCTCAGCTCTGACCGAATGTTCCATGGTTGACTGTTAAGAAAGTGGCCTTATGCGATTCATTTCCCCTCTGCAGTGAAACATTCAGATGGCAACATTTGCTTTCAGGAGCCTGAATAAAAGGATAAGAATCCTAAAGATTTTTCAAGATTTCAAGTGATAATTTGAAAAGCACAAGCAAAGCAGCAGACAGGGTTTCTACTCAAATCCTGTTAAAAGGAGAGAATGGAAGAGTACAGTTTTGTACATATCAGGGTAACATTGGACTTCAGATTTCTCCCACAGCTCAGAGAGTTATCTAAGAAAATGCTAGAGAAAGATGGAGCAGATGAACTGAAGAGAGTTTAAATCATGCTATTTAGTTTATGGCACTGGTCATCCAAATAAGCATATTTGTTTAATATTTAAAATATCTGAAATTAATGAGACTTTAGAGAGGGATTAACATAAGAGAATGGTTTTCAAAAGTTTATGTAGCTAATCTGCCTCTGAATTTTTTGCAGTCTCAAGTGGAACGTATGCTTTTCATGTTACATATAATTTCAACAATACAGACTGCCTTGCAGTGGTGCTACATAGCAATAAAGTACTCCGAGATCCACTGCCTTTACAGTTTTTTTTATTTGGTTTGGGAGTTGGGGGTGGGAGGGTGATTTTTTTTTTCTTCACATCAAATTCATTTAGCCACTTGGATTTCATACAGAAAGCTCCAGGAATTAAGGAAGTATGCATAAGACCCAAAAATAGTATCTGCCACAGAAGTATTTACAGAAAATTTCAGTAAACTTCTGTGAAAAACTGTATGTCTTCATGATGTCTACCGTACAAGGAAAACATTTTGTTAGAGATTCATTACATAGATGAGCATAGAGTTCTCCTCTTTATCAGTTGAAAAATATATTCTTTACATATTACACACCATTCTTATAATTTGCAACTGTATCCATATATCCTTTTCATATCCTTACAATGAGAAATTTTCCAAATCCAGAAAAAAAGAATCACTTTAAAAATTAATATGAGAAATCTCTCTGTAAAATATAACATTAGAGCTCACAAGGAAGACAGCCAGAGACAGTGAAAGTCAGTGTGATGCATGTGTTCCCGGAGCATGCACGGCAAGAAAATTTCTCATCCATCATACTTTCCATTATAAGTGTTTCTAAGTTAACTTGGCAACATACACTTCTAGTTGTCATCTCATCAAATGAATGTTTAAGATTATAAAGCTCACAAAATCATATATATGAATGTGAACATATGCTCATTTCTTCCTCACAGAAGTTTAAGTTCACATTCCCTAGTCTGTGTTAACTATGGTTAGAATGATTAATAGCACCTCAATAATTGGTGTCCAGTGTCTATTCATCATAGGGGTTCCATTTCTTCGTGGAGTTCCTCTTTGTGTAATAAATATAGGACTTCCACATTGCACCTGACAGCTTGATTAATGATGCTACAGTTAGATTCCCACACAATAAGCATGGTATAAGTATTGTAAGTGTCAGTTGTTCAGCCCAGTTTCAAGTCGATTTACTGCTCTTCACCATTAACAAAGGGTAAAAGAGGTGAAAAAGAGGTGTACATGTTGTAAAATGTTGTTTTAAAATTAATTTTAGCTGTACCCAGCTCTGCTATTTTAGCTATTAAAAAAAAACATAAAAGAAGCTACTGATACCAAATAGGTTAAATAGTCTATTTAGAGCAACAGACTACAAACTGCATTGACTATGTTTCAAAGAGTTACCATGTCATCTTATATTTCTAATTTTCTTTTTTGTTTGCTTGAGGTTTTTTACACAAAAAAATAATTGCAAGCAATAAATAGTAAGGAACTGATGTGAAATGACACAAGAGGAGACATTCAGACATGGAACTCTTAACGCCTTGCACCATGCTTCAGTAGACGGAGTTGCAAATTTAATTGTTTATCCAGTTTTGTCAGTGAATCAGGAACTTAATGCTGTGTTCAAACAGTTTTTCAGGTGTCAATTTCTCTGTGGCTAAAGAATTTTAATTGACCTTTCCAAATAGTCACACTAACAAATTATTTTATCAAGAATTTTAAAAGTAATTGAACTAACAAATATAATCCACAACAACACAGCAAATTACTTGGAGTAGCAGCAGTAAGAAATAGTTTGGTGCAGTTGATAGTTGACAGCAAAATGGCAATACCTGTTTTATTTTCTGCCTTTTATATGTTTTAAAGGCGCCACATACAGTTCAAGAGTTAAGCAATGCAAATAAATCATTCCTCTAGCCTAGTGTGCAGCAATAAAGGACTACTTATAACAGAATTTTACCAAAACTTAAAATGCAATGCTTAAGTCATACCCTCTACTCAACAAGCTAACACACACAAAACACACTTACAATGGAAAGCAACAGTCAAGTTATTTTTAAATAAGAGATACAATGATACACTGTGGATTTCTTCCTGTGCAGCACAGGAAGTTATGCCTAGATTCTTGTATCATTCATTGCCCTGAAGCAACCATGATTTATGTTGTCACCCATAACTAGCGTAAACAAACAAGGTACTCTTTATGTAGCCCACAAATAACTGTTATAAACACAAGAATAGTCATACTGGTTGAACACAATATTCACCAATACAGTGTCCAGAAGCAGATGCTTACATAACATGCTCCATGAAAGAGCTATGTGTTAATATTCTCTCAATATATTCTCCTAGCATCAATAATCTGTGATGTAAGAACTTCAAGACAAAACTAGCATCTGCATCCACTCAATTTTTAATGCTCTTTGGTAAATCTTTCCTCTGTACACTTGTCTAATTGCTTTTTGAACTTATTTATACTTTGGCATTGGTAGTATCCCATGACAATGAATTACATAGATTAATTATGTTTAATGGAAACAGCAACTCCTTTATATCAAAACTTTAAACTAAATTTTATACGATGCTCTTCAACTCTTCTGTTAAGAGAAACTGTGAATAATTTCTTGATCACTTCTTTCCTGTCATCAGTGATTTTACACAGCTTTCAAACTATCTTTTCCTCCCTTATCATTTCTTTTGTATGCTAGTCTTAATTTCACCCTGCCAAGGTATCCTGTTCATCTCATCATATTAAAGATTTGCTTCTACCTTTTCTCATTCTACTGTAACCTTACTGAGATGGAAAATTAGCACTGCATATCTTATTCAAGATTTGAGTACAAGATAGATTAATACCATAGCATAATAATTTGTTTCATTCTCTGTTCCATTCCCAGCAATTCTTAATGTCCTCTTTGCCACTTCTGATTTCCACTCTGCATAAAGTGTGATTCTATAGTTCCCAGTTGCACCACCAAACTTGCTCTTTTGCTGTAAGTTCATAGGTAGTAAAGGGAATCTGAGGGAACCAAGAAATGAGATCACACATTCTCCCTTTGTGACCTTAGTAGTAGCGTATCCCCTTAAGATATATCATTTCCCCAGAGACAGAAGTTTTCACCACCTGAGAGCTAACTGCGTGGAATTTTGATAAAGAGGCAGAGATCAAGACTGACCATGTAATTTGTTGAACTGGACGGTGTTTGTATTACAAAGCCTGCAAGCATCAGCTCAATCTTTTAAAGCAAACACTGCGATTTAGCAGAACATAACTGTAACGTAACACTTCACTATTCCAGGTTTTCATCACTCCTGGACTCTAGATATATGAACTAGCTCATACTGAATGTATTAGGATATATTGGTGGATGGCACAATTTCTGCATTATGCTGCTTTCCAATTGTAAGGCATATAACCAACTGCACATTTAAAATTGCTCTTGGTTACATGAATATTATCCCATTTAACTATATTCCTTGAAGGAGTTATTGCTTTCAGGAGCAATCTTAAGCTCACAAAAGAAAACCATCCATTTTTTAAATCTTTCAAATTTAAGAATATACTAAAATATGCCATCCTAAGGAAGAGTACTGTTTCAAATTAATTTTTAAATATAAAATATGTCAGATTTCAAAAATTAGAAGGGCTGAAATAATATGAAGAGATATTTTTAAGCTCATTTGAAATTCTTTCATCTTTTCATTAACTCGTGCAGCTGATGGAACTCAGTCCACAAGGCAACTGAGTTGCTAGGCCTTATTTCCATTTATATACAGGCATATCTTGAATCCAGAAACAAATAGCAAAGGATTTAAAATATTACATAAAATAAGCATAATTCTTTTTATGCACATGGTCAACATCTGAATGGATCTCTCTTCTAGAGCAGACAGTAGAAAGAAGAAATAAAGACAGCAGAAAATATTCATCCAAGACCAGAACAGGACAAAAACACTATGATTATGAACAAATACAGAATGTCTGATGTGTGCAAGCAGTACTGTGTCTCCATGCTACAACTCAAATTCAAGAGATAAGTTATTCTTGGTAAGTGCTGCTTTAAGCTGTATTGGTGTTCCAGTAGCACATACACTTCCCTGCCTTTTTGCAGAGATTACATGTTAAAACTTAAGAAGAAACAACAGGAAAATTAAATAAATTACTTTGGAAAATATATATATATATACACACACATTTTCTTTTCTTAAAGGAAAACAGTTTGGTTTGAGTTTTAAGGGCAAGGACAAAGTAACCAGTGATTGTCCTAGGGTTTATTAGAATTGTGCTAGACTTAAAGAAGTCTCAACCTGATGACTATTAAGGGTCCTCATCTTTTTCAGCTGCAACATTCTCTGCACATGTAGCACTAAATGTTTAAAGAGCTTTTGCCCCAGCAAAGTTTTGTTCATTTTAATCAAACACTACAAGCTTTATCAGTTTCTAATACAAAACACAGAGAACAAAAATAGGATAAAATGGCATAAATTCATTTTGGAGAAGAATGATATTTAAGGGAAAGTTACTTATTTATTCGAGATAAGTTTTAGGAAGTCCTACTAAAGAAGAGCCTTAGAAGCTCTTTCCATCTCAAATCATCCTGGAACCATGGAAATATCACTCTGAGAACTGTTATCCAAGGCAAAGCTATCTGTACCTTATTAAAGATTGTTTCCATTGAAGTTTGCTCAACACGATCTCCAATTACCACAAGCTTCTTTCCAAAGCAGGCAAAACAGCAATAACTCCCAGGTGAACTTGGGGTGTTTCTCATGCCACACAGCCCCCCTCTACCCTGTCAGGCTTTTCAGCGGGGAAAGGTCAGAATGTATTCAAAAACATAAAAGGAAAAAACATTACAGAAGTTGAATTGTATCCATTAAAGACAACAGCTTTTCAGAAGAATAACATTCTGTGAGAAGTTGCAGTTTAATTATTAGTGATAACAGACTGTATTGGGTTTCTGTGACAAGGTTTCAGTAGGGGAGGGGGGGTGACATTACGGGGGTGGCTTCTGTGAGAAGCTGCTGGAAGCTTCCCAGGTGTCCAACAGAGCCAATACCAGCCAGCTCTAAAACGGACCTGCTGCCAGCCAAGGCTGAGCCAGTCAGAGATAGTGGTAACGCCTCTGTCATAACATGTTTAAGAAGGAAAAAAAGTTGTGGGACAGAGAGAAACAGCAGCCAGAGAGTGAGAACATGTAAGAGAAACAACTCCG
>JANZLQ010000037.1:8473320-8484581 GCA_026212715.1 Elanus axillaris | reverse complement strand
CTCAGGTGACTGGAGATAGGATGAGAGGAAATGGCCTCAAGTTGTGGCAAGGGAGGTTAGGTTGGATATTAGGAAAACTTTCATTACTGAAAGAGTTGTCAGGCATTGGAACAGGCTGCCCAGGGAAGTGGTTGAGTCACCATCCCTGGAGGTATTAAAAAAACATGTAGACAAGGCACTTCAGGACACTGTTTAGTGGGCATGGTTAATGGTTAGACTTGACCCTGAAGGTCTTTTCCAACCTAAATGATTCTATGATTCTAAGTTTCAAATTCTAGTTTTGAAACCATATTAATGTTGGGTATTTACATTTAAAAAATGGAAGCCTGGCTCAACACATTTTAAACTAATAGGGCCATGCAAGAAAATAGGGCTAAATAACCATTGGTCTTAGTATAAAATAGCAGATATTAAAAGAAATTACATTTATCTTCAAAATGAAACACCTTGAATGAGCTAAAGCATAGACTGAGTTCTAAATAGTGGATTCAATACTTTTAAGAGGAAGTCAAAATATTTATATCTACCTGATTAAAACCTTTTTCAGTCTATTTTAATACCTAGAATGTTTCTTGGTTTATGATTTTTTTGTGTGTCATTACTAATTTTGCTGAAAAACCTTACAAAAATTTAGTGTCAAGAAAGAGAAGCAAACCCAAAAATTTTCCAGACATATGGAAAACAATTTTTCAAACAGCTTAACTCAAAAATTGTGGTGAGATTTTTCCTTGTTTGTTTGTTTTTTCAAGTACTCAATACCTTTTTAGTAAGGGAGTTGCAAAGGATGTTTTTTACATGAAAAGGAATTTTCCACTGAAAGGTCAACAAAGGATCCAGAAGATAGCTTATAAAAAAAACAAAAATAAATTCTGCTCCAAGAAGGTCAGACAGCAAGAGACGTGGCTTGTGTCAGCACAGTGAATGAACCATGGTATCCAATTTCACCTACTGCCTTTTTCCTTTACTTCTGTTTCATAATGGACTACCGTTAATACTTATACAGCACAACAGAGCAAATCTTTCTTCACAATTTCTCCACATTCCAAAAAGAAATGAGTAAGAGTAAGGGAGATTTTTTTTTTCATGCCTGGATGAACACCACCTGCAATACAACATCTTGCTGCAGTACTTGGGTATTTTTATCCCTGTACAGGTAGAGCAATCCTTGAATGTATAATGAATATATGGGAGGGTGGAGAATCTGTACATGGTTTTTTTACCAGCCTTTTTCTTGGTCTCCAATACCATGGTTATCCAGGCTTCAAAAATAAATAAAAAGGTTGTCCTGTAATCCTTATCCAAACTTGGAATCATACCACAGTTCTATTATATGATTTTTAAGGACTAGATGGAGGAAACAAAGTAGAGACAACATGGTAGACAATAGTAATTAGTGATAAATTTCACAGTCTCAGACAATAAGGTGTATTAAAATAGCTCTAAATTTTTATATCTTCTTTTATCTAACCTCATAATGCTTTATACAGTTACATAATTCAGACAAATTAGTACAAGCTTTTCTGAGATTTGGGGGGGTGGTGTTTTGGAGGTGTTGTTTGGGTTTGGTTTTCTTTTTAAAGGATGGCATAAGGCCACATATATATACAACATATCTTGTAAAATCTTTCAGTCAGTAGCAATGAGAGAAAGTTTAAAGATGTACATGGAAGAGGTAAACAGTTTTAAAATGGAATTTTAAACATGGAATAAAGAAAGGCATAAAACTATACAAAAGCTACTGCTACCCCTTTTTAGCGCAGTAGTTAGCTCAAGGTCATACGATTTGCTATAGCTGCACAAAGAAATGGATCCAATTACGTGGTTTTTAACAGCAACCATGTTCATTTAAAGAAAAAAAATATACTTCTTATAGGGCTTTACAACTGCAGGCTGTTTCATGCCTCCTTTATTTCCTTTTCCATGGAATTCTGTGATGTTTCTTACTTTTTCTCAAACACACTCATACTATTTCAATAATACTATTTCAAACCCCAGAAAACTCTACCACAAGCACAGCCTAGGTTCTTAACTTATCCTGAAAAATGGTATTGTAATGTGACAATCCTATTCTGCTTCTGTTGTGTAAGGGTATTTCAATTCCTTTTATCACTTATCCTGAATAAGTAATGATGGTTACCCTTCTTCACTTCAAAGTTTTATCTGAACACAAGCATAAGTATTGCAGATGAGATCCAGAAAAACAGGTCTTGTAGGGGGAAAAAAAGAAAATTACAAAAAAAAAAATCGAGGGGGGGGTGTGAATTATTTTTGTGAGAAAGACATCTTTCCTACATATAACAAATTGTTTTATTTAAATCTCCACAATCTCACTACTATACATTCATATTCAAATACTTCTATGCTTAACTAAGTGTGTGGTCACACAATATGACCTATATGAATAGGGAGGAGTAAGAACAAAATAAAGCAAGACCTATGAAGAACTCTTGAGAAAAGCAAATTAAATTAAAAAAAGAAAATATATTTTTAATTGGTCTCTGAACTACCTAGAGTAACTTGAAACTACTGCACTGTAAGGTTTTTTGTGGGTTTTGCAGTAAATGGCCATAGATGACAGGAATATTCTGAATGAATCATGCTGGAGGACTGGGATGCAATCCTCATGGTAGCAGAGTTGTATGTACAATGGCAAGTCAAGGACAAATTTCAGATAGCACCTTTGCAACTGTTCAGTAGATGTAAAGTACCAGATAGCTATTAAAACACAAAACTGAGCTAGATTGTCTCAAAGACATTGCTACTAGGCAGAATATACGAAGGACAGAATTATTTGCTCAAGATCACCCAGCAGCCCTGATGACACACATAATAATAGGACTTGGATCTCTGGACTCCCATTTCCTTATCAGCAGATTAAAGAAGCCACCACTAAGAAGTTGGTAGTGAGAGAAACAGTATCAGAAAAAGAATGTTATGAAGGTTTTCAGAATTTTCCCTTAATTGTTTCTTCTATTCCCACTCCCTCCTGCCCACTCTCCTTTGTAACCTGAACAATTCTTTCAGCTTTGGAAAGCTGAGAGTGGTAAATGAAAAATGGGGGTTTTATGTTTTATTCATTTTTCCACGATTTCCTTTGTCTGGAAGTATCAGTAGGGCACTAAATATTACAGAATGAATTTAGGCAACAGCAGGGGAAAAAGATTCACTAGGAGCAAACAGAGAAACATTTAATCTTTCCAAATGAGATTTCATTCTACAACCAAGAAGTTCTAGACTAAATGTAGTCAAAAACAAGAGGCATTTAAGAGGCAGAATCATACTGGTAAAGAAGCCCATATTAACAAGTGATAGGACAAGAGGAAAAGGACTCAAGTTGCACCAGAGAGGTTTAGATTAGATATTAGGAGGAATTTCTTCACCAAAAGGTTTATCAAGTATTGGAACAGGCTGCCCACAGAAGTAGTTGAGTCACTATCCCTGGAGGTATTTAAAAGATGTGTAGACATGGCACTTAAGGACACGGTTTCCTGGTGGACTTGGCTGTGTTAGGTTTATGGTTGGACTCAACGATCTTAAAGGTCTTTTGCAACATAAATGATTCTTTGAACATCAGGGTTAGATATATTTCTTAAGAGATAGATATCAGGATATTTCAAAGAGCTAAGAAGGTACTAATGGCTTTACTACATATATGTACATCTATAATTTTTTTGTACATTAATATATGGGAGTAAATCTGGAAAGAGTTTTAAGAAAAGCTGTACTCTAAAAATTCCAATTATCAAATAATATCAGAAATCTGAAGCAAGGACAGAAGATTGAGGTGGAAGGAAGTGAAAAAGTATGAGAAAGGAGAAGAAAAATAAATGCTTAAGGCAGAAGATGTGTTGTATATCAAGCCACTCATATTAAAAAGGAAAAAAGCAATTCCTCATACATGACATAATGAATGAGAAGAGCTAGTGCCACAAAAGGATTTCCAGCTCCTGTGGGAGGGAATAAACAGAAGAATTAGGAATTCCATATGTTGGAACACTAGGTGACAGAATCTTATTTTTCTGTTCACCTACAAGAAATGGGATTCTATTCCAGTTACTTTTTCTTTTTAGGCAATTAAACAAGGAAACAAAAGCCATCTTTCAATACTAACGTCCCATCCACCAAGGATAAAAAGTAAAAATCAGCAAAGTACATACTCTTTTGCAGTTAAAATAAATTACAGCTTGATTTAATGTGAAGCCATCAAGGAGATTTATAATTACTCTTTGCATTTAAACCGTAACATTTTTCCAGTCTAAAGAACATTGCACCCTCAAACATTATACACCTCTTTTCCGACGGAATAAAGTCTCATTACAGATAACAGTCTCATTACTCTGTATGACTATTGTGAATATGAAAGAAAACTTCCAGATTGCAGCTCCAATACTTTTGCAATTTATACAACAGTCAGCATTCCAAGTACTGGTTTGCAGGCTTGCAAGGCAGCATGCAATCATAGTAGACACAGACCTATTCATATATCATAGATATATGTGGAAATTATTTTTTTACTTGCATGTACCTTAAATTGCTGCCAGTCCAGCAGCAATTCTTTTCCTCAGTTTTCTTCTTTACATCATTTCTCATCAGCAGTCATGACTTTAGCCCTAGACAGTCAACACAGAATCAGCTATTCTTTTAGAACATTTGAGCTACTGAACATTTTATGCAAGTACTTTTCATTAAAAGCATGCATAATGTTACCGAAATGACCTTATCTCAGGCACAAAACTACTAAAGAGGTGCCACCGATAGCAACAAGCAAAGTAACTCCCATCTGCATTTGCCTCAATTGCTCCTGAACTGATGTGAATTCAAATGTTGTGGTAATTAGTTTACTCTCAAATGGGATTGAAATAATAATATTAATCCTGCACACACCTTGTTTTCATTCAAGTTCCTAAGCCTTTGGAAACAGATGCTATATTATCCAGACTCCAAGACTATTCTTTTTTGACAGCACTGCTACTACGTGGGAAGTTACAGAAAATTGACCTATTCAATCAACTAAATCAATTATTCATCAATACATATTAGTGATATTTGATGTCATTTTACTAAAAAAAAAAACCAACCACAAATACCCAAACAAACCCATAAAATGAACACCACACCAAAACAAATACCCTACAAAAGCAAATTTTGCACACAAGTTGTCATCAAAACTTCTTTTTTAAACCGCAGACAGTAAGCAGAATTTTCCACATCTTTATAAATACGGACCCAGCCATATATCAGAATTAAACTGCATAAAGTCAATCAACAGGTCAGGGGCAAAACCAGGACTCTAGGTTTTTTGGAGGCTTCTAAAGCAGTAGGACCATTATTTAACTCAATGTAATGATTGCACCAACTAGCCAATAAACATTGACATTTCAGCCAGTAACTAAGATATGAAAGGATCATCTCTGCCGAATTACAGAGTTGTCCTATAACGTAGAAAACTTTGAGTGAAGTTCAAGCAATGCAAGCCACAGTACAGTCTGCCCAAATTTGTTTTTCTTGTCACACCAGAGAACATTATGTTTTTACTAGACTCTTGAGAGGAAGATATCCAATAGGCATAGAGGATTTGTGTGAAGAATGGTAATTTTGTACTTTTCAAGACACTATTTTTTAGGTTATGCGTTTTACTGAGATTCTTGAGAATAGCTGAGTTAGCAGCTGGTTTTGTCTGACAAATTATGTTCAGAATAATTAGCATTTTCAGTTTTATGACTCCTTTATATTTATAAACCAAGATAAACAAACAGCATGCAATCAGATAAATGTGGCCATACATGAATAATTCTATACACTAACATTTGAACTATTCCAACACATAAGTATAGGTCCCAATCCCACAAACAATGCCATTTTCTACCATCCTTTTTCAGACAAAATTCCCCAGACATCCTTGTAATGCTGAGGAAGTTCTACTGAACAAACAATATATTTACATTTATAACATGCTCAATGTAGACCGGACGGAATTAGTGCAAAGTTATGAATGTAGTTGAACTCTATTCCTATTATACTGGGACCATACAGAATAAAGGACTTCAGCAGAGCAAACATCAAATTTTAAAAACTGTTAAAGCATTCACATTTTAAGCATCTGGGAAGCTAAATACAAAAGTAAAATTATATCATTACTAATATTCAGTTTAATTTCAGATGCCTTTCCCAATGTGAAATTTACATTTCTTAGCATATAATTTCCTCTTAATTTAAGTTCTTGACAAAAGTTTTGAAATCATGTGATACTCCTGCATTTCACAAATAGCAAACTTGGCCTTCTGACTGTGGCTTATATATTTTTATTATGAAAAATATTCACTCAATAGTTTTGTCAAAAATAGTCAGCAGAACACAGATACTGACTGAATTTATATTAAACAACAACAACAAAAAACCCAACACTTTCTTCAGTCATTCTCCCTCTTTGCTCCCAGTGCATTCCATTTCTCTTCATCTTACTACCTTTACACTTCCCTGGTTCTCACCTTTAGCTGTTTTTAAAGACTGCAGTAGCTCTCTGATACCGACTCCTCCCTGCCATTTGTACTGTCAGAAAGATGCTGTAAACTTGCCTCCCCTGCTATGACAGATTTCCATTTAATTTTGGCAGCAAACCTGTCTTCCCACACCCCACCCCACCTCACCCCTGCCCTCTACTTCTTGAACACACCATCCAAGTACAACTAAGTATACTGGCTGTCACCAGAGAATTAACAGCCTTCTCTTTCCAATAATGTTCACAACGTGTAAGGTGCACCAGTAGATCCTAATGTATTTATTCTTCTTTTAAAGGTTCAAACATCATAACATAATGAAAAGATAATTAGAAGAACAATGCTTGTATTTGTATAACATTCCCCCATTCTTATGTATTAAAGTGTTATTAATCCGTTGCTCATTTTATTTCTACATATTTTTCTCCAGCTGACCAGATCCTCATTGCAGCATTATGATTACATCTGCTTAAGGCACTGAAAAAATACACTGATGGTAAAAAAATCCAGAGGAAAAGAGCAATGGCTATAAAACCGTGGGAGCAGAGAAGTACAGTGAGAAAGTGCACACAGAAAATAAATTTCTATGGTAATTGCAATACAGACAGAAATAATCAGCTACCCATAAAAGGGTAAAGAAAATTGTTTGATTCCTATTTTAACTGTGTTTGACATTTGTGAATTTGACTCTTTAATGACTCTTATTGGTTGGATCTCACCTGGAAGAAAATCAGAAAAGGTCAGAAAAAGTTTGAAGGATCTAGACAAAAAAACCCCAAAAAAACCCAGAACTGTAGTTATGTAGAAAATAGATAATAAGAAAGTACCACCAGGGTGGAAAAAATGTAAGGGAAGGAAGAAAATGTTTGCAAAATTGAAGATTACTTTCTAATATCAGCATAGTGTATCACTTCATATTCAGAACACAGGAAGAATTAATTCTCTGACAAGAAAGGGTTCAATTTCACTTGCCAGCACAATGCCATATGGACATTTATTGCCAAGTACAGATACCAAATATCAACAGCAGAAATAAGAGTGTTTCTATCAATTTTGTAATTTTTCAGGACTGTTACAGGAAGCCATTTATCTTTTCAGTAGTGAAAGAAGTTTTATTTTAAAATAAGTGTGTTAATGCTTTGTAGCTCTCGGAGATGATCCATTCCATGTACTTTGCTTTACTTCCATATCCATATGCTAATGCTGTTCTTCACCACCTGATCCTCTCCATATGCTCTACAAAAAGCATTGCTCCTGTTCCAAACAATTTCAAAGTTTAGAAATTGAAGGAAAAAGGCAGTATTGCTAGGCCCATTTTACATGGAAAATTTAGGCAAAGATGCCTCTGTTTGGGGAGGGGAGGAAGAAAACAAAATAAATCCTGCCTGCAGTTTTAACTTTCCAGTTCAAGGCTTCTGACATTCTGGATGAAATGCTACCACCACCACATGCACCGGATTTGTATTTGTGATATTACAGGTTAAGTTAATATCATGTTTAAGGGCTTCACTGAATTTTGGCCACCAAAATTATGTGGCCTAAGGAGACCATCACAGACCTAGGATAAGCAGCCAGATATATCTCAATCTCAATCTGCTGCCTTGATTTTAACACAAAAATTAAAATCTGAGTTGGTCAACAGAAATCCTCCAGTTTTCCTGCACACATGCACACCCCCCCCTCCCAAAATGTTTTTCATGGAAAGTTCCATGGGGATGTCACAACTCACCTCTACTTTTACTGCAGAATTGTGTTGCAGTTGGTAATGATAGGTGGAAGTCTGGAGTGAGAATTCAGTTGTTTGTTTGGTTTTTTTTATTGTGCCATCTATAATATCATCTTTCTTGTTGTACTTTGTTGAAGAAATGGCAGAAGATATTGTAAAAGGCATGATGTGCATAGGGGGTAATAAATCTGTTGGATGCAGATAGTTCATGGCTGCAAGTCATAACATAAAGCTTTACTCTTAGCCTCCTACCAGTTTTCATTATCAGTGAAAATTTCTATTAATGTAATACGATAGCATCATGTACAAACAGCTTGGCAGTCATACATTCTGCACAGCTGTCATAAAGTGATAGTCATTTAGCTTCAAGGTAAAGCTGAAGTTTGAATATTCCTGCTTTTCATCTTTGAAGCTTTGTCACTTTAGAAGATAATTATCTAATTTTGTGACCAATAGTGTGTTCCCAGCACATCAAATTTTCATACCTGTAGTATTTAGATCATTTTTTCTGTGTCTTAAATTAGTGACTTAGATAGCTTGACACAAAATCTTGGGAGTATATTGAATAACCAAACATTAAAATATGACCTAGGGGAACAATAGGAACACTATATGCTATGGCCTTGACCAAAGTTTTCATAATGCCTTCCAAATAACATTTTCACAGTTCATTTATTTAACAGGATAGAGATATGACTGCATAATTTTGACTCCTGCTTTTTAGGAAAGCAAGTCAAATCCTTGTTTGTGCATAAAAGCACAAAGCAGCTCCTTGCCAGCTACTGCAGAATAATTTAAAGTAAAAACAGACAATAAGACATGAAACCTTCTACCAGCTGACATTATTTCTGTACAACATTAAGTTCATTTAAGATACTGTGGCTAATAAAGATAGTAAAAGAAAATGGCTGGTTGAGCAACTAGGAGCTAAAGGATTTGGTTTAGCCCCAGATTAGAAGGGAAATTCATTCCTGTGTTACCATGACAAATTAAAATAAACTCCCATTCATACAATCAACTTAGTGGAAATTACTCTTGAGATTTTATAATTATGAGAACAGTTACATACTCTTATTGTGAGAACAGGAGTGTCTGTGGAAAAAAGCCCACCTGAATATTAAACAGCAGAGAGTTCAGTTTAAGAGCCTGTAATGTTAGTGCAAACTATTTCAAAAGAATGGGTCAGAAAAGAAAGTGTTGAGACTTGATGAAGCAGCTAAAAGATGGTATAATATTATCTATGACTTGAGCTTAAGAGAGGTCTGCCATGACAAAGTGTCATGCTTTTCAATACCTACAAGTAGGTTATGGAGAAGATGAACCAAGGCTATTTATGGAGGTGCACAGTAGAAGTGACAGACAACAGTCAAACTGAAATGGGAAGTTCCAGTTTAAGTAACTTTTCAGCCAGAGCAGAGTCAAGCATTGAAACAAAAGAGGTTGTAGTATCTGTGTCCCTGAAGGCTCTGAAGATCAGACTCAACAAAATTACAGCTTTGACCTAGCTTTGAGCTGGAAGCCGAGTTAAAAGACCTTCTAAATCTCCTTCCAGAATGAATTATTCTACATTTCCAGAAACTGTTAAAAACACAATTCCACAGTGGAAGAGAGTAAGAGAGCTGGAAAAGGGGGGGAAATGAGGGGGTTTCTAGAACCAGTTTTGCTGAGTCATTAGTACCAAATACAAAAGTCTCACTTATAAAAGTACAATTACAATTTTTAAATTCAGTATCACTGTATTCAGAAGAAGATTAATCAGAGGAGATCTGCTCAACTTGCATATTATAAAGGAACAGTGTAAATATATAGTCTGCTACCTGCACCAAATTCAGGGACGCCTGTCAGCTCCACATTTTGAGTACACCAAAGAAAAACATTTCATGAAGCTATAAGAAGCTCAAAAGTAATTTCTACCACTTCCTAAAAACCAAGGGCAAATATTCAATAAGAAAACTACTGTCAGTCATACATATAAGCAAGCTAACTAATGAACAATCAACAGGATCCACACATTAAGCCCCAATATAGTGAATGAATTATACACACATACTTCCCACATTATACTCTCAATCTTATTATTTATTAGGTCACCATACTACTTGTTTTGTTAAAGGACTAGAGAACAACTTTTTCCTGCATCTTTTATTTCCTCAATGTGGTTGCTCTAGTATGTCATAATCTAGTTTGAAGAATAAATAGTAATAGCTATCTTTTTAAGTGCCTCCAGTACTGCAAACTGATTTATGCAAAATATTTGGTATCAGTCTCAGAAGAAAACATTTCTCTCTATAACATCTGCCCATTTTAGAACAGAAAGATTCAAATATAAGGTAAATAAGGAAGTTCAGAAAGCGAGGACAGGGAGAAAGACAACAATAAAACAACATGCCAAACTACAGAAGGCAAACCCAAAACACAGAAGTAGGAGCAAGCGCTCTGACAAAGAGAATGGCTTCTAATATTTTAGAAATTGTTTTGGTCACCTTAATGAAATGTATTGTTTTAACTCTTTACAGTTCCTTCAGGAATCTTGACAGGCAGAAAAAATGTCTAGAAACAACCACTTGGCAAACACGTTTCTGATTAAGAGTCTTTGCCAGAATATATATGCTTGATGACTGTATTGGGTTCCTGTGGCAAGGTTTTGGTAGCGGGGGGGGGTTACAGGGGCGGCTTCTGTGAGAAGCTGCTAGAAGCTTCCCAGATGTCCAACAGAGCCAATACCAGCCAGCTCTAAAATGGATCCACCGCCAGCCAAGGCTGAGCCAATCAGCAATAGTCGTAACGCCTCTGTGATAACATTTTTAAGAAGGAAAAAAAAAAGTTGTGGGACAGGGAGAAATGGCAGCCGGAGAGTGAGAATATGTAAGAGAAACAACTCCGCAGACACCAAGGTCAGTGAAGAGGGTGGGGGAGGACATGCTCCTGGTGCTGGAGCAGAGATTCCCCTGCGGCCCGTGGTGAAGACCATGGTGAGGCAGGTTGTCCCCCTGCAGCCCATGGAGGTCCACGGTGGAGCAGATGCCCACCTGCAGCCC
>JANZLQ010000037.1:8461991-8473220 GCA_026212715.1 Elanus axillaris | reverse complement strand
TGGGAAGGACCCACGTTGGAGAAGTTCGTGGAGGACTGTCTCCCGTGGGAGGGACCCCACGCTGGAGCAGGGGAAGAATGTGATGAGTCCTGCCCCTGAGGAGGATGGAGTGGCAGAAATAATGTGTGATGAACTGATGTAAACCCCCATTCCCCATCCCCCTGTGCTGCTGGGGGGGTGTGGGTAGGTAGAGAAGCCAGGAGTGAAGCTGTGCCCGGGAAGAAGGGAGGGGTGGAGGGGAGGTGTTTTGAGATTTGGTTTTATTTCTCATTACCCTACTCTGGTTGATTGGTAATAAATCGAGTTAATTTTCCCCAAGCTGATTCTGTTTTGCTCATGACGGTTATTGGTGAATGATGTCTCCTGTCCTTATCTTGGCCCACAAGCCCTTTTTTATATTTTCTTTCCTGTGGTCCAGCTGAGGAGGGGAGAGTGATAGAACAGCTTTGGTGGGCACCTGGCATACAGCCAGGGCCAACCCATTACAATGACTCTGTCCAACCAACCAACGAGGCTCTACCTAAAAATGCAAAAATTCAGCATAAGTAGGGCTTAGGAAGAAATCTTCTCAAGAGTAAGAAGAGTCAAGAAGAAATTTTGCTAAATACCAACAACTACTGATAGCAAAGTACTAAAACTTGTGGCAGGTACATAGGGAATAAACCAGGAGTTTACATGTAATAAACCAGTTCCTCCTCTCTCATTGGAACATTATACTGTCTTAAGCCCTAGTGAAGCTCTATTACCTCTGTACTTCATAATTACACTTAACAGAAGAACATGTTGAGGCATGTTGAAAAGCTAACCCAGCTGAACTCTTACCATGTGGTTGCTGGACCAAGCCAAATAGATGAAGACTGCTCACAAGTTTAATCTGTTATATACTTTAATAAGATCATTTGATTATATGCTTATAAGGGGAGGGAAAAAAGTAAGCATTCAGCAAACCTGGCCAACCTGTACAGCAATAATGACAGTGTTTTATAACCTGTTTCTGCTCTGAAAGTTGAAAGACTCCCCAGCTGTGTCTTAAGGAGATAAAGGCTCAAAGCTTAACAGGGCATAGATATAGACACCAAAGAAGAAATACAATTATTTTCATTACTTATAGTCCAAAATAAAAGCTTATGTAGCTCATCTTCCTAACATAAGGCCATTAAATGAGATCTACACAACAGCAGGTAACCTATTCTGAAAAGCCACCCTGCAAGATTTCCCATTCCAGTGTTTTTTCTCAGAAAGAAAAAAAAAAAAAAACAAACTGTGATAGTAGGAAAACCTAATTCTTGTGCTTAAAGACCAGCTCTTGTTCATCTACCACAGACACAGAGAACACATTTATTCTTCTTCCTGGTTTTCTGCATGTGATGAATGTTGCCATATTTTCTTTCAAGTTTTTACTAGTTTTTCTCAAGCACAGCTTGGCCCATGGCACTAAATCACAGTCTAGTGAAGCAGACCTAGTTGTTCTTCCTCTCTTCCCTCTCCCCTGCACCATTTACATTTCTCCACACTTTCTTCCTTTGTGCAAAAGGAAATACGTGGGGTTTTTTAGTTTGGTTTTTCCCCCCTCTAGTTTTCTAGCTTATTTGAAGGTTATAGTCTCTTTCATACTATGTATCTGCCTGCATCAGCCATTGAAAGGTTTTTTGGAATTCATGATGGGTTGTCTCTGTCTATGCAGCATAAGCATCTTACCTTTAAGAGTTTCTACAGTTTAGAACACTTCTAGCCTTATAAATAGGATTCGACATATGCTTTATCATACATGGGGTTCCCAGTCAATTCTCAGCTCTCTACAGCTATTAAAGACAGACACATCAGTCATTTTACCAGAAAATATGGCAGAAATGGGGAACAGGTAAAATGTATCAGATCAGATGAATCTTTGAGTGTAAAACATTCTCTTATTCCCTCAGTATATTCACAATAGCCACAGATACCAGAAGCAGCAAGAACACCTGGAGTCTGTGACTTCCTCTGCTGATGACTTCTGTAAATCAGTGTCTTGACACATCCATAACAGCTTATGATGGGTGGAGTTGGAGGGGGGGGAGAGAATCAATAGAGAGAGAAGAGAGAATAACCCTTGCTTGTAATAAGTGCAAAAGGAATCCGTGTGAAAAGCAAAAGAAAACTAATTTGTGCTCCTAGCAAACAGGAAACCTCACATATAACAGGCAGCTAGTGCAACAGTTCAGTCCCTCTGAGGGCATCTGCACAAGTTTATGTCTACTTACATAAATTAGTCTAGGAGTGGAAGCAGCAATTCTGCCCATATCTGCCTCCAAAACTCTTACCAAAGCAATCTGCTTTCTCATAGGGTTTTGACTCTTCTAAAAAACATGCATTTTTCCTGTGTTAGGGATCTTCCAGTAAATAAACTTGAACCTCATATGCATAAAGTGAAAATCATATTCCTATACAAAGCATCCAGCAAGCATATTAAGCATTTCTGTCTTCCACTGCAGCAATCACCTTTACCTCCTCAGCTGCCACCTCCTTCCTGAAAATTGCCTGGCACTGGGAGTTGGTCAGGCATTCCTATTTTGAAGATACATTTAAAAACACACACACATCACCAATAGGCTTGTCCAAGATTTGAATCCAGATCATTTCAAACATACAGCTATGCACCTAACACTAACTTCACTATAAATTCAAATCTGTTTCTCCCTTCATTCTCAAAGAGCACCATTGATAAAATGGCCTTATTCTACCTTTGTCTACCTAAACAAATTATTTTCTTCTAAACTTGACCTCTATCTACTGTCAACTCCAGTCTAGCTTGATAAAACAATCCAAGATGCTCTAGCTACTGCTAAGACCCTGCTAAAGACTGCATGAAGCCAACTCTCTTAGGCAGGACGGCTTTATGACAGCTTAATTCCTGTGCTCTATATTCTGCTGTCGACTATTTTCTTCCCAGATTAAATTCAATACACTGGTTGTAACATCTGTACAGACCTATGTGAACAAGTCTGTCTCTCTTGACCAATCACAATCTCCTCATGTCTTATATCATCAACCTCAGAAACAGTGTACTAGTATCAACTATATGATAGATAACTCCATATGTAAAGTCCTAGATCTGAGGGAAGTATTTTTCAGAAAGCACCTACCCTGGAATTCATAACCTCTGAAAAGGCTTCCAAGACCCTTCCCAACTTCTCTCCAATTCTAATTTAAAAAAAAAAAAAAAAGGTGTTTTTGCACAGACTTCCTTTTTAAATACAAATCTTGTAATGATTTTGTTATTCATTCTAAGAAAGTACTTAAGCTTTACATATGAACTGGGCAGATGATAAAAGGGTCACAAAAACATCCATGCACTTTTGCAAAAACATTATACATAGAAAAAGCAAAATGGAACTTCACAAGAACAACGTATTAAAGTATTTCATGGAGATCTTTCAGTGAAGTTTCTACAGCAACCTAAAATACAGTCTATCCTATCAATATATAATTTGTGTTGTACAATGTGTAACCACTTATTATCAGCAACAAAAAATTGTACCCTACAGAACAGTAATGACATTTGAAAGTGTAGAGTATTGATTAGTAGTTGCGTAAAAGTGAATCACCACTACAATGCAGCATCTATTCATGGCTCTACATACCTTTGCTGTCAAGATAATTTGCATGGAGACTGGCTCTTTTAACCTTGAAATGTAAGCATTTTCCAATACAGGATGTGAAAACAAACAACCATAAATGCATTAAGCAAGGGAATTAGCATTCATTTCCTTTCAAGATGCGAAGTTTTCCAGTTGGATTGTCCATTCAATAATTTCCATATTAAAAGACATTATTGAAAGTGTAATGCATGTATCAAACTTACTGAAGCCATCTCATATTTCTATTACATACTAACAATAGAACATATGTACTTTCAATAATACAAGTAAGAGGATCATGCTGTGCTTGCAAAACCCAGAAAGACACAGAAAATACTGCAAAATATAGAGTGCTGATTGCAGAAGAGTGTGAATTCACCATGGCTTAAAACAGGGCTTTCCTTTTAGTTAGAGAAATATAAAACATAATGATTGACATTCAGGCTGATTTAGACTGCATTTTAAAAACATTACCAACACCAAGAAATTAACATAACATTCAAACAGGAGATGAGAGTAAGACCACAGATCATTCAAGATGCATTTCTAACTTCACTGAAGGCAAAGAAAATTTTCCAACACCTCCAGAGAAGGCACAACTTCATTACACGAAAGAAGGAAAAACTATTCTCTACTGAGAGACCACACTACTGAAAGTTTGATAGCACTGTGATGTTTTCCTCTACAGTTCAATATGCTACCTGAAAAGTAGCATCAGACCCAGCAGGTTTTTCCACCTATTACATTAGAAGCATATGATTGTGCTTGATTTTTTTTTGTCTTGAACAATGAAAAATTAAAATAGCTATCCAAAAGAATTTACACTTTTATGTTTGCAGATAACAACATTAAATACTTCACCAAACACACTGAAGTGCTCCATAACTAGTTTGGCATGGAGACTAACCTTGTGATTCATATAGCCCAAAGATCTGTAAGAATTAAAGGGGATGTAGGTCCAAGATCTGCAAGTTCCAAAACATCATTAGCATTAATCATCAGAATTAAAGTGATTTAAGATTCTCACATGCATATTTCTTTTGTTTTCTAATGCTTGATTTTAATTCAGTGCTAGGAGACACACTTTACATAATCCAGACTTCAGGAGTTTGAATTATAATGAATGAACTCTGAATAGAGTTTTTGGTAAGCTCTACATCATTTACTTGGCTAGTGGGTTTTCTGAGTTTGGGTTTTGGGGGGTTGTTGGGTTGGTTTTGTTTGTTTTTCTTTTTGGTGGGTTGGGGGGATTGGTGGTGGTGGTTTGAATTTTTGCAGGGTGGGCAGTGTTGTTTTTTTTAAAAATCAGTCATATGTCTATAGGTATTTTGATAATTTTTCTCCTATTTTTGATAGGAAAACCAAACTATTAATTTTTCAGTTTCAAAATTTCTCAGCTGGCAGTATAAATTGATACCCAAGAAGCCAGCCCATATCTATCCTTTAAACTGCACGTCTCAATCCTACTGACCCTTCCTTCAAAGGGTGCAGTGTCTCAAGCAAAGAAGAAACATCCTATTAAGACCAAAACCAACATAAGGCGGAATAAAAGAAATTAATATCAAGATGATCGGACTACACTTCCTGAAGAATTTAAGTCACTATTATACAATTTAAAACTAAAGATAGCTGTACTGCATGAATCGGATATACCAGCTGAAAGCTAATTGATCTAAACCACCCCATTACATTAGTTTTGCACTGGTATTTCCACAGTTGTAAGGAACTAACAAGATACAGCACCAAATCTAGTCAGCAAGACAAAATGCAATTCTGAACCTTTAAAAACAGGAATGCTATACTGATTGAAAAATGTGCCTTGAGAAAACACAATGATTTGAGAACTCCAAACACAATGAAAAATTTTTTGAAAGGAGTATGCAGATGCAGACTACAAGCTGTTTGAGACTAAGGCAGTCAGTTCTTACGTAAGAGTGAAGGCTCCATTAGATGGCTTACATAAGAAAAATCAGAGATGGCCTTAAACAAATTTGTTTCCATTAAGAAACCTTTCTAGCAGAACCAATAAATAAGTTTCTTTTCAGTTAGAAACTGTTCCTACATTTGCAATAAAATAATATTGACCATTCAGGAGCAAATAATGAATTATCGAATCTCAGAATATAAAAAAAGTAGTCTCTCCAAAAGAAATCTGAGAAAGCATGGACCACAATGCATTTTTAGAGAATCAGAAGCTTCACTAATACTAGAAAAGCTTTACTGTGCAACAACTATTATTTCAACATTAACAGAAGGCACATTACCTGCATTTTTTGCTTCCATTTTATTACTACTATTATTTTGCAACAGCATGGAATTGAAAACATATTATTAGCGTGGACACTGTAATGTGAACAGTAGCATTCCCCAAAGTCTGTTCCTCCAAAATTCTAATCATAGCAGCTGAAGTGAATAACTTCCCGGCAGCTAACCCTTGCTTTGCAAACTATAATTAAAGCGTGGCTTTGCCAGTGGGCTACACTCTCACAGTTACTACAGTACTCACTAAACATAATCAGTGTTTAAAATAAAAGTTTAAAGAAGTGTCAAGATTCAAATAAGGCAGAAGTCTTTTGAAAGTCGGGGGGTGGGGGGGATATATATATAAGCACTTAAGACAATTAAAATTTGAATCAAGTCTTAGGCCCCAGCAGTATTTGCTAAGTAGGTGAAGAGTATGCATGTCTACAGCACCAAGCAGCTTCTTGTACGCTACCAAATCTATATGACAACTGTAAAACCTCCATAAATCAGATAACTTAGGAATATTACCCTATTTTCTTCTGTATGGTTTTTCTGAACACTAAATGGTCTTCCTTCACTTTGAAAGCAAGTAGTAGAATATTAAAATGCTACATTTTTAAATGCTAATTTTGCTTAAAAGCTCATCATTTCTGAAATCAGCTACTGAACTATTATTATTATTTTCTGAGCTGTTTACAGTGTATTTCATCTAAAGTCAATTTTTGGAAAAATCACATAACCCATATACTCTTAGGAGGCATAACAACATATTTGGATAAGATTATCATAATGCAACAAAATAATAAAACATCCAATTAAGGTAAGCAGTGGGGTTTTTAGAAAATAAATAGTTTCAAAAAGTAACAAAAATATTTTCATGCATCTTTTTGAAACTCAGGATGAAAGCCATGCTGATTACTCATTTGATATTCACAGTACAGTAAGACTTAAGAATTGTAATAACTAAATCAATATTCACAGTTATAACCTGGCTTAATTTTGCTTTACTGAGTATTCTTGCGTAACTTCATTTGCTCAATGAAATTTTAGTATGGGTCAAATGACTCTTCATGTGTAAAACAGTTGGGCAGTAGAGACTGTCAATCACACTTTGATTTCAAATGCATTCCTTTGAAAGTAGGGCTCACTATATATGCTAACAAAATGAATCAAGTAACCTTTACATTAATTTTTTATTTAGCAAGCCCTTATTAAGCTAAATGGCACTGCAAAGCTGTTGGTAACTGAGAAATCTATACTGCTCAGATATATAATACGTACATTGTATATCTTTATTTCTGTAACAATGCTTAATTCATAATCGGAAAACATGGATCCCTCAAGTAATATTAGGAGTTGCACTGCTTCTAAAAGTGGAATCTTGGCTTTAAAAAGACACTGACTCTGATCACCCAGAGCTCACAGTAAATACCAAATAGATTCTTGATGCCTGGCTAGTGGAGAGGGAGGGAGGGCAGAGAAAAAAAGGCATTTGCATTTAGAGCCCTACTGTGCTATCACTTCCTTAATTGTTATGACAACTTCTGTCACTGACTTTGCATGTTGAAATACTTGCAATTCTTGAAGTTTGGTATGTTTTTATTCACACAAGCTTACAAAAGAAATATACTTTATAACAATACAAAAAGATACATGTTAAAGTCATCTGCTATCCAGGCTTACTTGCCATGATCAACAGCAAGAAATAGCAAGATTAAAAGGCCAGAGACACTTGGAATTCTAAATAAAAATAAAAAGCACCAGAGGTTTCCTAAAAATACTGTCACCAGAAGGGATTAAAAAAAAAAAAGAGAATGTGATAGAGGAATAAAAATGCTCTAAATACTTGTCAAATCTGCATTTTGTCTTTCCTCTTTCATTAAGTAATGAAATATCATAACAAAAGCAAGAAACAAAAACAATAGCTTAGAATGAATATATCCAGTCCACCTTCAAAAACAGGAGCACAGATTTGTTAGTGGAATAGAAAGGATGCTGATGAAAAGGTAAAATGAATAGTTTCCAATTACATACAATTATAAGAACCAATAGGAAGAAATCTTGCTACTTCAGAGGGAAAAAACACATTACAGAAGGGATGACAGCAGTATCTACTATGAGGAAGAGAAGAACGATTAAGGATCTCATACTGATTCTTTGTCGATTTTAGCATGATTTCAAAACACAGGATAATCTATTTTTGGACTACCTGTGTTTGGTTGATTTCATTTTAAATCCATTTTAGTGCAAAAAAGGCTGCGCATGGAACTGTTAAAAAGTTAAAGGTACCTGTTTGTTATGGCCCAATAAAAAATTAAAGCGTTTTAATAATACTTGATTAGATACTAATCAAAATGGAAAGTCCATCTCCTTTATAAACTTAAGGAGTTAATACAAAAATGTGATGATATAAAACTACACAGACTTTAAAGAATGTGAGCTAGAAGTATAATAAATACTGAATGTCCAGATTTTCAGATTAAAATAAAGTTTGCCCAATATATTGAACTGAAGCCATTTAATGGCCTTGAAAGGTAGTAAGAGACCTCAAATATTTTTGTTCTTAATAGCTCTGTATTTTAGCTTGGTGAAGTTCATGTTTTGCAGTCCTGGGTGTACAACACTGAAAAGACAGATACTGCTAAGGAACTCGTATGCCTTTAATGATCATTAAGTCAGTTGCTTTCATTTTACCTGGATAGCATAAACTTTATATTTCAACTGCTACATGTACTGTCCATTACATAATTTCACACATACACAAGCCTTTCAAAATAAGTGCTACAAGCTCAAGAAATAATTTCCTTCACAATCAGACCAAAACAAACAAACAAAAAAAATTGTTACTTGGAACTAAAAATCACATCCAAAAAACCAGCAGATATTTAACATATGGGTTGAATGAACGTCTCTGTAGTCAGTGAATGTCTCTGTTTTTCCGTTTCCATATTGCATTTTGAGGATCATATATTAAAAGCTGCAAAATCAGTCTTAAAGTCTTTAACATATTCCTCTTAGTCTCTCCATGTATTTTTTCAGCAGCTGCTGTAAAAATAAATTGTCTACAATACAGAACTTCTCTATAGGTTGCATATTTAAATTAGAGTAAACACAGTCCTTGATATATACCTAAAACTCAGATCCGCTTTCTCATTACTCTCCACCCCAATTATGCAGACTTACACCAATTTCTCAAGTTTTTGCAATACTTCACTAGCTTATTACCCAGCTGTGCAGCTGAGCAAGAAGATAACCACATTCATTCCTCTTATCTGTAATGATGTAATACATCCCAGCACTGGGTTGAGATGATTGGGGGAATAATGGGATTGTAAAAAATGCAGAGATGACAAACAACAGTGCAGCCGCCTTCTCCTGATACAGTGAATTGCATACATACAGCACAGGGTGAAAATAATACAATATCTACTAATTCTGCTCCTTGAATGAAGTTAAGATTTTTCATAAGAAGCAGCTGCTGTTTCTACACAGAAAAATCTTCACCACAATGCAGCAACCAGATTAAATATCCGCAATCTAGGCTAAAGCCTTGACTTCAAGAAATAAAAAGTGTTTGAGTTTACTTTCTAATGATAACAAACAAACAAACAAAAATCAACTAAACAGAAAAATGCAGTTTAATCAAGGACTCTCCAGGTAGTGCAGTGCAATGCAAAGAGTCATCAGGGACTAGTGTACAATACAAAAATAGATGTTGGACCAAAGCATGTACAGCACTGCTTTCCTATTCATTTAAAAAAATCAAATCTGCCTCCATTTTCTCTGTTAAAACCTTCCTTATTACAGCTGAAGAGATCCTTACCTTCTGCAGGAGCTGGGAACCTGAGTACTTGGCTGCAATAGATTTGATCTCTCCACCAAATGCTGAGGCCCAGAGCTTTACACTGAGAATAAAAAAAAAAAAAAAAAAAAAAAAAAAAAAAAAAAAAAAAAGAAGAGAGAAACAGGAAGAAATGTAATACACATGTCATAGCAAGCAACACAGACTGTAACAGCTTCAGCTGCACTCAGAAGGTTCCTAGCAATTTTGCATTAAAGAGATCACTAAGGAACCTAAGCTTAGCAAAAGATTAGTGAAGCTGTTCAAATACAAGCACAAACTAGACACTGTGATAAGGTAAGGCCTCTGATATGAAACTATCCCACCTGCACTGTTTAAGTTTAAAGACTCAACTTGTACAGAAACACGCTTTGGCACAACATAACATGGATCCATTGAAAAGAAAGAAGCAGATAAAATGGCAAAACAATTCTGAATGATAAATTCTCACATCAGGAGTTAACAGCATCAACTTCAGTAAATACAAGCACTTAAGATGCTGCGGCCACACACTCCACCAACACATGATCCTACAATAAAATCAAAGTAATGTCGAGTGCATGAGAGACTGCCACTTTAAACACAACTGACAGAGGAGCAAAGGTGCCTTGAACAGTCAAATATCTGCAATACAAAAAGGTAAGAACTTGAGCAGTCAAGTTCTCATCCTTGAACATAGTCCTGCAAGCAATATCATGAAAGCACTTACACAGACAAGGGGATCTGCTGCTCCGATCCAACCACATCCACTAAGGCTGTGTTAAAAGCCGTCCAGAAGATAAAGAACCCCCCCCAAAAAGCCCGAAGAAGATTCAGATTCTCTGGCATTGTGCCTCTCTGTGCCTGGAAAGATTTGGGGAAATTCAAGTAAAGCCGACTTCAGCAGCAGCGGGGTTTTGCTTCTAAAGCCTCTTTCCCCAACCTTACCCCCTCCCCTAGAACGAGACTGGAAGAAATCACAGCTCCATCCTCATCCCTCCAAAGAATGACCCTCTCTGTGTAATGGCAGGAGAGGACCAGAAGCGAAGCTCTAATGACTTGAAAACTATTGTGTCCCTGGTAACAGCAAAGCGTTTTCCAGCACTACTGCAGCCACTTGCGTGTAGTTCTTTACAACTCCGCAGTCAGCAGTGTGCTGGAGTTACTTCAGTGACCTACTGCTGCTCCAGAGTGCCCTTAGCAGCCAGAAAGCGGACTATCGATTCCAGCTAGGGAGGCTCTCTTCTTGCAATTACTGCTCCCTTTGCAAATGGAAAGCTGCCTAGAGTTCTCCTTCCCCTCGCCGATAACCTCCAGCCTTCATCCCAGATCAAGTCAGCCAACGCATTGGTTCAGTGGAGCAGGAGCAGCAGCCTTTTAACGGGATAGCGCGGAGACGGAGAGGCAGGCACAGGAGGAGCCGGACCAGAGGGAGGGTGCCTCAGTATGGCAAAAGCAGAGAAAGTCTGGGGGAGCTGAAAGTGGAGTTGAGCCCTTCCAGAGGGAGGCAAGCAGAGCGCGCTGCACACTTGCCGGGGGCCGAGCTAG